>CAJPEV010000012.1:0-137861 GCA_905338385.1 Darwinula stevensoni | reverse complement strand
ATTAATTACTCAGGGGATGGGTACTTGAACAAATCATAATTCAGTGCACACGAACAGGGATTGCTCTTATCTGTCGATGTAAAGTTAAGGGATCCCTTCCACGATCTTCGTTCCTTTCGAGTTCAGCGCGAAGCAGGTCGACATCATACCCTGATCCCTTTCCAAATCTCACGCGGAAGTTCTAATCAACATGTTCTTCAAAGGGATTAAGTCCAGAACCTATGTTTATTCCTCCTATGCGACGACGAGAGCACATCTCCGTCATCGAGCGGATCCATAAACAGAATCCATTGTGCCTCACTAGTACACTGCAGCACTATACTCATCGAGACGGTACACGAACGCTGGCATAAATATCGGCAAAACATGCCCCATCCCTTGTCTGGAAACGACACCTTTTTCAGCTTCTGTTAGACATCGGTTAGACAATGGTTAAAGGAAGATAGCGTTCATGCAATCCATTTTTGACCTTAGACATCGGTTAACCGATGACTTTCGAAAAACACCGGGAAAACATCGTTCATGCAATCGGCCCTATATCTCTCAGATTTTCCTTTGATCTGTCGCGCAAGTCTCTCTGGAAATAATCTCTGAGGCCGAGGCAAGGCCGTCTCGATATCTCTCTGTGTGTGTGTGTGTTTCTGGCCATCTCAATGCGATGATGTATGAAGGATTCATCCATATTCATGCACATTAACGTCTCCCTGCTGATTTACGCTTTGGCAGAGCAAAAACTTCCACAGGAGTATATCACTCACGCGACTCCGACTCGTCGGAGACACGACTCGGGCGAATCGTCAATGACTCCTTCCATCCCGACGACAAAAGGAATCCACTCGTCTGTCCGATTCTCATGCGTGTTTTACCCTCTTAGTGCCACGCTTTCCGGCGAGGGACGTGCGAAAAGTGCAAATTGTTTTCGCCGAAAACTTAGCATTTTACAAAATATGCCCAACACTGCCCTCTGTCAGCCCTGTAAGGAACCAGCAGAGAGGAAATTTCGCGGCAGAAATATCAGCCCAGGCACTAAGAGGATCAAGGATCTTCGTCATGATTAAAGGAATTGAATTATTCAACGAGTGATTGGCTATCAAAAGTTTGCTATACGAACAAAATTTCTCTGCTTATAACCACTAACACTGTGCTATGCATTAAAAGTCTCCTCTCCTCAAAATATTGGAGCAAGAAGAGATTCCGAGACACCTAGAAAAGAGCAGCGAATATCCGAGTCGCCTTGGAAACGTATGCAAAAGAATTCGCGTCTGACATGAATACGATTGGACTCTCATAGGACGGCGGGCCGTATTGGCATACACGAAGCGGCATCCCCTCTCGCGACATAATTAAATTCAAATCCATGCAAATTTTCATAGTTCACGGCTCGATGAGTCATCGGTTCGTCTCGTACGTGCCAGATCCAAAGCGCGACGGCGGTGTTCATCATCAACCTGAGCGTGTCGGACCTGATGCTGTGCTGCTTCAACTTGCCCCTGGCGGCCTCCTTGTTCGGGCACCGACGCTGGTTACACGGCCACATCCTCTGCATCCTCTTCCCCTTCTTCCGCTATGGCTTGGTCGCCGTCTCCCTCTTCACCGTCCTGGCCATCACTCTCAACCGATACGTCATGATCGCCCATCCCACTCATTATTCCACGTGAGTTCGCTTCGGTAGTTGTGCCGTGTTCGAGGCGTGTCGGATCGAGTTGCCTGAAAGTTTTCGCAGATTTTTTCGGCTCGTTGCGCGATTCCCCGAGTCTAATTTGATGGAAAAGCGGAACTACTTTTTTTGCTTGGGAACTCAAATCGTTTGCTTGTTACGTTGTCCTTGTATTGCTCGGTGCCAAGGGGGAACTTGATGGATGGTCCAAGACAGGAGATGGAATACTACTGTACGTCGTTTGTCCCCCTCGAATGACAAAATGGCGTGATATTCCATCCCCGGTTGACAAATGGACGCCTGCTCTGACCTATATATGTTTTTATGACTTCACTCATGGTAGGTTGTACGAGGGAAGGAGCCTATTCGTGATGGTGTCTATGACGTGGTTGGGGCCTTTCGCGTGCCTCATCCCAACCCTTTTCGGTCGGTGGGGAAAATTCGGTCTGGATAAGGATATCGGCAGCTGTTCCATCCTGCCCGTCGACGAACAGAGTCCTAAGGTTCGACATTTCTTCGGACACGCGTCGTCCGATGATGAGATGAGCCCTTCCGCTACTCGTATCTGCTTTTTGCAGGAATTCCTGTTCGTGGTGGCGTTTGCCCTGCCGTGCTTGGTGATCATCGTGTGCTACGCGCGGATCTTCTTCATCGCCAGGACGGCAGAGCGAAACAGTCGACGACACTTGGACGCCGGCAAAAACGCGAAATCGGAGGAGGCGAAGAAGCCGAGCGTGGCTGGAGCGGGAGCGACGTACGTGATCGTCCAAGTCGAGGATAGCAGTTCCCTAGCCAAGGCCACGGGGACGGACACGTCGTGCGACGACGACGACTCGGGGATCCACTTGGGCACCGGACCCCCAAGGAGCCTGGTCCTGAGTCCGCCCCCGCTCTCTCTCCCCTCGATCCCGTCGGCGAGTACCCCAAGCCCGGAACCCATCGATCGCGGGACGGCCTTCTCCCTCAGTTCCATGAAACGGCGGGCTTCGCGGTACCGGCGCGGTTCCATCCGCTCCGGCTTGTCTTCGAAAGACATTCGGCTCTTGAAGATGATACTGACGATCTTCATCGCCTTCCTCGTCTGTTACCTTCCCATCACGATCGTAAAGGCCCTGGGAAAGGAGAAGGATCTCCCCGTGATCACGATCCTCGGCTACCTTTTCATCTACCTCACCACGTGCATCAATCCCCTGATCTACGTAGCCATGAGCTCCGAGTACCGGCTCGCTTACAAGAACCTTCTCACTTGTCGCAGTGAAACTTCCAGTAATTAGTTCTAATCGATTGCTGGACCCATTCACATTCCTCGAAAGCTCTGGGACTACACCTTGCAACGAGAATCCGAATGATCGCTGATGAAAGGAAACGTATGTATTCACATTAAACTATTTTGCAGAAAGCTCTTTGTCTTTACACATGCTCGAGCATTCTGTGAAGGGACAGGATCAGATTAGAGATAATCATCCCAAGAGGTAGAAAAAAAAAGCGCGCGCGCGTGCCTCTAAAAGGGTAGGGAAAGAGGTCAAGCGTGACGAGAAAGAATGAAGAACAGGAAGTTAAATTTTCTTCTTGGTCCTGTATTCATGTCTGCTGCCAGGACTCTTAATCTGGTCTGCATAAGGAAGAAAATAATTGCAGGAAACGTCTTAATGAGGCGGCAAATTCGCATGCAGACCATGGAGTTTCTAATTGATTGCATTTTCGGCCACTAGCCCCTTTTTTCCCCGTTTTCCTTGCTTTCATCTCGCAGAAATCCACTCAGAGGAATGAGAGGGGATAAAAAAAATGGGGGCAACACAATTTGCGGAATGACAGTTCCAGTACGCCTGAGTTTCGTCATGAAAGTTGATTCGAGCGCCACTCTTCACTCTTGAAAAAAAAAAAAACTAGGAGGCTCGGAAGGAAAAAAAGAGATTCGCGTTCCTCCCTCCCTCCCCTTCCCTCCCCCCTGATCTGGGTAGATGAAGTGAAGCGTTCCTCGATGGCAGGAATGAAGGATTGTATGGCTCCTCGCTTTCTGCTCCGTAAGAGATAGGACTAACGGCTCAAGGATATTCCTTCCTTCCTCCTTTACAGGAGAATCCCCCAAAGCACCCCATACAACATGACGGGTAGCCTATGAGAGTGAGCTCTCATTGTGGATGACCGACTTGAATGCCGATGTGGCCCATTCCCATCATTCTTGCTTTGTCCCACTCAGAGGCCACTCGAGTCGGGCCATCAAGAGACCTTTGTCGTGCGCAACATCGATTAGGCGCTAGTACGAGAATGGCCTATCACGGGGACTCGCAAATATTTTCGGACAAAAAACTATTTTACAACTTACAACTACGATACTCGGGATCATAAAAAAAAATCCTATCCATCATCGCACACTTTGAATGAGAATTATCCCATTAGATGCACATGAGAAAGTTGCCAAACTTTATTTACTCTTTTCTGAGAAACCATAACCTAAATGAAAATTGAATCTGATGCAATTTCACATTACAGACCAAATGTTGAAGACCTCAGGCTCTAAATACGCGTTTCGCGGGCAGAACTGTGAAAAAGCATACGGATCTGTAACTGCATACTTTCAAAAATGCAAATCAAATTTCACACCATTAGGCTCAGCCCATGCATTATTCTCAAAAGAAAGGAAAAATTGCATTAGGACGGAAAAGAGACATTCGCAGAAAAGGGCTGTCAAATACGGAAATAATAATTTTCATTTTATTTCTTCATATGGAAATAATTTTCATTATATCTCTTCAAACGGAAATAATAACTTTTATTCTTTCTCTTCATATGGAAATAATTTTCATCCTCCCCTCACCATTAACTCAAAGATCACCCCAGTTTTATCAGATATAAAGAGATCTGAAGTAGGAGAGGGTCGGGGCACCATGGGGTCAATGACCGGGGTACGATGGGTCGTCCCTATGATCACCGCGAATTTCAGTCGACCCAAAATCATAATTTAAATGAGTGTTCGCACCACAGGAGAAGTTCTTGGATACTGATTCAGTTCACCACGGTTATCAAGAAACCTTTAATCGGAAAATAATGACAGACAATAACAGATTCGTTTCACGTCCAAGTTTTCACATCTGCCGGTGCTGAACCCTTCAGAATCTTCCGCTTATAATTGTGCATTATCAGGTCGAAAACAGGCTGCAAAGGAAATCATGATCTGCAGAGACAAGTCTCAGAAAACATTTGGCGCACTATGAGTTGCGACCCACTGTGCCCGGAATGGAGTGATCCATCTTAACCCGACACAAGCTATTAAAATGAGAACTGGATTACAACCAAAGTAAGTTGCGATTGTAGCTCGCAGGCGTTGAAATACCGATCTCCCGAGTCCAATCCCACCAAGATTCAAGACTTTTCGTCAAAAGAAACAAACTGGAAAAATCGAGATCTCCCTTATAAGATAAAAAAAAGAGAGAAAAAAAAGCGTCTGCAACAGAACAATGTCCGCACAATCTGCACTTGGACGGAAACTTTTTTTAAAAATACACTTTCTTGGCACCTCAGCTGGAAGATTTAGAGCAGACGACACGAAGAGAAAGGGTGCTGGAAGAGCTCCAGACAGACTGACCCATAGTACCACATGACCCATGGTTCCCCTCTCTCCCCAACACCTACTCCTAAAACTCACAATGAGAAGAAAGAGAGTCCAACTCACATTGGCGAGCAATATGCTCAAAAGAAAACTCCAGACGTAGCCGTTGGACCATTGCACACTGTTACCCACCCCACAGGCCATAATCGTTGTAATAATCGATCGTGACAGAATCGTATAGACTCTCTTGCTTTGACCGAGGAACTCTTTATAATTTTAGAAAAGTGATGGTGTGAGATATACCTGTCATTGGTGAATAAGGGAATAAAAGATCCGAATTGCTTTGGCAGCACTTACGGAAGTCTGGATATTTCTCAGACATGATGGATGACTGGCACATGATAGATGGCATGGAATGGGATGCCAAACCTTACGGGGAATCCATGAGGAAATGGTATCACTCCCCTTCAATGGGAAATAAAATTCAGTTTTCTCAGCAATGGATAATTCATCACTCGAGGCATTAAGCTTCTAAATTCTCGCACTCAAGAGAAAGAAGATTGCCGTGCTTCGTATGGCAGCAGGTCTCTCTCCCGTTCCTGTGACTCTTTCTCATCGTTCTCTGTTACCTCACGTTTCATCGCAAGAGCGAATATGTTAAACCCCTGAAGCCCTTCGTGCGGGCAGAGGTGCTCCTCCTCGATTACCTCCGGCGCATTTGCGACGGTACGAAACCTGGGGCTTCGCAGAGGCAAATTCATCAGCTGACGAATCTGTCCCGATGCGATCAAGCCCATCTACCATTCCCTGTGCCGTTGGATGCGAATAGACATTAAGCTACTTTTTCTGGGAGACGTGGTGATTTATAGATCTTTTGGCTCCATATCTCTTCTTTGCATAAAAGAAACTTGGTTAAACTCCCATATGACCAACGATATAGTTTCTTTTGACGGATTTCAGATCTTCAGGACCGATCGCCAACACTCGATATAAAAAACCTGGCGGAGGTACGGCCATATATGTCAATCTCAAATGGGATTCCAACCTTAGACTTGTTCGGATGGTCGCAAATGATCATCTAAATCTCATCGCAATTGAATCCAAATGAAACTTTCTCAACGTCTCTATTTACATCAATCGCAAAGGGAAAAAATCGGGATCTGTTGGTCTTGTCCCCGACATTGTCTCGCTACATGCAGACTCTTATGTATGTTACCGAAGATATCGATCGTGTCTGTTCTCGTCTCATTGAGCTAACCGGCTGTCTACGGAATGTTGCGGTTTCCACGACTCGGAAGGACGCCTGTCTAGACCAGATATGGACAAATGACTCTAGGGTCTGTTGAGGTGGGGAAATCCTCAAGGCTATCCGATCATTCTGCTATACTGGCGCACCCAGTGTCTCACGAAATATCCTTGGGGGAAACCCCTCCCCCATCGGTTAAAGTGAAAGGTCTCAATCTTGAACGACTTCGTTTTGAATTCGAATATGCCGACGGGAGGTTCTTTTAGACTTGGATAACCTGGATCAAGTTACCTCAGGCTACCTCAGGCTTCGCTTCGATGTTGTCTGCCCCAATGTCAAGGTCGAGCTCGGTCCCCGCCACCCCAGCGATCTTTTCATTCGCTGTCAGACGGCAAAGAGAAAAATGTTTCGTTCGAGGGAACGACGTCTCACTCAAGTTTTGAGACTGAGTAGTGACAAGAGCCTCTTGACGCACCGACTTAAACCTTTCCATAGCACTGAAAAATTGAGAGAATCCTGAATTGCCTTGAAGGACTTCAGAGTCAATCGGGAAAAAAAGTCAGCACTCCTTTCCTTACCCTAGGATTTTAAATGAGCTTAATGATTCTTTTATTTGAGAGCAACACTTCCAACCCATCCCATCCTGACATTGCTTGATTTCAAAGTGGCAGTTCGGTTCTAGTTTCAGTTCAGACTATGGTCAGACTGAAGTCCCACAGTGCTCTAACCGACGACTCTTACAGCTAAATCCCAAATGTGGCTGCAAATGAACTAACACTGAAACTGAACTGCGATTGGACTGCATTTTTTAAATACACCCTAGACTTCCTCTCCGATGTTACCTAATCGAAGATGACGTCAAGAACTTCTCACGACGCCTCGAGGGATCTCTTGCAAGTGGACCTGATGGCAAGTGGACCCGATGGCAAGTGGACCTGATGGCTCGTCAAAACCTCAACCAGCGGTTGGCCGAGCCTTTGACGCATCGCCTCGATATATGGGCTACCGCTGGAATACCAGCAAACATGAACCCAGTCTGCTCATCGATGTTGATGCAACGTTGTAACAGCATTGAAGTCTCAACATCCACAATGTTGAGTCTATGTTGAAGAATATTCATCGCTACATTGGCGCATGCGTAGTGCATATTGAGAAATTGTTCAGATCTCTCTCATTTCAACGTTGAGGCGATGTTGATTCAATCAAACTGCACACGCGGATGAATGAGCGTGCACCATTTAATTACTAAAGGATCCCGGGAATCGTCAGCGTGATCTCCACACCCCTTCTCCCATCTCGATTCCATGCCAAGATCAGATATATAAGGACATCTGGTCTTGCGGAAGGATGGAGAGAGCAGAGTGATTGCAAATTAATATCGCGATGGCTTCCAATCCGAGATGGAATGTTTAATATCGAGATGGCTTCCAATCTACCAGGATCCTCCAGCACGACATACATAATTAAATTTGGGATGGTAACACGTGAACTTTGTTCTCTCCGTTCTCGGGGTCAGAATTACCCCGGATCTCATTGGATTGGGTTGTCTCTTTCGTCGAATGTATCTAGGAATTCGAATATCTTCCCCGGTGTCGTCTGTGAAGAATATTAAGTACCATTCCAAAAGTACTGGGGACGCGTGCCAGTTGCATATATGAAGTAACTCCCTGTGTTGGCGGTTTTTCGCCATCTCACGTCGGAATCAGGAAACCAATCGGTTCGGATGTCTCGCCCGACATATGTTGAAGTAATGTTGACCGGACAATGTCCTCGTAATGTTTATATTTTCAACATTGCGTCAATTTTTACAAGGCATTGGATAATCAGCATCATCAACATCCTCTCAATCTCAACATGGTCAACATATTATCAACGTTTAGTCAATGTTGTCGTGCAGACTGGGAAGAGAGTTAAGATCACACCCATTCGCCACAACAACGTTGAGTCAACATTGAGAAAAGTTTGATATGTTCAACGTTGAAGAGTTGCTGCTAAGTAACGCTGCGTCAACGTTGAATTGTCAACATTTGGGCATTGCAGTACTTTCTTACCCAGTGTCTGAAAGAGCGTTCATATCGATTTGGCGATGAGATTGAATAGAGATTCGATGAACCCACGGAGGGCTTCCAAGTGGCATGATACAAGCTGCACTTTTTTTTAAATACAATCATCCCACGAAGAGGACCCTCAGAGGATAAATTTCCTTTACTGGATCAGAATTCAAATACGTGACGCAACTACTTTCTGTTCAGGAGAGGATATAACCCCCCGGGCATGCTTTCATGCTCTATCCTTATTGAAAGGACCCGAGTGTGTGCAACTGCCATGTGGAGATTTGGGAAAATGTCGCATGTCTCCTCGGACTCACTGGCCAGAAGTACTTTGAGCCCGGTTACCTCCTTAAACAGGTCTATCTATAAATTCCTTAGCCTCCCCTTATGTTGTACATGGGAAAAGATCAATTACTGTATGAAAAATACATGGTACTGTTTATTTCAGGGCACCAGGGTAAGAATAGCTGAATCGTCGGTTAGGCGCCATCTCGCGTCGATTCGTAGAACCTATTTTCTGTTGACGTGAGGTGGATAACTCCACGCAGAAACAACAGCGAAACTATGATGAAAAATGAATTTGCGCTTAATAGCCTCTGAACGACTTCGCTGATCCACGAGTAGTCGCCGTATGCTGAAAATACGGTTAATTACGAATAGCCAACATTTCCTTGATGACTGGACTGTGGACAGAGACTCCATTTTCCGAGTCCAAACGAGCGCTAATATCGATTAGATGACAAGATTGAATGTGTATCAGGTTGATGATAGTATTGTTAATTACTTCCATCCCACGGATAAATCCCTCCGGGGGCCAAAGAAGGATCCCCAGGTGGCATGACAGGACTCGATTGAGTACCAACATTCCGAAGTCCCGCTGAGATCGTATTTCCTTTACTGGATCAAAATTCGAGTGGAGTGTATGACGCAACCCTTTCTATCCAACTGAGGAACTACCTGTCTAGAATCATCCCCAGATTTATCTCATGTTTGTGAAAGGAGCCAGACACATCTCTGCAGATCAATTATCACCCTCTCTTCCTCTCGAAAAAGCCCTTAATTATGCCATGTAGAGACTTAGGAAAATTGAGCATGTCTCCTCGGACCCCCTGGCCAATAGTACTTGGAGTCTCCTTCTGCTGAGTTACTTCCTTAAACGGGTCTATATAGAGATTCCAACGCCTTCCCTTAAGCTGTACGTGGGAAAAGATGGAGTATGACGGAGTATGAAAAATACAGGGTGCTCATTCCAATGATACCATGGTGAGAATCGCTAAATCGGCGCTTAAGTGCCATCTCGCGCCGATCGGTAGACCCTATTTAAATGTGGATGTCTCAACATTTCTACCTTTTATCAATGTTGACAACGTTGTTGTGTCGAACGGGATGGCTCATTCCGTCCGCGCTGAGTTATCGTTCGAAAAACTCTCAGTTCGCCAAATGTATAAATAAAAAGTCGGAAGTTTGCCCGTCCTACATCGGTGCTTTGCAGGGAGGCCTTCCATCCCCATTTCTCTTCACCATTGACAGACTCCATACAATCGTCCTCCCCGCAAACCTATCTGAAATATGCCGATGAAAGAGTCATACTGCCAAGGATCGAATCCAATAAGGCTTAAACTTGTACTTCGAGATCATTCAAGTGATACGTTCTTCCAGAGAGCAAAATCTCGTTCTGAATGTTTCTAAATCTCAAGAGATGATCGAAAACCATGGTCTCAAGTCAGGGCTCCTACGTGACCTCGCTTCCCGCCCCTAATGGGCGACGATAAAGAAATCGCAAGGCCTGTCAAATGCCTTCGAGCCGAAATCGACCCATCTCTACTTTTCCATCTTTACGCTCAATTCATCTATAAATGCTGCTATAACAGATAATATTATGCTATGAATCTTTTTCGGAACATCCTTCAAACTCTAAGCCCTGTTAAGAACTTTGTAGATACTTGTTTGCTGTCCAAGCTAACCCTTCTCACATTCTGCGCTTTTCTCCTGAAAAAATATC
This sequence comes from Darwinula stevensoni, assembly GCA_905338385.1. Taxonomy (NCBI): domain Eukaryota; kingdom Metazoa; phylum Arthropoda; class Ostracoda; order Podocopida; family Darwinulidae; genus Darwinula; species Darwinula stevensoni. Next base: position 127,355 of record CAJPEV010000012.1, on the reverse strand, counting down.
AATCCCAAGTAGCTATTTTAAATCAAAAGAAATCCTTTGGACATCTACTGAAGGACGCTTGGATATCCATTAGATATCCTCTTGGACATCCAGTGGATGAATAAATGTTTCGTTCAAAGATTATTCTTGGACATGTCCATTTCTTCAGATCTATTGGAGATTCCCTATGGGAAAACCATTGGGTTACCATGAAGGGGTCCAATTAAAGTAATCCCCAGGTAGCAATGGAGCCAAATTTGCACGCACATGAATATTCATAACACTCTGAAAGGCATTGCTTGCTTTGACGTTCTACTCATCTCTGAATTCATATGCGAGGTAATATGCAGCATTCTCCGGAGACTTCCGATCTCGCAGTTCGGAAACGGTAGGCTCGTTCTTCCAATTCCCTAGAACGATCTGAAAGGGAAGAAGGATGGAATTAGAGAATTCCTGATGGACATCTCTCAATTTTCCATCCTACCCTTCTGATTAACTAATTGTTCTCCTCATCGCCACGGGCGACACGCAATAAAAGGAAACGGACGCCCTAGACTCACCTCAGAAGGCGAATTCTATTCTTTTTATGCATTGTGCTAGAATTGGGTGGAGTGTTCTTGAGCTAGGTTATGTCTCTCAACTAATCAAATAATTCAAACGACTTTCTTCCTTCTGCTTGTACGTGGGAAAATGTCGAGTACAGGATGAAAGCTTCTGCAGAACCGTCCAGTAGCATATGAGTAATCGAAACACGTACAGTGGCGAGTTCAGCGCGACAGCACTCATACAGGGTGTTCTATTAATCTTCAGATGAGAATGTTGATTTAAATCAACATTCTTATGGTCTCAAGATAAATAGAACACCCTGAATTATGGGAACTTTACATTTATTGAATGAACAGCTAGATGCCAGGCCAGATGGAAGGCCTCAACCTGCAGGCCCTCCCATTCAAGGACAGCCAATGATACACCGTGAGAAGTTGTCCTTTGAAGTTTCTTTGGATGAACATCTAATGGATGTCCAAAGACGGACTGACAAATAGTTTCGTTCGTAATGTCGAGTACTGTCAATGGAATCATGCAATGGTCCAATTATTATGCCATAATTATGTGCTGATTGAAGCGAGTCGGTCTCGATCTAAAATTATGAGTATTGAAGAAATCCCCCCCCCCCAGAAATCCCATTATTGGATGCGCGTATTGTCATTCCATGAAACTGAAAATTGATGGCAAGATGTAGAGAAATTCTGCCCAGACGAAACTCAGAATCAATGACAAGATATCAGTCCATGGCGATGACCGCTTCTGGGCTTTTACCCATCTTTGGACAACTGGACTGTCCATGGAGTTTTGGATCAACCTTGGGAGCTGATTACAAGACTCTTACAGCGTCTCGCATTCTCAACCGGACACAGCCTAACGCTCACAAGATCGATCGTCGTATCCTCAGTTAACGTCAACCTTAGCGGAAATATCGTTAGCGACCCTCAGCACCCGCCCCATGACTTCGCCTTTTCTCTGCGCCGCAGCTGCGGCCCTTTCACAACGAATCAAATCAGACTTCCACGAATCCGGACCAAGACATAGGCGACTTTTTGCTCTATACACGGTGAGTCAAAAAGTCCTCCCCACCTTTTGAACGTTAATAACTTCTCAACGCTTGATCTAATGGAGATGCGGTTTTCACCATTCGAAAGGGAAGACAATTCTATATATTTAGGGTGGTTAAAAAAAATGCTCTACCGTTTTCTATGGGAGAAACACAGTTTCATAAATTAAAAAAAAAATTAAATTGGATACGTGATCGATATTTGACAGTTACAAGATGTTGAAATGCTTGTCAGCTTTTTTTTCAGCACCCCTGCCTAAATTGTGTAATGCCCATTTAGAGGTGAATTAAAGGTACTTGGAGGTGGAGCATTCTACCTCATGTGAGGTAATGACCTGTGCTCGACCGTCTCAGAATGCAAGGAACTTTTCAACTTTAATTTTTTTTAAAGGGACAGTTGGATCCAGCTGATACATGACAGAGAGGTTCACGAGTCTAAGAGGTTTTTTTTTCACTTCCGCAAGATGGCGCTGTATCCCGATAGAGGCCGCTGTTGTTGACCGGGTGAATACAAGAAAGCTCCTCCGTTCTCAAAAAGGATAACGAATAATTCATGCTCATATACCCTATGCAAAGTTCAAAGAATTGTTCTGAGAAAAGCTCAGACAAGCTTCTACAAACCTCTTTTACGTCCAATATAAAAAGTATATCAATCTTATATTTTTTCCTCAAATACACAAATCATTATCTATCCCCTTCGAAAACGGTGTATCGTTTTTGTAATCACCGTCAGTCACTCGGTCGGCAATAGCGGCCTCTATCGGGGTACAGCGCTACCTTGCGGAAGTGAAAAAAACTTCTTAGACTCGTGAACCTCTCTGTCATGTATCAGCTGGATCCAACTGTCCCTTTAAAAAATTAAAGTTGAAAAGTTCCTTGCATTTTGAGACGGTCGAGCACAGGTCATTACCTCACTTGAGGTGGAATGCTCCACCTCCAAGCACCTTTAATTCATCTCTAAATGGGCATTACACAATTTAAGCAGGGGTGCTGAAAAAAAGCTGACAAGCATTTCAACACATGGTAACTATCAAATATCGTTCACGTACTCAATTTAATTTTTTTTTCTGAATTTGTGAAACTGTGTTTCTCCCATAGAAAACGGCAGAGCGTTTTTCTTAAACCACCCTATGTATGAGGAAGGATTTCTGCATTATTTTTCCAATGGAAATTAAATTCCTGTTCTTGGGTCATATAAAAGCATTGGCACCCAAACCTTGCGCGCAGCACTGCGTCTAATTTTCTGTTCGACTGTCAGAGGGTGTCCAGATCGGAGAAGGTCCTGTCCTGTCAAAATTTGAGTCGATACGGACAAACAACTGGCGGCTCACGGCTTCTCCTGATCAATTTCTTTCTGAATTGTCGAGTGGTTTCCGTCGCATTCGAAGTAAAACCGAACTTTTGCAACTCACTTATCATTGGTCAATCGTTTATCAGCAATATTCCTCAATCCTCCATGAATTGGAATTGATCACAGCCAAGGCACAATAACTCTCATACTCGAACAGACAGCTGTGCCGCAATGTTTTCACGTGCCAATGCCTTTGTTTAGCCCCCAGAATAGGAATTTAATTTCCAAATGATACCATTAGCAAAATAATGCAAAAATCCTTAATTCGATAGAGCATTGTCTAGTCTTCCGAATGGTTAAAACAGCATCTCGATGAGATTAAGCTTTGATAAGTTATTCACGTTCAAAGGTGAGCAGGACTTTTAACTCACTCTGTAGAGGAATAACTGAATCTATTAAATTTGTTTTGGATTGTTTTGATGAGTCAAATCAAGGCAAATAAACTATTCGAATATATTTTAAAAGAGAGTGAGTGTATTAATTAGGGACTGATACCTTCCTACAAGTGTAGACTGCAACGAAGAGGATTTTTTTTATTCACTGGGAAATAACATTTTAGTTACATTTTCAGGCAAAGAAAAACCCCACACTTGAAAACTTCACATATGACCCCAGATGAAGTGCCAGCGATGTGAGGGGAACCCCCTCTGAACGTCGGCCCAAGGAACCCCGATGGAAAATAGACATTTTCCTCATTTCATCTTTGATAACCACGACCACGTCCTCGACCACCTCGACCTCGCTGATAATCTCCTCCACCTATTAAAACAAACAGCAACAATTATAGCACTGAGGCATTAACATTGGCGTAAATTAATTCATACAATAATATAGACAAAGGGACCAGTAGTCAGAGGTCCTCAGAGGCAGCAGTGGATGTGAAGGGTTGGAGTTGAAACGTAGCAACAATTGAAGGACTTCGTGCAAGATAACGTCATGCCACCAACCTCTATTCTCGAGAAAATGGCCTTTAAATCGTGAAATGACCACACTGAAGCATTTGCAGGGGGTAGTTATGCTTCCTAAGACCGTTGTTTTTACATGGATGGAAAGCTTCCAAGCTGCATGCTGGAGATAATAGCAGTAATAAAAGGTCTGTGGCTATAACTCAATTTTAATTTTTTTTTAAGGCGGCTTCCAAGTACCTTGGACCAAGCTCTTCAATTTATTTCATGGAACATAAATTGAGAGAGGATAATAAGTACTCATGACATATGATCCGTATGTAGGCGGGTGTGATGGTCCATATTGGGGATAGGAGGGGAGTTGCATGAAAGGAGGAGCGACAATCAATGCTGTCCCTGTTGTTGGGTCACATGGCTGTATGTACAGTTCCTGCATTCCTGAGATCAGGCCTGGAGTCAAGAGAACCATGTGCCATCGAGTCACCTTGTGGACTGTCCTTAGCGTCACATCTACATCCTCGATGATAGTTTCATGAAGAATAGATCCCATGAACAAAAGACTAGTCTAATAAAATTTATCACATGGACACTAACTATTCCTGATATTCTTGGCTCCCAATTAAATTAGCTGGATAAAGAATAACGACGTTCTCCTGAATCAATCTGAACTAGTACACAAGATTCAATTAGCGTCCTCGGCAAGAAGATTAAGTACTAAAATGGGAGCTGTGGTACATGTTGGACTGGGAATAGTCATGCTTTCATGCTATGACCAGGGCTGCTCTAGGGTTCTAGCCCTGAAATTTCCGGAATTTGGTGGACTGCCTCCATAGATCCCGTTGAGCAACGCCCCTCCCTCCATTTTTTCCTACCGACAAGATCAGAAAAAAAGTATAATGCTAAGACGTCCATGTGGAAGCATGCCACATATACACGTAGAGTTGTCGATTCTATTGTTCTAGAACCAGTTAAAGAATGAAGAAATAAAAATTCCCCCCCCCCCCCAGTAATGTTTCTCAATTCAACCACTAGTACAGGAAATTGCTTACTTAAGTTGGCACTGTGTATAAACGCGTCAAAGTCACCGTTGATGGTTTTGTCTTGGAGCAGTTTGAAGGAAAGGATCGGAATCAAAGCTGGCAATGCCCGGCGTCGCATATTTGTTGAAGGATGGAAGCAGTGCAGGGGTGGGAGGAAGAAAAGAAGTAAGAGAGGGAAGAGTGGTAGGCGACAATCCCGTCGCTCATTTCTTTTTTTTATTTTTCTCCTTTTCTTCCATTTGACTATAGGCATTTATTCATGCCAAGACGACCTGCAGTCCCCGAGTCTGTCACTGTCTCTCTATTCTGAGATCGTAGCCCCATCCCATCCTTTTCCAAAAAATTGGCGAGGAAGACCAAAAGGAGAGAAGAGAGGAAAAAAGAAGACAATTGCGTAGACACCAGTCTTAAGAGAGAAACCTACTTTTACAGCACAATCCGTTTAGCCACGGGTGATACCCCAATGCAGTAGGAATTCCCGCAAACGCTGGATACGGGAGGAGAGGGAAACTTTTTTTCCGGTTGAGGGGAAGCCCAGGATATTAAGGGACTCGTGGCACTCCGCACGCGAAAAACAGGAAATATCACCCATCCGCTCTACGCCTCACGGTTCCTTTTCGAGTAATTGGATTTTTCCTATCTCCACTCCAACAAGACAGGTGCTCGGACGGGTGTCTTGCACCCTAGTCCTCACTGTCACTCATGACGTTCGCGAGCAGACGTACACACGTGCTCAACCGCTCGAACCAGAGCATTTGAACCACTGCCATCTTTCAGTAACAGCGCTTCTTTCGGCAGTAATACAATGTCAGTTGCTGTCAGTTTGTCAAGGGGAAAAACTTATCATTTAAAGTCCATAATACATTTTTTCTTATTGGAGCGGCTGGACCAGACGGGTCGCCGAGTTATAAAGGCCTGGCTAGAACTCTGTGCTGGTTTTTCTGCACTGGAAGGAAGAAGAAAGAAAAAAGTACTTTTGGCCCTCTAATCATATTTTGGATAATCACATCATACATGTTAGCAGTCATGTTACCACTCAAGACCATGATGCAACAATTCTACCCGACACTCGATGCATCATTTCATACGTATTTAAAGTCCAAATTGGATTTAGAACTAAGCCACATTTGAGTAGTGTACTTGTGTCTGCTTTCCCCCTTAACCCAGATATGCCAGATATTCTATATGTATGACGACGTGCAGAGATGCGCGGGGAAAATTATCTTTCGTAGTTCATTGTCGATCAACAGATAGCACACAAGACTCAAGTAGTTCTTCAGCCTGTGTCTTGCAACTGATCAAGCTGCGTCCATTCAAACAGCTGACCAAGACACGTCAAAGTTCATAGTGTACGTCTCTGCACGCCGTCCTACATATAGAACGGCAAGGATATCTGGATTAATTTCAATAGTAATCGTTACTCCATACTGCTGCCAATGTGTCAGCATAGCTACGCTCCCGGTGGACACGAGTCTGTGCTTTACAGCAACAATTTTCAAGCGAATGCCGTAAAGGGTGGATTCACTTTAAAATCAGAACTGCCATTGCGAAGAATTCACCTTCCATGTAGACTTATCCACCCAAAATCTGTGGACTTCTTTCCCAAATTTTTGGAACTCCCTACCTTGATGTTGATAACCACCACTGTTGTCTCCTCCAGACCATCCACCAGAGAAGGCCTGGCTTTGTCCCTGGCTCCAATTCCCCTGAATTCTTCCTCCTCCCCTGTGATATTCTCCACGTTCACCCCCATGGAATCCTCCTCCTCCTCCGCGTCCGCGACTGAAACCTTCACAGATTAAAATATATGAGTCACATTGTGCATTATACAGCTCATTTGTCATAATTTCAGACTGCCGGAGCTTCTGTCATAGCTGGAGATGAGAGGAGCTGAGTCACCTGCAGTGGTGTAGCTAATCTAAGGGCTAGTGGAGGCTGTCAATAAGCTAATAGGCTAGTTTAGATACCTCTGGTATGGGAGTAGTTTAATTAAGAAAGTGAATAAGAGTAAACATGGAAATATCAATGCAGGATTGGTGAAACATGACTGAGACGTTGCCCCCAAACTAAGCTCATGAGTGCTACACATACAAGAACATTTGTAAAAGATTTACATGTCATGGTTTCGTGGAATTAAGGGGGATTTTGGAGCTTTCTAAACTTCTGTGTGTAGACGGCTTGCTGAAGGGTGAAGAGTGTCGTGCGTACTATGTCCATCTCTACTGAAGGGAATGTGGAAGGCTGTGGGTAGCGTCGACAGAGGGAGAAGTACTCAAAGTGTAAGTAAATCCTAGCAAGGATTTTTCGAGACTCCCGCCGACGTCATTAGAGAGCTTGCGGAATCCCGTCCGCAGGATGGGATGTTGTTCGGAATACGGGATCGGATATTCCAGGTGATTTCGTTTACGATCTCGTTCCCGTACTCACTCCGCAAACTCTTAATTGACGATCTTTCTGCCGGAATGGGGGGGGGGGGGGGGGGGGGGGGGGGGGTGTATTTCACATGCCGTTCTGGAATACCTAAATCGTAGGCCATCCCAATAAATTTCCTATAAGAACCCTACTTTTGGATATATTTCCAAGATTTTACTCAGGGGGGGGGCAAGCAGTTTGTCGAGGTGCCTTATGGCGTTACGGTATCCTAGAATGCTTTATGGCCAAAATGAATAGTGGTGGGGGTGGATCCATCTGCAAGTGCAAGTAGCTATCGCATGAGAACTCGTACCACCTCCCCAAATGAGGGTTATAACTTTCCATTGCTAGTTCAATTCGATTTAATATCAATTCATGAATTATTGACTGATTTATTTTCATAATAAAATAAATTGACTTTTCCTCAATTCCTTGTTTTTTTTAATGGTGCAGTTCTTTCTTTGGCATCACTTTCTTTATCCATTGTTTGGGAGGACACTAGATAATTATTATGAACACATTAGCATGAAACAAAATCCAGTCTCAGCCTCTGTGAATCTGGCTCCGGTGTCTGTCGGATTCTGGAGCCTTTTCCTGCCTTTGGTCCCAGGCCCCACCATTCATGCTGTCAGAAGACCTCATCAACAGACTAAAATTTCCCTGTCAAGTTCTCCTAATCACTCCTTGTCCCATTACAAAAAAAGAATTGGTGATAAATAGTTACAGGAGTTGGAACAGGACTGATACAAATGAGACATGAAATTTAAAATTCTGTATGTGAGCATGTGGGTGGGAGAGAAAGAGAATGAGTGAGACTTGGTGTTTCCATTAATTTGCCTGAGAAAACATGCTCTTGTCTACTGCCAATGGAACTGCAAAATCAGCATTGAATTATCCTGTTATTTACAAGCATCCCAAAATTGGGATGGTCATAAAGTATGCCTTCATTTTGTAGAAAACATTGTAAATGACTTGAGCGTGGCAGTACTCGTTTTCCAAGACTGTATCCTGTGCCCCCTGAGTAAAATCTTGGAAATATATCCAAAAGTAGGGTTCTTATAGGAAATTTATTGGGATGGCCTACGATTTAGGTATTCCAGAACGGCATGTGAAATACTTCGCCACAAATTAGTTAGGGTAAAATCATCAAAGTTCGGACATTCTAACGTTTATTGTTAATAAATACGTATTCGCGAGATAGACATCAGACAGTTCTTCTTAACCCAATATGACCATGTTACTAAGCGAGAGTGGCCAAGATCGGTGAGCACGATTTTGATATATCGGGGTGAAATGAATACGATGTCGCGGACAAGAGAAATTCAATATAATTTACGGAGACGACCTTACTTAAGAAACGGTTCCCACACGGTATTGTTAATTCTGTGATCTATTCTTATTCTACAGGAAACTAGGGAACGTAGAGCACTGCTACAGGGGAATACACATGCCATAAGCGTATTTCCACATTGCTTCTGGTTAGTCTAAGTTCTGTTCGGACTTCATTTTTTCGCATCTAAGTTCGAACACCCACGTAATAGGAATTCTTGGAAGCTATAAGGCTTCGATGGTCATCATCTTTACCACACACTCATACCTACTCATATTGTGTTGTCGGACGCAAAAAAAAATGAAGTACTTGGGTTGAACCATTAAGGCGTGACGAGCGAATTACAATTCCATCCCGGCCTAATTGTCTGGACATTGGTGGTTATACCCTATATGGAGACCTCGACCGGGACCGAAAAATAGGCAGAAGCATAGTAGAATCGATTTTCAGAAACCGGTTTTAACTATTACCTATTTTTAGTTACATGCAAAAACCCGGACTGGAACTGTGGAAGTGTTTCAGCTATAGCTTTCCTCCAGATCAGTGGTTCTCAACCTTTTTGATGTCGCGACCCATCAAATCCTCTGCCAATACTTATGCGACCCACAAATGTAGAAACATCAAGAAAAAAAGTAGTCGTGTGACGCGAAAAACACTCATCGAATTTTAAAAGTATGGAAATTACGTTTAGGATAGATTGATATTGGGATAGGCGATTCCTTCATTATTCCTTTGCTACTTTACATCTTTGAGCTTCCTCTGAAAGAAGTTAACTTCTTCAATGTTCGCCGATTTCGATCTAAATGCCGTTTCAAATTTGAAAGCTTCATGGATGCATTGGGAAGCATTTCACCACAAACTATGAATTCTGGTTTCATACTTTCTGACGCAATGAAACCACACTGAGGTATGAATCATTATGATTCCGGATTGGTATTCGCTTTTTTTTACTCTTTTTTTCTTTTTCTTTTTGAAAAAGCCTAATTTTGTCCCAGTGACTTCAACAGTGGTGCAACTATTAGTACCAGCGTTTGCACTCGATTTTCTCAGGAAACGTTCCATTAGCATTTCATTGTTGAAACTTCGTTGTTCAAGTAGCAGAAAAACGAAATCGAGAATACGAACTTCGGATTCTGCCCACAAAAGAGCGTCACCCATAATTACAGCAACGAGGAACCAGGGAGAATGCTGGAACTGACGAGAAGTTTACTGGACATGAAGGTTAAGAGCAAGATTTATTTTAAAAGACAATTTGTAGCTGTTTGCTCTTTTCGGAATCGCTTGCCAGGAAGTCTTCTCCCTGTGCTGCCTTCTAATCTGGATGAGGAGATCAGATCGTTCCTGAAAGGTTTAGCTCATGTAACACTGTTCTGAAGTTCGGTTTGGTGCTTATGAATGATCTCTGTCTTCTCTAACCTCTCACCAATTTTCTTAATTTCATTCTCTTGCGACCCAGCTAGAAAACCATCGCGACAAACCGGTTGAGAATCACTGCTCCAGATGAAGATAGATGCTTCATTCTGGTGTCATTTTTGTGAAATTGCTTTCTTTTCAATAGTATATACAGCAAAAGTGTTTTTTTTTAGTGCTTCAGGGAGGCACTAAAAAGTTCTACTGAATCCGGGAGTTTCATGATCGAACTTTCCGATGATTCAAAAATCTTGAAATGAGTAAAAAAAATTCGATAAATTTTCATAAAAATTTGAAATGATTATTGGTGAAAATACGATTGAAATAAAATTTGAAATTTAACATAACTATATTATCTGAATAAGTTAAAATGAAAATAATTAAAATACAATTAAACCCAGTATTTAGTCCAAACTTTCATTTGGTGAAATAAAAAATAAATAAAAAAAACATGGGGGGGGGGGTAAAATCGTGCCTGAGGAGCATATACACGCCAAATTTAAACTCAATATGAGGTAAAAAAAAAAAGAGATTAATAAGGTAAGAGAGCATTTGAATGATATCCATTGAAGGAAAAAATAAATATTTGAACAAAGGGTAAAAACAAGGAAAAACCAGAATTTGAGGTAAGGCTGGAGGCAACGGCTCCATCCTTACCTCAAATCGATCCAGCAGGCCAACAAAAAAATATGTATGTCTCCAGGGGGATTCTGAAGCTCTTTAACTTTCCTGGCTGAGAACCTAAAAAAAAACCCTATCCTGATTGTTGACTTGCACAAAATTTTCAGGAAAGAACACAGTTCTATTTCTCATTTTATTACAGCAAAACTACAGAGCCTACTGTTATGAAAGGGGAGTCAAATCAATTAAAAACAAGAAACCTCTTGGTCTGTCAGGAAATGGTTGGGCCATACATGGCATAAAAACATCTTGGCACCAAAGAAATTACTGACAGTTACTTTTTTATCACGCCTAAATATTAACGTTTCAGGAATATTAAAGAAATTGGAAACGTGAAAAAATATGGAACTCAAGGTTTCCACACCACCTCAAATAATATTATTTAAAAGTAGCATCCAATAAGTATATAGGGGGAATTTAATTTAAATGCCATAATTGAAAATAAACTTGATTAGAATCAGTCCACCCTGACGGTAGTCACATATTTTTTAAATGCGAACGATGCAGGTTTTAACCACTGACATCACTGCAAGTAGGAGAGACACAGTTCATAACATCCTGCAATCAAAATACATTTTTTTATTAGATACATTGCATCATGACAGGTGACAGATGCAATGAAGGAATTATGCTGATCCTACCTAGCACCTGCCATATTATCACATAGTCAATTGAACTTTCAGTGTTGCTAACTTGAACCTTTATCACCTACTTCATATACAACCCTATGGTCTCCTCCATGCAAAGACCACTAGCATCAGATGCCTCCTTGCGATAATAGTCACTAGAATATTCACTCTTTCCATCTGGAGCTAGAGAAAAGAATTTCTTGCAGGTAGGCTAGTTTTCATTTCAGTCCTTCAATTATTAGGAGGAGCATTCAATTACATTTGTAATTAATTCAGCAAACTTGCATATTTTATGATTCTACTGTAGCTCTGAATCTCTTTCCACCATAGAAGTTGAGAGATGATGCCAGACATGAAAGAGGGTCAAGCACTTGAACTGATAATTTAGCTTTCAAGAGCATGCATTAATTTAATGAGTCCAGTTCTCCACATAAGTCATAATAACAATAGGTTTCTGCATTTTATGAGGATAAGATGGATGAGTATAATGGGGAGAGGATAGACAGACTTAGGCATTATGATTAATTAACTGCAGTTCTCCTTATATACACATGTGATGGGAGCTACCTAGTAAGAATTTGTCATAATCCAGCATTCCATTGCCATTAAGAGCTTGTGGTTATTCTCTTGAATGCAGTGCTTGTAAGATCCCCATGTAGAGTATTGTGTGTAATATTGGAGGTTTGCAAATGGTCTATGAGGACCTCATTTGGAAACTTTCACTTGAGAAAGGTTAATAAGGGGAGACTACATCTGGGGATTTAAGATCACTAAAGGAAATTGAAAATGTGGAACAAGGGATGTCTCTCTACCTCAACTGTAAAGGCAGAACAAGATGGAACCAATTCAAGCTGTGTGAACTCCAAGCTTCCAGAAAGACTTCTTTACTTGATAGTAGTGAATGTTTGGCCTGCATTATGAGATGATGCCACAATGGCTGCCCCTTTCATGATTAGCTTAAAGAAGAGGTTGTATGCATGAACAATACAAAAGATGGACCAATGTAGCTGTGAGTCTGGGATGGATTACCCTCCATAAAAATATCTATCTGTAATAGGGGTTGGTATATCTTATTTTTAAGAAACACTCAACCAAGATACAGAACATCATTAGGGGAGAAAATGCCTCTTGAATTCCTAAGCAAAACCACTTTTTCCTCTCAAAGCAACATGCAAAGCTAAAATTCATGAAATGAATACAAGGCATGAGCTGGGTTATTTTAGCACTCAACAATGATATATTGTTGTTTGATCCTTGCAAGAAAAGGAGGGAAGGAAGTTCTTGGCACTAAGAGAGTTAAAGGTCTCACCTCCACCACCTCTTTGTGGTCCAGGTCCAGACGATCTCTGTTGCCAGCTTGGCATCTCAGGAGGTGGTGGTTCCTGTTCACTTGGTCTTCCTCCTCTGTCTGGCACCTGAAATAAATTAATCTAAATATTCTATTCAGATATTTAAAAAACATTAAAAAAGAGGGAGCACTTACTCGCCCAATGACAACTTTATTAAGGGGGGTTGAGGTATTCTTGCGAACAGATGCTGATGATGTCTTTTCAATGTAAGCCAGATCCTCTCGAGCAGCAAGAAGGTCTCCAAGGGTTACATCTGGTATAGTAGTGAGCTTTCCTCTTCTTGGGGCATATATATTTTGAATTTCATCTTCACGTGCTTTTGCGTTCTCTGCCCACTGCAAAAAAGACACACCAGCAGAACTGTTGTCGTAATAATCCCTGCAACCACTTGGGTTCATTCAATGTCTTTTTTAGGCACAACCTTGAAAGACAGGATAGTGACATCAAGCCGTTTCAGCAGCATCTCCCGTCGAATTCGGTATTCCTTATCCATTTGCTTTTGCAATTCTTCCAGCATATGCCATTGCTTGTCACTCAGAACCCCAGAAAATAATGGATTTCCTACTTTGGCCTTGCTTGCTACCTCTTTCACCTGTCAAATTGCATGAATGTCAATGAAAAGACAATAGTATACAACAGTCACTTTTGAGTATAGGGACAAAACTTCACCTTTGTTTCCACTTTCCCAAATAGCTGTTGAGGTGTAACATTTGGGGGAGGCTTTGAAAAACCCAAGGATACCAGAATTTTTTTTAAATCAGCTGCAGTGGGACTCTCCTCCTGCAGTGATGGATACAGGTACTTCAACTTTGATCATGCAAAAGTCATGACTACAATTATTAGCGAGGATATGAAGAACTCACCACAGCCACATGCATACTCCTGTCTTCAGTACCTTTATTCACATGAATCATGCGAGCAGCTTGCAGCTCCGTTGTCAGGAAATCAAGTAGTATTAGTCTATCTTCACGTGATGCCAAGCGTTTATTCACAGGACCCTCCATCAAAGTCTTGTGAGGACAACCTGGTGGGAAAGAACATATTCTACTGCTTCTTAGGGTATTAAGTTAGGTCAATATCAAAGGAATCTATAAATAATTTCTGAGGATCTGGCATGGGCTTAGGCCCAAAATTTATTTGAGTTGCATAAGGCCTATTCAATTATGAGCCTGACAGTAGTGCCACAACATTGTGAACGTACCAAGTTCCTTCAAGAAGGAACTCAGCTCAAGAAGAAAGGAAGAAGAGTCTTCTGCTTCAGTTATGGCATTTACATGATCCTCAAGGTCACACAGTGCCTTCAGCTCCAGACTCAGCCATTCCACGAGTTTTGTATAAAGAGGATCTTTTGGACCGCTCTCAAGAGCCTTCTCTATCCCATCTCCACCTTGGATCAGCTCACAGCTTGAATTAAAAGAGTTTTGAATTTCATTCATGCAAAGACTGCACCCAGATCTAAGAAATAAGCCTACCTTCTATCATCATATGGCATGCAATGTGAAATAATTGCATTAATGAAATGATTTGATACAGCTTTAATTACTCAAACCAGCATTTTTGAAGAGTTCATTTTATAAATCTGACTCTGACACATGGCAGCCAAAGCACCTAATTTCTATAAGATATACTATAGTTCACACTTCATGTTTATAGGCAATGGTTGATTTCAAAACAGCTGTTCAGTTCTAGTTTCAGTTCAGACTTTTACCTGACTTAGTTCCACTGGGCCCTTGTCGACTTCTATTATAAAGGAATCCCAACTGGAACTGGATCTGAACTGTGCCTGGACTACAGTTTTGAAAACAACCATTGACTTATAAAATAGGCTTATAAAATTTCAGGACCAAGCATGATGCTTGGGTGCCCCTGTCAATTCATGTCTCAATAGCTTCAAGTAATTTTTTTCAAATGCCTTAATTTCAAAAGTCAACTTTTTTCTTATTTACAGTTTTCATGTTGGGGTGCAACAGTTGAAAGAAGGGGAGAGAGACATAAGATGACTTCATTCAACCAGTTTTATTTTAGTTTCTTTGGTTTCATGATGTCTCTAGCTTCATTTTACCTCTAGTTAACAAAATGGAGGCACACTATGATTAAACTAGCAGAGTGAAACCAATTTTCTGTTTAGTTTATATTCAGTTAACTGAAAGTACCATTTTAAACTTTCCTTGTTCCAATTGCAATAAAGTGAAACTGGAGCTAAACTAGATATACTGGAATTAGATGAACAGTGACATCTGGGTTCCCAGGCACAAAAATGGGAATAAACTGAAGCAGATAGGCTAACTAAGAACATGTTTAAAGTAGTGCTGGTGTCAGTTTATTAAGAATTCCCAAGTACAAATGGTGAGTACTTGCATTTTTAACTTACCTCCAGATAAGTATCAGTTTTGTTCCAGTTTACACCTCTAGTTAACAGGGACAGAATATACTATACTTTATCTTCAGTTTGGAAAAAATTCCAGCTAAGGTGCCATTTTCCAGACCAATGAAACTTAATATATTCAAAGTAATTGTTTCTATACATAAATGCTATGGTCATGTGTTTAAGTGAATTGTTACTGGTTACATGTAATGATGGGTGTAGGAGGAGTACTGACATCAGTAACGTGCTGCAGATTTTGATTGAGCTGAACAGGCATAGAGTGCCATGTTGCTGCAGGGCCTGCACACTGTATTCAATGAAGGCAAACAGAGATGGTAACTGGGCCAGAGGTGCAGTTGTGAGAAACCAGTAAGGTGTCAAAGGTCAAAGAGTGAGAAAGTCAACCTATTTTGGATGATGATAGGTCAGTTGGATTAGAAAAGGGTTGTGGCTGAAGGTCACAATTACTTTCTAACCCATCTGACCCATCATTCTCCAAAATAGGTTGACTCTCACTCTTTTGACCCAACATGGAAGGAATGCAGCTTCATTGGTATATGCTTATAGTTAGTTCTATGCAGTGCACTTGGGTTTATGAAAACCCAAAAAAAGCTGGTGAAATGTTAGTCTGAGTCTCTACCTCCGAAGTGATTATGGAATTGATTAAATTATGAAATCATATGGGTGGAAGGGTCAGAGGTCACATAGGATGGGGTTAGAATGGAAGCAAGGACAGACAGTGCACTTGACTCCTATAATTCTAATGACGTGCTTGTAGCAGTGTGAATATTCCCAGTCATGCCCAAACCGTTATGTACAGTTCTCTCAGGAAATACTGACCACAAGCAAATTCTGGTAATATTTTGTGGGAACCCATGAACACCTCTTTCATGCATGATATGATTCAATTGAAAGGTAAGAAGTTGTATTGGCCTGCGAAATGGCACCTTAACCAAAAATTTCAGTTAACTGGAGATAAATAAGATCAGGACTTAAAATCAGCTAGAACTATAATTACATTGCTTCATATGAAATTACTGACAGTCTGCTTGAAAAAACATCCTTCGGATCCTCACTTAGGCCTAAGCCTACTATGTAAAATTTTTTAATTTTGTCTGGCATATTTCCTTTAATTCCTGGTTTACTGATTTATTCATTAATTTACAAAAACCAGCTTATTGCAACTACATAAGCCAGGGTTTAAATCAATACCCAGGTTTACTTTCATTTATATTGTTTGGGTTTACCCCAATTCTCCACACTTCGGGTGCTGAGTGTAGTAGGTCTAATGGTCCTTTCCATCGCACGACGCCACTGATTTAAAGCGACTTCATTTTCTACCTGTACCACCTTTAGCATTTCCTATGATTTTATGAACACTGAGGATACAACTCTTAAAATTTGAACCATGTAGAAGGTGGCCTAAGATCCAGGGATTGCAAGTCACGCAGCTTACCCGAGGTCGTCGAGGGAATCCAATATATCATTCTCCATATTTTCGATACACACAAGGAGAAGCTACTACAAATCGGCTCTTCATCCGCTGCCGGGAGGGCCAATAGGCGCCGTCATGTTTCTACCTGATGCCACAGTTCGTGCTGCATCGCGCAGAAGTCCACCTTTTTCGGAGTCTCCAAATCCTCTCTCACAGGGGTGTCTTCTCACGACCGAAATAATATATCTTCACATCGATTGCTCTGGGCTTTCAGGATTCAATAGCGGAGGGGTCTCCTTCGATATATTTCCTCATATGAAGATATATCTCAACAAGAACGCATCATGATTCTGATCGTGGCACCGACATCCTGCCCACGGAGGCCTAAACCAGATGTGAACAATGTGAAGAAACTGTAGCCTGAATTTGCGGGAGACGGAAGGTGGGGGGGGGGGGGGGGGGTTTCCATCCCGCGTTTCGTTGAAGGACTGAGATGCTTGCCAGTCTTGATCGTCATTGATCCCGCATCCTGGTTCCCCACAACAAAAGGCTGAAGTCCCAGACGTCACTGGAAGTGGATTCCTTCATACGATATCCCTCCGAAGGCACTTATGATCCTGTAGGACACGATGGTCTCCGGCCAAGCAAGGGCAAAGGCTTGCCTGTCACATCACGGAGGAACAGAAGATGGTGCCCGAATGGAGAAGTCAATCTTACGCATCGAAAAAGCTGATTTGCTGGATAATGTGCCAATAGATTCTCTTCGTCAGATGCAGTGTCAGTCTGCTGCTTGCACTAAAGGCGGTAGCATACTAAGGTTCTTTGTCAACAAGAACGAAGCAAGATCCTGCGACTGAAAGTCAATACGACCCCTCCCGGCACAGAGCTGTGAAATATTTGAAATCCACAAACATTCACGACTCACAGCCACTCGTACATATCCTTCAGTTCTTCTAGGACATGATCGGAGCAGAAGAAAAGAGAACCAAGTCCGAAGAATGCCTGTTTGTTCAACCTTCCAACAGACACCAATCTGTTGAAGTAATTGGATCCTCAACCGCCGTTGCTCGAGGAGTACAGACGTACTCCTGGTCATCGAAAAGCACATCACCTCTCAAGTTCACAGAGACTTCACCTCTGTCCGAAGTGTCTCATTGAGAACCAGCCAGCAGCCTTAACTTCATCGACGAGATTCATGCAGTTTCTCCAGGGAAAGAGGACTTGCCATTTCTGGCACCTGTTAATGCGGCGTTTTGTTTGCTGAGGATATGGTGTTCGGGAAACATCATCATGATCTAGATCTGTCATCTTCGAATATGATGGCCAGAAGCGTCATCAGATCGCTGCGATAAGCATTGGATCCATACGGTTATAATACTTGTGAATCAATAAATGCTACACTATACAATATAATGCTGCGCAACAAAATTGCTTCTTCTAAATCATCAGAATGAATTAAATGCATTATTAAGTAGATGTATCCTTTTAACACGAGTTTTACTCAGAGACAGCACACATTATCATTAAGGCGTCCACACTGCATCTCGAGGATTGAAAGACGCGGACGATTAACCTTAGCCCAGGAGATCCTTTCTGTTTCCCAACAAATCCTTCCGCGCAGCTGCATCCTCGGTTCGCTTTCGACTACGCTATTGTTATCGTTTTATCCG
This sequence comes from Darwinula stevensoni, assembly GCA_905338385.1. Classification (NCBI taxonomy): domain Eukaryota; kingdom Metazoa; phylum Arthropoda; class Ostracoda; order Podocopida; family Darwinulidae; genus Darwinula; species Darwinula stevensoni. The sequence goes on along the minus strand of CAJPEV010000012.1, from coordinate 109,190 downwards.
CTGCCACATGGTGCGAAAAATAAAAAAATCAATGAACAGAGGGGCTTGAAAAGGCATCAGAAGACGCTACCGGCAATCAACCAAGGGCTGCCAATGAGATGAAGAAACTGATGATACCGATACAAGGATTCCATGAGTTTCACGCCGAGCAGTGAGCCAAGCATTTCCACCCTCACTTTCGCTGTCGTTAAAGAAATGGCACTTTTCGGAATTATTTGGATGGGAACGAATGCAAATTGTAATCATGCAAAGATAGAAAGGGACTGCGATATGACTCACGATTCAAGCTCCTTCGAAGAGCTCCGGAGAATAGTGATAAGCTATCCACTACAGTCGGCTAATGTAAGAAGCAGGACACTCAAGGGGGGGGGGGGGTTTGGGTCAGCGTTTCAGTTCCAGCGCAAGTTCTCATGAGAATGAAAATGCCGATCTTTTACTGACTCCTAGGGATACTCATACTTGCAACTCGTTATTTCTCCTACTTTGGTCTCCATTTTGCCGTATCTCCTGCATTGAGGAAAATGTTATCTTTGCCACTGCATCTCCTGCCTTCTCTCTTCCCGGATCGGGATTTATCTTCATTGAGACAAGCTGACTGGCTTTTGATTGACTGACCGGAGGGCGGACTGAGAGAATTTGAATACCTGTGCGTTTGAACCTAAAAACGTTTCCTCCCCGCCTCATCTTCCCTTCCTCCCTCAAATTTCATGCCAAGATTCGCAAGAATTCTGATATTCCTTCTTCCAAGCATGGTATCTCTTCAACACGGTTGTCTAGGTCATGTATGAGAATTCCTCTCATCCAAATCCGCCATCATACACAGGATAGTCTCACTCCGAGAATTTCGATGCTTCAGTATCAGAGTAACCTCGAGACAAGAACTAATTGGCAGGAGTTCCCTGTCCATCATCAGCAGGGATTATCTATATTCCAAGCTTCGCTCGAATGCAATTCGCGGAAACAAGGGGGGGGGGGGAACAGTCGTCGTTTATGATGGAATCTCTCCGCATCTCTTCCCTTGTTCCCGACCTCTTGGCAAGAAAAAAAAAAGATTATAAGAAGACTCTTCCTGAGAACACCGCATGCGACGTCTATGAGCCCACTTTTCAAATATTCGTCTTGGAATGAGATTGCTTTCCAAGTGGGACCGTCAAGAGCTTCCTCTCTGTTCATAAATTTAGTATTTGTTTGGAAGGATCCCATTCCCCGGTGGGAGGAGGTAAAAAGTAATTCAGACTATTTAAATTATTATTTACTTTTAATCTATTTCCAGGACAAAAAAATCCGCTAGAGAAGAAAAAAAAACATGCGAAATAAGATTGAAGGAAAACAGACAGAAATCGCAGGGCTAAAAAATTCATCATTAAATGCTCTTCTGAAGAGCATACCTGGATCTCCATATAAGTGAGACACGAATATTACATTTCTTGACTGTGCTTCGCTCATGGCCCGTAACAGGCAGGGAGGGAGGAAAAGTATGGAACCTACTGTCTCTATCATAAGTGGTATGCATGGAGGAGATTCTTCGAATCCGTTTGATTTTCAGATTTGGGCCACCGAAAACAAGAATATACGAGGAACAGGAATATTTCCTTTCACAGAACTGGATTCTTATGAGTCTCGCTTTCGGATACGCCGCTGACTCTCAGAATCCAAGCTGTCAGCAACATCATCTGAGCGCTGATGACTTGTTTTCGGAAGAGAGAAAAGAGGGCGAATAAGCGGGATTTCGTTGCCCGTATCTTTCGTTGCTACGGAGCCAGGTCAGGTCAAAAAACATTTGGGAGATAAAGTTAACCATCGTACGAGAGGATATAATTCCTGGGGGCCACTCGTAAATGAAACGCCTGGCTTAGCGCCACGACCCGGGAGTTTCTTCACCTTCTGTCTCCCCAATTTTAGCATCACATTATTTATGCGTGCCAGAGAACGAAGAGCACCTTGTCTATCAATTTACCCTGGATAGTTCGGGCATCTAAGTTGTCCAGTTGTGTAATTTCCTGTACGCCACCTATGCGACCCATCCTGCCCTTTGCTCTCACATACTCCTCTGATAATGATGTCAACGATGTTTTAGAACAGGAGTGGCCAAACTACATACACTTCTGCAGCATTTCGAACGGCCCGTCGGCTGTTGCCCTGCAGCAACAAAATGCGGCCGGCAGTGATAGCTAAGACATCCATCCCAGCATGACTACGTGGACCCTTCCAAGGGATCAAGTGTTACAGCTTCATTCAGGCACCTGTCAAAGCAGAGGCGGACAAAGGATCTGCGGGCGCGACAGAAATATATTTTCCGAGCTTGAGAATGATCGGGACGACGACTAAACTGCTGTGTCTCGCGAAGGCTTTAGTGTTTTCTAGTGAGGCCCGCAGACTAAAATGCTGCCCACCCCTTTCTAGAAGGTACAGTTACGGCAGTTCCTGGTCTCCCGAAAATCTCACCGATCCCCTTGCCGTAAAGGTTCTTTCTGAGCATCTTGTGGACACATCGTTTCTCGTTATTTCATTCTTCTATTTTGACCAGTCTGGTGAAGAGGAGCCACGTATATTCGTTAGTGAGTCGAAAGGGCGACGATGCCATTGTTGCTTAGATTCGTAGATTCGGAAACAACAGCTGCGAATTTCAAAATCGAAAGCAATCGATTCGTCCATTTGTATGGACACCATGAAGTCAAATAGCAATCTTTTTTCATGACGGCATAACGTGAATCCGATCTAAATTTCGATGGTTCGAATCGTGTCAGTCCCATCGATTCTTCATCGATATCCCTTGGGAAGAGAAGCAGATTCCCGTGAAGTAACCACACATCGAGCAACAAAGAAAAAAGGAACTGAGAAAATAGGATGAGTAGCAGCAAGGATAGCAGATACAGCGAAGGCAGGAGAGAAAAAAAAAAACCAAGAAAATAGCTGAAATAAGAATAGCATCGAGGTCTATGATTCGTTATTTAACTAGGTCTATCTGCGCGTCCCGACCAAGTGTCATTTTTAACCTCCTCAGGCCAGAGGAAAATGAAAGCCAAAGGATTTGGCACGTATATATGCTGCTCATGTCTGAAGAGATTATGCAGTCTAACAAGTATCTCTCAAGAGTCCGGAAGTCGACATTTTCATGCACATTTGGACACGAGCCGGAAGTGAAATGGTCTCTACGTCTCATGCATATCCTTCTGGCATTTCTAGTATCTCTGCTTATCCCCAGCGCGGAGCTCTTCCAAGGAATTTGAGTCCCGAATAGCAGACCCTTACGAAACGTCCAACTCCCATGGGATTTGGAACCAAGTGGATTTCCCCCTAGGAAATATCCCTAGGCGGTATTTCCACTTGTTGGAGCGATGTTCACTCGGGGGAAAATCCACCCGGGAGGGAAAATCTACCTGGCTCAAATACAGTGTTCCATAAATTAGTTCATCGAGGGATTTTCAGCTATTCTCACTTTAATTAATTTAATTAATGTTGTGTGATATTGTTTTTGTTAATTGCCATTATTGTTAAAAGTTTTATTTTCACCCTAGGTGAAGGAAGACGCACGCTTAAAAATTTCTACTAAACATTTAGATTAATAACGAAGTTAATAAGAATTTAGCATAGTTGAAAATCCCTCGGTAAACTGAAATTATGGAAGACCATGTAAATGTGCGCGAATGACTAAAAACGAGGATAAAGCAACAAAAGCAGCGTAATAATGTCATGTGGCTGGAGAAGGCAACGAAACAAAGGCAGATTTCAAATAGCAATTGATGGGGGGAATAGCAATAGCGACAATTTAACCTACGCCTGGAGACCCTGAAATTTCTATCCAGAGACTTTCTATATTCAAACAAGTTCCTCGATTTCCTTCTTTCGATACGACAGTATGACTCAAGAGTGCACAAACGTCAAAAAACGAATAATATAGCCGGTGCTTCCAGTTCCTCAATAGAATCTCATCTAATCTAACACTAATCTAACGTGAAGTTCAGACCGTAATCCATCGGATGGTCTCTTCTCATTCGACTTCGTGCAAGGTCTGCCTGGCGGAAGGTGCCTTTCGACGACACGAGGGCTTTCGAGAATTTCTTCATGACTCCTCATAAATAAAACGCCGAAAGATAGCTGCATCCGTAATCGCTTAATCGTGACACGATTCGATCCGGTTCCATACATGCACGATGAAGGACTCGTCGACTGCGGGAACAGCGGATTTTCCCTCCGCATCGGCGTGGAAAGGTTCTGAGAAAAAAGATCAGGGGAGACGATAATGCGTTGGATGTCGTGGACGCTGAATGGGACGTTCGTGTCACTGGGCGAGCGAGCGAGCGAGTGCGAGGGCAGGCGAGAGACGCAAGGTAATCACTTGGAACCTCGACCACGAGACGTGAAGTGTTCGTCCGGTGCGCCAGTAGTTGAATCTCGTTTGCACGGATTCTCAGTTGGGGTAGGAGATGGGGTTGAGTCATGTGCCCGAACTCACTGCCCTGGATTACGGTGTTTTCGGTCTATCCCTCCTGATTGCCTTAGCAGTAGGATTGTATTGTGGTTATGCCGGGAGGAGGGACTCTCAGAAACAGTTGATAGTGAGCGAAGACTTGAACATAATACCCATCGTCCTCTCTCTGATTGGCAGTTACATATCCGCCATTGTCCTCCTCGGTAAGCCGCTTCTTCCAAGTCCTCATGGCTCATTATCATATCATTATTAGTGTGCTTCTTTCAGTTTTCATTCTTTTTATTTCGAGAGTCGTATTTTTACTTTTCTCCTGCACTGAGAAACGCAGACAGCCACGCACTCATTTTTGCATATATTGCAATAGTTTATGAAACCAGTGCCATCGATCACTCGGTGGGAGCAAATAACACCCGCCATTCATATACCGTATTTACGATAGCCCTTTATCCCCCCATAGCTAACAGAAATAATAACACAGGAAAGTAAGAGAGCGACACACACACACACACACACACACAGAGAGAGAGAGAGAGAGAGAGAGAGAGAGAGAAATTAGGCTGTAAAATGAGAGACCGGAAACACGAGCCAGAAGAAGTTGTCAATATCATTATATGATTTTAAAGAAATGCGGCGTCCGCCAATGTTTAGCTCTAGTTCATTTATGGCTTTGAGTCTTCGGTTGCATGGTAAGTAAAATTAGGCCTCGTCTACACCGTCTTTTTTGCATAGACAATGAGAGAATGTGCAGTATTGCAAAATAAAATTTCTTGAAAATCTCTTAGAGCATTAAAAATCCTATAGGTTAAACTTTCAATAGTGTCCTCACCGAGAAATAATTTTATCGATGAGATTCTTTTTTTTTCTTTCCTTTCAAGTCGACTAGTGGAAAAAAGCCGCAGAGAAAACTTTCTGGTGTGGACAAGGTCCGTAATGCACACAGACCTTTGCTTTTTGCACCTCTCCCCTTTGGAGCCGGATGGCTTTAGTCCTCCAGCTCGTAGAACCCCTGGGTTCAAGCGGAAGAGGCCTTCCCAGAAAGGCATGAACCTCGCAACAGCTCGAAAATCGATGTCCTATTCAGTCCCTTTGAGGCAAACGAAGGCAGGTTGTAGCTGCAATCGTATACTTTCTTCGAGAAGTTGAAGTTCACTGGCGCACCACCAGTGATGCAATGTACTTTAATGCATGCTTATGTTCCAATTTGATACAATTAACACGCAAGCACTCAAGTCTTGTGCATTTCATTTTTTCGTAGGGGTCCATAAAGTGGCACATTATGGGCAATTCTTTCACTATGTTTTAAAGTAAGCACTAGGCCTGGGGAGGTATGTCACTTTTCGTGTTCTTTCACTATTTTCCACTTAAAATTGCCCATTGCATAGTATATCACCCTATATTCTCTTCTTATTCCTAGCCTATAAGAGCGATGATGTATTTGACACCGTGGTATAAGTCCTTTTGGTAATATATTACCCCTTCTATTATTAAGTACTTCGTGAGAGCACCCGTATTAGAGCACTTTTTGAGAGACTCTTCTTACAATGTTGGAGATTAGAATTCCTGAAGGTTTTATTTCAAGGCTTCTGCTAAGGCTTTCAAGGTTGTTGCGATTACTTCATACTTTGATCCGGCCACCGATTTCAGATGCAGAGTCAATGGATTTTATTTATTGATGCTTCTTTGCCATCCCGTGACGCATTTTATTTGGGTAGGATTTCGCAGTCCAAAGTCATCTGAGGATTCCCTGACGAATAACTTAGCGGAACGCCCAGAGATCATGGAGCTCCCTTTCCTAGAAGCCTTCATTGCACGGGACTCTTTTCCTGTCAATGCGCGATGCGATTCGAACCGGGGATGACTTACCTCGCAGAGGATTGGAGTTCTCCCTGGTGTGACGTCATGATGCATCTTTCATGATTTTTGTTTATTTATTTAGGGACCCCAGCGGAGGTGTATGCAAACGGAAGTCAATGGTTTGTGACAGCGATTGGGGCCACGTTTGGATCTCTGACAGCATGCGTCGTCTTTGTCCCTTTCTTCTACCGTCTCCACCTTTCCAGTCTCTTCGAGGTAAGGACAATGGGCAACGGGCTTCTAATAGATAAGTACTGGTCATATTTTCCGCTGGAGTTCTATCATAGGATATGTGGATCTTCTCTTCCGTAGTATTTCGAGATGAGGTACAAATCCAGAGTGGTGAGGCTGACTGGCAGTTTCATATACATAATAAAGCACGTGTTGTTCATGACTGTGGCATTATACGCACCAGTGGTGGCCGTGGCAGCAGTTACTCCTTTCCCGGAATGGCTCGCAATCATCCTCACCGGCGGAATCTGCGCTATCTATACTTCAGTCGTGAGTTTGCACTGCACTCATCTCGTGTCGAAATCGATGAACGGTGAGCGACATTCCGTGACACATGAACGTCGGATGTTTCTTGGTGTCTCGTGTAGGGTGGCCTGAAGGCTGTAGTCTGGACGGACGCTTTGCAAGTCTTGTTCATGTTCGGCGGAGTGCTCCTCATCGTCATTTACGGGACAATACAGGCAGGGGGAGTCCAGGAAGTCTTGGTCCGAGCCTCAGCTCACGAACGAGGAGAGGTTTTCAAGTGAGACCGAAAGAACGTCCTCTCTATCCCTAAATTCTTTCGTATTTCCTTGGCAAACGGCGAAATCTGCTAGTTCGTGACACGCAGGCATATAATTACACTGATAACGAGGATCATATTACCCCACTATCTGCCTGGATATGCAGGCATTAAGTGAAACAGTTACCTCTTCCATATGAAGTCAATTGCTGAAAATCTTGGCATCTTGCTCCAGTGAGCATAAACCGTATTATTATGCTGAATCATGACAGACACCAATGCCAGAAAAACTCTCCCACATTCAAATAAGTTAACCACGAGAATTAACTTCTATTCCATTCTGGGCTCAATGGCCAACAAGCGACTGATTCATCTGGTCCTTATGACTTATAAGTGACTTTTGCAAGGATTTTAAATTAAATGAAAGTAGGTTCATCTCATATCTCAGATATGAGATGAACTTACTTCAGATATGATGTCTCCAGGTCCTCATATGACTACTGCTGCCAACGATCCAACTGGGTTCTCGAAATGGTTGGCTTCTTTTCTTTTCAACCAAACTTGGAAAGGAAAGGGAAAACAATTTTTTTTTTTACTCTGCTATGTTGAATAAGCACTTTTGAATGTAACAGGGTAGGGTCACTTGCATGCTTCATCAAATAATTATTGCATTATGTTATTTTTCTTTTCAATGTAAGGAAGATGGAACATGCGATAATCGCATAGAACATCGGACGTTTCTCACTTCCCGTGCATAGAAAGGAAGGAGGTGCCTGCTACGCTCAGGTAGCACACACGAGCATTCCTGGTAATAGACAGGCGACTCACACTCAAGGTCCAATTGCGTCTACAATTCCCGATTCCGCGTCTTTGTCATCGTTCTATTCTCATGAACAATAATTCAGATACGGGTGATAGCACAGAGCAAGCACTGATCATTTGACGGTGATGGTAAAATATCACTACGGTACTACATCACCTGCATCGACTGTATATACCGTAACGTGGTCGTAATACATTCTTTACAAGCGACTGGACATCAACGACCAATTTTCCTTTTGATGACTGGTTCAACGAGGCTTCGTAACTTATCTCATGGCGCTGGCTTCGATCAGAAAAAATTTTTCTATATACCATTCCTGGTCAGAGAGCCTCGTTACTGATATGACATAGTGAGGCGCACGTTGTGGAGGCCTATTCTTGAGTATCGATAGAAACCATCATCTTCGCGTCTTATGACCATTCTGTCTCATGTAGTGCTTCTTCAAGAGCAATAATGCTGATGACACGGCTACTCAAAGAAACGAACTGTGAACGAAAAGGCGCATCGATCCCTTGCGTCGTCTTTTCGTCTTTCCCTTCTAGTTTTAGCCTGTCAAACCGACACGCGGACTTCTCGTTTCGGTGAACGGGAATGCTCTTTATCCACACGATGGTATCGCAGCTATTTTTGGGCTACCTTTTTCCCACTGTCAGACATTTAAAAAATCAGAAGTTACAGATTTCCTCCTTCCTTCTTCGAGAGGGTCGATCGCATATCGTCTATAGTGAATAGCTAATTTCAGGCAGATTCCAAATCATACCCACGCTGAGCAAGAGGCTTGGGAACATGCAGGGCCCTACATGAATATCACACAGGAAGTCGCTTTATGCGAACCTGGCGGTCCAACTGCACTGTAAAAAATAATGGTTCTCCCTGGAACTCTTTACTGGTTCAACAGCGAAACTTTCTTGGAACCATTTAAAGGTTCCATAGAGAACCACCTATTAAAGTTAAATGTAGCACCTTTACAGTAGGTGTCAGTTAAAACCCTTTCGTGAATAACATGGTTCGACACAGAACCATCACTCAATGCAGCACACCATTCGGCACAACAACGTTGTCAATTTGGAGCAGATATTGATTTCTCAACGTTTGGATTAGGTGACAAGACTCCATGTATATTACAAAGAAAGACAGCACTCTATTAAGTACTGTCATTCCATGGAGGGATCCCTCCAAAGGGCCAAGGAAGGATTTCAGGGGTTTGATAATACTATATTGAGTACTAATGTCCCCGAGGAGTCCCGCAGGGGGTTGTATTTCCTTGGCTAGATCAAAACCAGAGTTGAGTAATTGGGCGACACAACTCTTTCTGCCCAGCAGAGGAATTACACGTCAAGCAACATCCTCCGTTTTATTTCATTATAGGAGAGGAGCCAGACACATCCCCGCAAGTCAATTTTCACGCTCTATCTCTCTCAAAAGAGATACAAGAACTCCTTAGAAGCGCCATGTAGAGACTTAGGAAAATTGAGCATGTCTCTTCGAACTACCAAATACCAAATACTACGGAGCAGGGGGCTCCGTAGTATTTGGAGTCTCCTTCTGCCGGGTTACCTCCTTGAACGGGTCTTTTTAGGAATTTCAAAGCCTTCCCTTTAGATGTACGTGGGAAAAGACCGGGTAATGTGTGAAAAGTACAGGAGACTCATTCCAATGGCACCAGGGTGAGAATCGCTAAATCGGCGCCTAGGGGCCATCTCACGCCGATTTTGTGGGGGTGGGAGTGGGAATGAGGGGGAGGGGGGGGGGGAGTTCTGAGTGAATGGCGAAAAGAACGTCTACGTATCAAGCCCTGAAGGGATCCATTTTCGAGCCATTTTGAGAAAGCATAAGAAATGGTTGTACCTAAACCAATGGGCAGTTCCAGAGGTTCTACATGAGCGATGGAATTACATATGGTTCTACATCTGTGCCGGAACCAACTTATATGGTTCTACAGTATCTGGAATCTTTCCAAGGATATAGAACCATTGAAGAGTTTCAGCCTGAATCTTTTTTTTTTTACAGAGTAGACGGGAGGCCTGGGGCAGTATTATATTAAAATCTTATACTTAAGTAACGCAAATTGCTCAACCTCGGCCATACATTTGAATGGGCAAGTACCAACTAAGCACCTTGCTAAGAGGGAAATCGCATTTAAGAAAGCAATAGAATACGACCCCTAGTCCAAGAGCAAGGAAAAGACTCAGAGAAGGGACTCTCATTCTGAAATGTTGATACCGAAATAATTACAAGTCGGTTCAACATCTTTTTCACTAAATGCCGTCACTTCGTGTATGAAGACGATTACTTCCATTTGCCCATGACAAACATAACTCTGTTTCAAGCTTAAGTCGAGTTCATGCGATTTTCATCCCTTGTGGGAATAAAGCAGCCTAATGATCGGCTCGAGTAATACAGATACATTCCTGTATTTCAATAGATTTTATATTTGTGCGAAGTCTTTGTGTTCGAGGATGCCTTACAGAGGTGCCGTGTCAGTAATTAATGCTTGAGCAACGAGGGTAACTGGGGAAGAATATTCTTCCTATTAATCATGCTTCCAGGAAGTGAAATAACGGACAGCTCTCGCAACCTTGGTATGACTTTTTTTTTCCCCCCCTCACTTTTTTTTCTTTCGCCATTGTTTTGAAACGCAGAGGTTAGAAGTCTCTCCCGTAGCTCTCGAAGACCCTGATATAGAAATCCGAACACAAGAGGGAGCAGCCGATCGGCTGCTCTAAATACTGTTGGTACAGTATTTAGAGCAGCCGATCTGCTCTAAATACTGTACCAACAGGCTTATTCAAGAAAGAAAATTGCGCCGCGCTCTGTGAGGGAATAGTTACCAAGTAGACGAGGGTCGAGACTAGACTCAGCAAACAGCAGTTAAATATCACTAGCGCTGTAAATTATACCATATGTGGTATAATTTATTGTCTTGTTTCTATAGAAACAAGACAATACTGACCTGGACATAGTCCTAAATATTGCATCACGGAATGTGTTCTCATTCATGGCGACGAGTTACTGGAACGGTAAGTTCCTAACAATTTCTTCAGACGCCGAAGTTCACATCACGCTTTTATTGCGATGTTTTCAGAGACACGTCAGAGGACTCAGCAATTCAACAGGATTCTGAATACAATGATCAATAAATAAGGGCTGCTTTGGTGGGGGTTGATCGTCTTTCTTTTTAGGGTTCTAATCAGAAATATCTTCGTACAAATGGCTGGTGGTTGCAGACCGGTAGCTCTTGTCAGGATGCTTTGCTAGAACGTACCACCTGACATGTTCTGAAATGCCTTTTCTGTTTTGTGTTCTATGTACAGCTTCTCGTTTGACATATACGAGAGGCACACGTTTTGGAAATTGATGACATTCATGTGGCTGGGCTGGATGCTGGTTCATGGATGCAACCAACCATCTCTTCAACGATATTCCTGCATGAAGAACGAAAAGCAAGCCGTGAAGTAAACTTCCAATTCCTTATTTTAATGAACACTATAAAATCAATACTGACGATAAAGGAAACTACAATATTATGGGACGTGTAGGTGCGTGCTGTGGAACATACCGGGGATGGTTGCTCTCATGGTCCTGGCGGCATTCGCTGGACTGGTCATATTCGTCGTCTACGTGGACTGTGATCCCTTGAAGGCTGGGTACATCGAGAAGAAAGACCAGATCATCCCCTATTACGTCATGGATAAGCTCGGTCATCTCAAGGGTCTACCAGGAATCTTTCTCGCTACGCTTTTCAGTGGAGCTCTAAGGTAATACAGGCTTACACAATGATTAGGTGTTAAGACGTTCTCTCTCTCTCAACCTTTCTATGCTGATGAATATTTTATATAACATTTTTCGCGATACTGATCATTGGTAACCACTTACCACTTACAATATCTGTTAAAAAGCCAAATTTGTGGAGCTTTGTTTTATCGGCTGTAGCGAGATAGAGGATATGCAGATGATGTCATTGAGTAGCATGGGAACAATGTGAGATGCCGACAACTCACCTAAAAGTAAAAGCGTAGAACCGTCAACCCATGTCAATGCTCCATTTAGTATGAGATTTTGAATCCCTTTCTTCGAATGACCGAAGTAAAGGGTGGGTTCGCACATGGTAGTATTCTCACATGGAAGTTACGCACGAAAAAGATCGTTCCCATAGGTGATCTCATAGGTGATCTACTCCTACAGAATACGAGACTTCTCTCTCCCTTGGAAGTACTCGCATAGACATGCCAGACATGGCTATCTATGGGAACGGTCTTCCTACGCGCAACTTCCATGCGAGTGCACTACCTTTTGTGAATTTGCCCTAAGTATTTTGCAGCATTTCCGCCTCATTCAGGACGTTCTGACTGTAGTCGAGCCATAGGGCATGATAATGCCTGTAGTAAGAATCTAAGTGCAATATAACCCTTTTTCATTCAATGTCCCACTCTCACACACATTCGTGCACAAATCCGCATTCTTCCTTCCCCAAGCTTTCATAAAGTATATCCGTTACGATTCAACACTTTTGGAGCTCTAAAATTGCGTGGATCTGCTGCTGCTTCTTCTTTCGACGACCGAACACATGGTTCATCCAACGGAAACAAGTATCGAACAGATTTGAACGGATGATGTATTGATAGACTCCTTTTGATCTAGGGTATATCTTCCAGTTTCGGTCATGAGATTCCAAAAGGCTAAATACGAAATGTCGGAACCGTCTCGCACACCCTGCAACCGTAGACAATAGATCCAGGAAACTCGCAAGATCATCCATGAGAGGCCAACCCCCATCTCGTCACACATACATTTAATTATACAGAACCGATTTCGACACGTGAGAGACCGATGGGGCCTTGACGGTATTTCTCATATGGGTAGCAATTACTGACCTGGCACTGACAGTACTGCAAACCAGAGGAGTATATCTCGACCCAAATCTGTAGGTTGCACCTTTTTGGAATAATCCTTTTATTGGAATGGTACAACAAATATGAAATTGGCACGATTTCAGAAGAAAGGAGACGCCAACTGATGTCTCGGAAATATAATGCATGCTATGAATTGGGAATCTCCAATTCCCCTAATTGTCAGGTAAGAATTATCATGCTTTAAGTCCAGATTTTATCTTTTTAACCATGGCACATAATAACATTTTCACGTCATCAGCACAATTCTTTGAAATTGCAGGTGGGACATTGCTCTTAGGGTCTGTGGATGTGGACGTCTCAGTGCTACTCCCAAAACTTAGTAAATCGCGTTTTGATACAGCTGACTCCAACAAATTTGGTAGGACGCAAAATGTCAGATTTGAACAGAACAGCCGAAGCATTACTTGGAAATCAACACTAACATGGCACCCATACTACCTCGATGGAAATGATTCAGCTTACTTTGATAAATATGGCGATGAGCAAGCAGGCTCGATCTGGTACATCCTAATTTTATTAAACCTGAAGATTTGCGATGCATGAGCCGAGAGGAAGCGTAACCAGTTTATCATCGGTTCGACATGGAGTCAGATGGCATCTGGATTCATGTGACCACTTGCAGTCTCACTCTTATTCGCACAGGCATAAGAAGAAATATCAGACCAGCTTGGTGAGGAGAGACGCCAAAATTGCCTTCATAAGGACCATTTTGGCGTTTCACCAAGTCTGAGATTAATGCTGGCCGCGGAGAATAATGCGAAGACTTTAGCAAGCAACATCCACGATAGAGGAAACTTTGGCATTTCTCCGTATTTTTTGCACTTCTAGTCCCCTTCTAGTGGCGTATTTTGGTTCATGAGCCAGAGAGGACAAAGTAAAGAAAGCGGACTGCGAAGGTCGATGGAGGGTTACTGATGTTGGTTTCAAAACGGCTGTTCAGTTGCAGTTTCAGTTCAGTCTTAGGTCTGATTGAAGTTCCACTGTGTTCCACATATCACTCACACAAAAAAATCCCAACTGAATTGTAACTGAAATACTGTAAAACTGGAACTGAACTGCAACTGAACTGTGACTGGACTGCAATTTTGAAATCAACCTGAGAACAGGTTTTCAAGAGCAAAAAAAAAATCCTTCGAGGGGGAGTGCAAGGAACTTTCAAGGGCTATCAGGGTGAACGGTCCCCCATCTCCCCTCCCCTCTAAAATACACCATTGCCCCTTCCCTAGACTATTATTTTTAAGAAAATGTATTCCTTCCCGATCATTTAGGACATCAAAACGTGAAAGCCACCTTTCTTTCCCAAATGATACACTGCCTTTTATTTAAAAAATCACCGGGAGCATGAAAATGTGAAAATACCCTCATCTTCAACTGGTTGCAATATCTAAAAAACATGTTTAGACAGACATGTTTAGAGATAACATGTGGACCTCTGCGATGTGATCATTTCATGCGTCCCCGTTCTAAATTCCATGCAATTGACAGTCCTTGTGCTTGAGCTCGAGCTAAAATCTATAATGAAAATTCATGGAAATGATCGTGTAGCAGCGAATACGACATTTAAAATCTTATTTCCGGTTTCCTGGGGTGAGCGAAAGCGTTAAAAAAAGGAAGGTATAACGGAAAAGGACAGGATCTTTATTCCTTTCCTGAACGCGATGTCAATGAATCTGTGCAATCTAGTGAAAAAGGAATTCTTTCTCGGGGAAGACGCCTCGGTATGTCGCGGAAGGCCTGCCAAATGTTTTGGCAGGGAATTCTCATGCCTCGAAGTGCTGCTGGTTGTTTTGTTTTTGTTTTTTTTGTTGGTGAAACTGATCTCACGCGATTCTACTGTTTTATTATTTTTTTTTTACCAGTGAATTTCGGGCATACAGTCTAACGTATATTTCCAGGGATGTGGCATGTGGTGTCAGCAAGCCACATCATGAGATATCTGGTGTTTACCCGATGTTTGGCGTCTACAGTTTGGACAAGTGCAGTTTCCATGGTTGTTTACGAACGGGCTGCTTGCCAGTCTTTTCACTTGTCATGTGTCAGTCTCCAGTCAGTCCACTTCTCCATCGGTTCCTACATGACATACAGAACAATGGGCTAATACACACGTCAAATTTACTAAAAAAATATTTTAAGCGTGAAAATAGCAATGTAGAAGCAAGAGGAAAGAAATCATATCCCAAGAACCTAATTGTACCCACCCCGTACGCTTTTTGTTTGCATATGCCTCAGAAATTATACTATGCAGATCCATATCTACATTTTCCCTGCATATCCATACCTATATCCATATCCATATCTATATCTATATCCATAACCATTTCCATATCCATATCCATATCCGTATCCATTTCTATATCCATATCCATATCCATATCCGTGTCCATACTCATATCTATATACATTTTCTGCATATCCATATCCAAATTTGCATATCCACATGGGTCCATGGGATTCATGCGGATATGGACCAATGGCAGGTTAAGACTTGCTTTATGTTTAGAATATCATCGGCATATCAAGTAACAATGCAATGTTAGATTTTCGTGACTGCGGGAGTGACGATCATACGATAGGTGTGGGACTTTTCCCTCCTTTCTTGTAGCACGTTGTCATCTGGGTTGAATTCCCTGGCAGCTGTGACATGGACTGACGGGATTGGGCTCACCAAATGGCATAAAAGCCTCAGCGAAAGACAGTCCATTGTCATCACCAAAGTCCTCGGTAAATTATTCCTTTTTTCCCCAAGGAAGATAGAGTGATGAGTTTAGTTAAGTTAAGAGATTGCTAAGCTTTTTATTCATAGGTCTCATCAAAAACGAGACAGCATGGTTGCGTTTTTCATCTCTCGACACGATATTGCCTCAAGCTTTTAATCACGATTCGCAGCAAGACGTTGCTGACATGGGACTCCACCGCCGCAGTTACATAACGATCGCAGACAGAAACTAAGTACTGACTGACGGACATAATACGCACTTATGACAGAAGCCTACACTGTAAAAAATAATTCCGACTGAGGCATCGGAAACAAGGTTTCCGTCTAATGCACGGAGAAGGGGATTCCTATTCTTAGCGGAAACCATTTCTCTTATTTTATAACATAAACATGCTGCTCCCAAAAAACCTCGGAATCGATCCCTTGGACTAAAGCGAGTAATGGAGCTTTCCTCTCCTTTTCCGGAAAATTTCAATGCATACTCGGAATCTGGTTTTCGTTCACGGAAGTAAATTTCCATCTCATTGGGTTTTCCTTAATTGCCCTCATTATTCAAAAACGGCTCCTTTCCATTCGAAATACTGCATGATAAATGGGATTTCATTATCATTACGCGAATTCCCCTTATTAATAGTGAGCATTTGGTGCATCCTTATCACGGAGAAGCTATAAGTCCTATTAATTAACGCGATTATTCAGTACCTCCTTTTGATCACTTTCGGAAAAGATCGCAACCCATTCTCGTCTCTTTCCCTCTTCTCCAAGGGAGTGTTCCAGGAGAACGATTCTTTTTTTCCAATGACCTTTTTATTTACAAGGCATGCCCTTACAGAGAAAGGATATGAGGTGAGGAAAAGTTACATATACAGAAGGGGGTATAGAAATTGTTGATGGTCGGTAGAGGTGCTGGACGACCAGGTAGTGTTATCAGGCCAGGGGTCTCTAAAGGAGTAAAGAGGAGAACGACAGCGTCCTGGACCTTTTATACTCTGATTGGTCCAATAAGTGCGGGCCGCCGGCAGCCACATCACCGACATCATCTACATTTCCATGTAGATGATGTCGGTGAAGCAGGGCGTCCATCGTTTCAGAGCAGTTCTCAAAATGGGAAGAAAGTTGCGATGCTCCTGATTTCCCCTGTATCCGATACGGAAATAGACATAAAAATACCTTTCTTGTTGAGAACGAAAACTGTGCTTATTCCGAAGCATTACGGTGTAATGATTGAGGAGTTCTCTGGAAAAGGGGCATATGTGCCCATACGCCCTTTTTTCATATCCGTATCCATGTGCTGCTTCAGGTGACTAGTCATAGGATAGGATAGTCAGCTAGTAGTTTATTGCATATTCAGCAAAGGAGAATCGGACTTTCCTATGCTCTCACTAAATAGCAGGCCAACTGCCAGGCAATTTCAACATGGCCGCCTCCATGAATATTCCATTACCACTTCCATGCTGGACGATTTCGGTGGAATTATTTCGTCCTTTTAAAGTGATAGTGAAAATGAGGAAGAAACCAGGCATGAAGAAAGGGAAAGAAAGAGACGGAGTCATTCAAGCCTCTGGAAGGATGGAGAAGTTGGAGATATCCATGAAATAGTTGAATATTCAGATGATGAATACATTAATAATGGATTATTGCTGAGTAATTGGTGAATGAAACGTGTCCTGACTATCCACATTTTCATTGATATTTTTCAAATAAGAGTTTATTTGAAATCTGTAGATGCATTTATTGATTAATTATTATTTTTAACTATATAGAAAGTAGTGGTGAAAGACTCGTCGGAAAAAGTTTCAGCAGTGAGGATATGGAAAAAGGGCGTATAGACCCCATTGCTGCAAAGCCACGAAGTTCACAAAGCATTCACTACCAACAACACGAGAATTCAGATTCTCATTCCGAAATCCGAGCGCTTCCACGGTCTTTTGCGGTCCATGTGCATTTCCCCCATCTGCCCACCAGCCATACAACTTTTCTTTCTCTGAGTCATCCACAGATGACTCAGCATACTCGAATGTCGATCCGCACTCACTCTACTGTAAAATTCGGGGAAGTGATGCGGATGCGAACGATGTTTAATAGATGAGATGAAATTTTATCCGCTTCTTCCTTACGTGCAGACCGTTTAGGTCTGCGATTTCACTCGTCCACTTACCAGAAAATGCCACTCATTTGAAGATGAAAAAAAGGGGCCATGCTGGTTTCTGTGTGGTTTTGTCATATCAGCCTGGTAAATATTGAACCACTCAAAAAAACCTGCCCTCATCTGATCAGTACTGTCTGTACGCTATGGACGAGTTTAAAGTTCGCGAAATTATGAAGCTCCTGCGACATGCGGCCAACTCATTTCTCAAGGTTCAGTCATTGGAAGCACCCGAGCATGATGGAACTCATCAGTATTTGTACATTCAACAGCCTTCTCACATACAGTATTCCAACCGGAAGCTGTTTTGACCCGCTTACACACCCAGAGGGGTTCACATCTAGATATACATGGAGGATTTAGGCATATTTAGGTTTATGCTTGTCCGTGTTTGCCTTGAGTCGAACAGTTTGGCGTATAAAACCTTATCTCAGCATGAATATTTAATTGGGTGGCGGGTACAAGCCTACGTCTTGAATCTCTTACGACTCCGCCATCTTCTGTATTGTAATATTTTTGCCAAATGATCGCTGTGTTTTAAATATCCGGCTGCAGGGAGTTTTAAATTGAGACGAATATTATGTATTCTGTTAGGGCTGTACCTAGCGGAGTATTTTACAGGGGGGCAAGGGGGCCGCCTCCCCTGGCGCCCCTTGGAAGTAATAATTTTCTCCCCCTGTGTCGCTCGGGTGGGGTTTGGCGCCTTCATTATGCTGCCCAGCTTCCCCTAATTCTTCGAGCCAAATTACGCCACTGGCTGCACCAATGTATCAGCGACACTGCCGATATCGGCCGCCTGTGTTGCATCTTTGGTGCCATCGGCCAACAGCAGGGTTACAAGCTGCGATGCCGATGCATAATGGAGGAGTATAACGAAAAAAAAAAGCGTGAGTGCGAGAACGCAACTAGGCACTGGTCTTACTGACTCACTGAAAGCCACTCCTGCCGGTCTCTCCCAGACAATAATATCGATCGGATTACATTTCAGCCGGAGTGCAGGGATAGAGTAAAAAAGCACTAAAGAAAGGCAAATCATTGCAAAAAGCTGGCGAGGTAACAAGCTGACGGACGCATGGACAGACAGACAGACAGTCAGGACAAGACTAAGACTGATCTCTATACTTTTAAGGAGGCGCACTGATAAGTATCATGGCTTTCAAATAGGTCTATTTGAATTACCATGCGATTTTATGCTACTTTCTTCTCAATCCACAGAACACAATCGACACCAGCCAATAGTTACGAGATTAAACTTGCCACCGACCCACCGGCCAAATGTGGCCATCGGTACAGCCCTAGTTCTAATGATAGTAATGGGTCTGAATTTGAACTCCCTCTCGCGTCGTTTTCTCGTTCCTTAGTCGATGTATGAGGTCAGGTGGGTGTGTTTCAAACTGAAAGGCGTTTCAGCTAAGTGGTGATACAATCGTGTGTACTTGATACTTTCTGCGATCATGCCCTCCACTTGGAACAAGGAGGTCCAGGACATAGAGTATATCTGGATACCTGATGTCAGTGTGCTGTGGAATGATTTGGTTAGCCTGACTTGACTCCTTGTGACTTTCATTTCCGAGGAAAGATAAAGAACTAAGTATATTCCATGAAACCAAGAAACACGGACCAGTTAAAGCAGCAAATGGATCACGGCTAGTTCCTGAGGTACGAGAGTGGCTCAAATTTGACTTGGACTTAATGCTCCAGGGGCTTACGAATTACCGTAACGAGTTCGAAACTTACTCTATTTCTTAACATACTCCCCTTTCGTGAGCGCACACTTCTTCTAGAGATGTGGAGAGGTACTCCTACAGCATAGAAGTCTTCCAAAGAGGTGCTCAGCTACTTGATGACATTCCTTGACAGTATCGTTACTATTGAATTTCATTCCACCTAGGTGTTCTTTAAGAGGACCAGACAAATATTAGATGTGGGAGCACTTCCTAGTGCATGCCACACAGATTACTTGTCATTTCCGCAACATGCGGTTGACAGATGTTGCTGGGCGTGCGGCATGGAGCTCACTTGTTACACTTTTCCAACTTTCTTTCAACACCTTGCACCTACGAAGCACTTAAATGCGCCAGCCATTGACACCAAAACTGTAATTCTAAACGCCTATGAATGCCAGCAGCTCTCATGTTCTCGTTCACAAAAAAATCGAATGATGACACGTTCCACATCGCGTGACGATATTGGTGGTGCCATTTCGCACACTCTCACTATATTGAATGCTGCAAACAATGGACAACCTGCCTTTGTTGAAATGTTACAATAACTTTTCCTCAGGCACGGAACGTACATCAGCATTTCTGCACCCTTTACAAGGAAAAGTCCAGGTCAAATTTGAACTACCCTTGCATTCCATAGGAGATTTGTCAACGTCGTATTTAGATCAATTACTGAGGGACTCGCAAAATACATTTAAAACGGTAGCAGCTAAGCTGAGTCGCGGCACTAATGGGATTCTGCACGTTTGCGTACAGCCACTAATGAGAACATAACACGTGACCCACTTGTGAACTTCCTTCGTTTCTTCTGCACATAAATGTATGCATTTTTTTTTAATGCCCTCGCAGTTTTCCTACAGATTTACATTACAATTTCTGCTAAATATTCTGGATCGTTCTGCATATTTAATGCCACGATTCGTACGCAGCGTTGGGATACGGCTTGCTGGCAATGGGGATGGCGTATGTCGTGTCCTTGTCTGGAGCGCGTGGCCTCATCACGTTGGCGATCACCTTGAGCAGCATCACTAAAGCTCCATTGGTCGCCGCTTTCTTCATCTCCATTTATGTTCCCATCATTAATGCCAAGGTAGCCCACTACACCTCCAATTTTGCTCGTTTCGAGGCTTCTTCCGACAGTTTCAACGACTCGGTTGTCTGCAGGGGATGTTTTCTGGGATGGTGAGTGGGTTGGGTGTGACGGCCTGGCTCGCCTTTGGAGCCATTGCAGTCGGAGTGCCCCCTCCAGCACCTCTTCCTTCTTCCATCGAAGGGTGCCACGACTTGAATGCCACCTCCCTTCATATTATCAACGAAACTTTCATCGACACTGCATCACAAATGTCTACAACTCACTCATAGTAAGGTGTGATAGGGGTACGATGAGCGATCACTTATCACAGACTGCGCGAACTGTCGGCTAAGATTCGATAGATTTTCCTTCTCATATAAGGTATTTCTGCTTTGATAGCTTAAGGAATTAATATTTGCGTATTTGTGGTTCTCCTTGTTCCATGAGGAATCGGGAGGATTCCCATGAGGGATATTGTCCGACGATTTTGAGCAAAAACTAGTTATAATTCCCGTAAAGTGATCCCAACAGTTCAAAAAGGATCGAAACGTTCATTTCTTGGAACTTCTCATTTATTAATTAACTGCCAGAAATAATTTTCTTACAACGGTGGGAGTGGCAAACTGACAGAAAGGTTTATTTCCGGTCTCCATTATATAAGATACAAAATGACTGACTTTCCTTTGCAGCCCTCACCTGTACGACATGTCTTATTTGATGTATCAACCACTCGGAGTCCTGACAACAGTGTTCGTGGCTCTAATAGTCAGCGTCGTCACAGGTCTGGCTAATCAAGCTCCTTCTATCCAATCCAGAACAAAAAACCCATGGTGCTTGTTGATATCACTAACTCTTCCCCACCCCCCTCTCCTTCCACACAATATGGTATTTTACTATATGAAAGAATTTGGCCTATTATCTAACCCTGTAACTACTAGAACCCGGATGGTCATATGTTTAACTCGATTTTATCTCTTCATTCCCAAAGAATCTCTTCAAATTACTTTGCCTAATTAACATAACATGTCTACGTGAAAATGTACCTACTATGCAGCCTACACAAATGGATAAATTTTTGTTTATTAATAAATTATTAAATATTAAATAAATAGATTAGGGCCCATTAGACCCAGAACAGCAGTTACAGGGTTAAGTGAGAACTATTTTCAATGAGGGCCATTGCTCAGTGGCAGGTCCTTCTTCGACTTTCGAGCGTCATTTAAAAGCTGTTGTGAAGCCTGCAATAAATACATTAACTTTGATTTTTCAGGTGGATATGACCTGGATCTCCTGGATGATACCCTCGTGAACGGCTTTTGCCTCAAAACATCACGGTTGATGAAACGATATTTCTTCGGGTGGTCCATAAAGCCACGGCTACATAACATCGAACTCAAGTCTCACTAGGATTTTATTTTTTTATATATAATATATTTATTTATCTTAGCTGAATTGTCTTTCAAAATATCGCTGCGAATAAGAGAAGGATCCCATATTGACAATTTTTCATGCATGAGAGGAGAGGAAAGCGACGTGTGACCGTTGATGTGAGAAAAATCAGTGACTTGACCAGAGTGAAGATGGGGATGTAAGAGAACCTATGAAGAATAAAGTATTTAAAAAGACCTGCCTCGTTTAATCGAAATATCTCTGATATTTTCTTAGACTTTCTTAGAAGCTTAGATCAAAGTCTATGTTGATACTAATTGAGTCATCAATTGTAAATGTTAATGAAGAATATCAAATCATGAGCAAAAATATACTCATTGAATTTAACTGCAGATATTTGATGTGGCTTAGATGATATGCAACCATTGTGCTAAGGCTTTTCCTCTTTCGACTTCAAGTACCTGCGAGAGCCCACTTTCAATTTCCTAATTTCATTTAATAATTCTTGATAGTATTGTCCTGGCGCAATGCGTTTTCATGAATTTTAATTTTCTATTGGGAACATATCAGCTTACGCTCGGGGTAAGTTTTGGGAAAACATTTGCAGTGAGAGAAGAGATTTATTAGTTAAAATTCGGGGATGCTATTTTAAATATCCTGAATCAAGAATGTGAACAAATGAGGCGATTTTCAACTATTTTGTTCCATGGATTGCCTGGGATGCTTAAACGAAATAACATCAACCTACAAGAAACAACCCTGTATTGGTAGGATTCCAAAGACTTCCTGTTCGACAGAAAACGTATACAATTCGTTCCTGATGGATCTGACTCTGCACAAAGATCCGTAATTTAATGTACTATGCGTACCTAAAGGCCTTAAAGGCGTAAGACCCTGAAGAAATATCCAAGGGAAAGAGTTATAGCTCGGAAGAGAGATTGACATTTCAAGCAACTTTAGCAAAAGACACCGCTGTGTCGCCGGAAGCCATCGACAAACTGAAGCGAAATCCGACAATTTTTCTACGTCACCTTCCAGACGTAATCACATGGAGTGGTCACAAAGGTCACGTTAGAGCGTTTCCGTCTCACCCCTGCTGGGGTCATTGAAAGCGCGCCCGCATTTTCTCGTTTTTACGCGGTGTACACCTCATTTAATATTCTTTCGTTTCCAGAAGCTGCGTCCAAAAAAAACTTGAACCTTTCCTTGTGACTACAGATCACGGTGCAAAATTCTCACCAATGAAGCGATCATCTTCAGAGAACCAAGCCATTTAAGTGGCCTTTTTTTAAATTACTCAATGAACTGATGGACACATATGCTTTTATATTTCATAATTTCCATTGCTTGTAAAAATAAAGAGGTGGGTGAATTCAACGAAAATAAGGTATTTCTGCTGTTGAATATTTTCCTCTTCTGATGCAAGGCAACGACAACATGCTTCAGTCTCAGAGGATGTAATTCCAAGTATTCCTCTATAGAAGGAAAAACTATAAAATCCCTGTAGTTAATAGGGTTCGTTCATTACGTAGTCTGCATGGATGATTCTTTAGAATTCCGCAGAAATATCCCTTTTTAAAAGAAAACTTGAAAATTAAAAAAAATTCCCCTAGAGATTTTCCGGAGGCATTCTACAGTACACTTTCACTTATGTCAAACACGATACAGCCCGGCGTAAAATGTGCATCATACATATTTAAGGACTTATTGATGCCAATAAGTACATGATAAATATCTTCACGACATTACGTAGCTGTCAATCGTATGAAAAGGGCACGAGCAGCTAAAAATGGATCATTCAGCATTATTATTCAGCAGGATTATTCAGGAAGTGAGTGATCCTACCGTGTCTAGGAGATCGTCTAATTCTGACATGCCTTGCTGAGTACTCCATGTTCTCAATTTCTCGCGCTCATACGTTAACTCTCTACGGAAACTACATCCTTGGCATGCATGACAGTAACACGAGGGAAGTTTTTCTTCAGTTTACAGGCAAGTAGTGCAGATTGAAGAAAGAAGCGAGTGCCAAATAATCGATGCTTCCATGGCGCGAATCGGATCAGCGCACGGGTCACCCGGACTCCATTCGGATTTCATCTGGACCTGATAGAAGTATGCCACTTCCTGATTTTTTTCCAAGAAGACTTGAAGAATTCGCCGCTGCTAAGGTGCTGCTAATACAGCACGCATAAAGCACTTTTGGTCACCATTGTTCCCAACTATAGGTGTTAAATTGATCGTTCTTGGCATTGCATTCAGCACACTAGATCAGGGATCGGGAACCTATGGCTCATGAGCCAAATTTGGCTCACGAGCCAAAAAGTTTGGCTCATTGAGTCATGGTTGAAAATATTGGTTGTTCCTCATGTATCAAAGAATGTACACTTCTGTTTGTTAGCTTCAGGAAAAATTATGTTGTTCTGAAAATCTTTTTGCTCACAAGCACTTAGCTCAACCTTAATGTGACTCACTATGCCAAAAAGGTTCCCGACCCCTGCACTAGATGACCTTTTGTGCCTTTCGGTTAGTTCTTCAGCCACCTGAGCTGTGGTCTTCAGATACAATGCAAAATGAGGCACATGAGCCCTTGGAAGGCTGGAAGTCTCAACTAATGAGTCTTGCTGTCAATTAGGGCGTTGCAGCACACCGGCATTTTCATCAAACCGCGGTATTCGGTTCTCATGATAATCATACTAACCCCTTCAACGTTTTTCGGTATTATCGCCACGGTATGAAGATCGTGGAATAACGCCCATGTTCATACGGCCACAATATCGCCGTACCGAGACCCATTTCTAAAAGGAAAAGTTACCTTGTCAATTAATTATCTTCCCCATCTCCATCCACGGTAACGACCACCGCCTGGGGGAAAGCTAAACCTTCCTGGAACTCGCAAGAGTGTATTTAATCCGGACTCTTGGACCGAGACCCATCATTTGTGGGTTCGACCAGGTCCTTGACTGTGCTTTGGTTCGTAAGTGTTGGTGTGCCTGCTGAGCACTCAATACGTTCATCATATCTTAGTGGGGATGTGCGATGTGCCGATGTTGTAGTCCCCTCCCCTACCCCTATGCTCCTCTCCGGTATCACCGAAATATCGCGGTTTTTAACCACGGTATACCTACTGAGAAATTTATCGCATAATATAACGCCCTACTGTCAACAGAAATCAATTTACTTCGAATTTGTTACACGAGATATTCACAGACTGGTGAGATGGGATTATTTACGCGGGTTGTCATGAGGTTTTCTGGCTCAAATGACAGAGGAGACCTTTAGTCATTTCACTTTCATCTGCGGATGCTCTGTTTCTCTCGGATGCTGCTCTGTTTCTCTCCAGCATCGTATCAGTAATACCAATAAATTTGTAAGGTTCGCTGTTCCCAAAATCCTTAGAAATAACGGAAAGTTGCACGAAAAAAATTTGCCATAATCACGGCTCAAGCCATGTATGACCAAACGAAGTAATAAATCCTGTTAAATCGTAAAGCCACGGTAAATGTAAAGGGAATGATACTTGTAAACCTATGTTCTTTCATCACGGACAGGATCATCAAATTCCCAGGAGAACAAAGCGCAGTGAATTATCACTGCACTCCATTTATTTGAAGTCTTGCCACATTTAGAGGGATATCCAGACCCCTGACCATCAAGCCCCCCTTGGTCATACATGGCTTGAGCCGTGATTATGGCAAATTTTTTTCGTGCAACTTTCCGTTATTTCTAAGGATTTTGGGAACAGCGAACCTTACAAATTTATTGGCATTACTGATACGATGCTGGAGCAAGCAATTAATGTACTTATGAACTTGTTTCCTATTGCATATGACTGTGGTGCAAGCGTGCAAGAGCAAAGACTGACTGGACCACAACGGCGAGCACAGGTTAACCAATGTACAAGAATCCAACCGCAATGAGACTTCGGCACCCACTATTTAGCCAGTGAAGAGGGAGGAAGGATTGTTAGCCATTCTGTTCTACACATGCTATTCATCCGGATTTGTATTGGTTTTAAAAATGAATTGCTAGAGACAACATTTCTAATAGTGGCGAAAACAATAAACGGTAGGAAAAAGTGAAAAAGCTTGCATACCAAAACTGCGGCTTCTATTAGCTACTTGTTATCGTGAGATGATGATGAATGCGATATCGTGCAGCCGCCCTTTCATCTTGAATAGCATTGTGATATGGGGTATAAAGGGAGATCTTTCGAGTTGGATAAATATTCAAGTGTAAGATTACATTGTTTGAAGGCGGGTTTCACGGAGAATGACTGCGAAGGTCGTTGTGTCTTCAACTATCTTAATATTATCTTATGCGGATATCTTGGTAATTACAAGCCCCGAGTGTCGCATGCAGCTCCCGTCATTTCCAGGCGGCAAGAAAATATAAATAATTATGTCTAAGAACACTAAGACGATAAAATAAGTAGAACAAAAAAACTGGAATGATAATTCTTCTTCCTCCTTTATCTTTTTCTCCC
Organism: Darwinula stevensoni; assembly: GCA_905338385.1. Classification (NCBI taxonomy): domain Eukaryota; kingdom Metazoa; phylum Arthropoda; class Ostracoda; order Podocopida; family Darwinulidae; genus Darwinula; species Darwinula stevensoni. The sequence goes on along the minus strand of CAJPEV010000012.1, from coordinate 82,905 downwards.
GAAACCGCATCCCCTTTTAGTTCCATCCCATCCCGCAAATGCTGGATCTGCCACAAGGAGTCCTTTGAGAGTGGGCAGGAGTGCAGTAGTTGCGTGGCAGAATTATAGATGTCAGATCGGTCGAGGGGGCCTGGGATCAGTTGGGTGTCCCAGGGGAACCCAAGGCGGGAATCCCAAGAGAAACCAACCCTCGTCGACGAAAGCGCACACTCCTCTCTCTCTCTCTCTCTACGTCTCTCTTTCCCCCTTCCAAGGGCTCCCATCTCTCTCTCTGCTTATTCCAGGGAATGAATGTGTCGGTATGAGACATCATTTCCATCATGTCCCGCCGGAAGCAGGCTCGACCACGTGCCTTCAAGTCGTCTCTCTACGAGTCTTCGTCGTCCTCTCCAGGAGATCACGAGAACGGATTCCCCTCTACTTCTTCCCCTCCTCCATCCGATGGTATGCTCTCCCTCTTCCTCCTTCCTCTCGGAATTCCGTTTCTTTCCGGTCGCGCTCGTGACGCGGGACGAAGCGAAGACGCTGCTGGTTGCGCGCGCGTTTTGCACGGCGAAGTGTCCTGATTCCGAGAGAGTCTACCTTAGGGCTATTCCGTCCACCCATATCGTGTGACCGAACAGCTGGAATAGAATTCCAGGTCCTAGAACGGACTAGTTGTGATTCTGACGGTTTGCGCTTGATTAAGCCCCGAAGCTTGGGGAATTAATATTGAATACCAAGTGATCCCGCCGCATTCAGTTAGCGAACTGTACTTAAGGGATTTTCCAACCGCGTTGGCATTGCTGTTAGGCATTGTGATTTTAACATAGCAAGTTGTTGTTTTAGCATTGACTTTATTTGATTGTAAATCAACTTGTGGATTTTGGTCACGTAGCTCACCCACGCTTCTACTGAGCTTTCCCGCCAACTTTTCCACCGTGTACGTTCCCTCTTCAATGAAAAAAAGGGCACGAATGCTATTGATAAGACTCACAAGCCAAATCCGAGAATAATTTCATTCTATGGAAATGAGTCATACCTAACATGACATCCGGGGAACCAATTCGAAACATGGCACGAGAACGAGAAGAAGTGAGAAGGGCGAAAAGCAATAACAGGTTCGCCCTCGCCCATCACGTTTCACCACAGAACCCTTAGAAGAGCGAGATTTCGTGATCGCGCAGAGTTGCACCTCGATCCCCATCGGAGCAGAAATTTCGGCGCCCCGATTGGTGCGCATCGAAGCCGGGAGGGCAGGTATAATGATACTCATTGAGAGTGACACGTAAAATCTGAGCTCGAAAAACGGAGCAATAATGGGCCCTTCAGTCGCGAGAATGGGGTGCCGTTCCGGGTCGCGACCTTCCTCGAGGTCAAAGGTCAAGCGAGAAGGTCTGGCTCCCCTTTCCCAGTGAAAGGACGGAACGGCAGCCACGTAAGTGGAAAAGGGGAAACACGTGGCCGAGGAAAGACCCGGCCATATACCAGTAGGTCCTATATATAAAAATATATATATATATGGGGGTGGTCCCGAGGGATATGACTTATTCATCATGGCGCACACCCGTCTTTTCGGGGGGTATTCCCCAAGGGTTTCCGGATCCTCAGGGATCTTCCCCCGTCAAGCCCGGCCTTAACAGTACCCTCTACGGGGATCCGTATCGACCCCATACATGCAGATATTCCTGCTTTTCCCTCTCCCTCGTTCCAAGCGTCCTGTTCCATTTCCCCTCTCCTCTAAAGCATCCTATCAACTGTTATTTCGCGAGTTTTCGTACATGCCAAGTTATGCGTCGGTACGAGTGATGAGGCGGAAAGAGAGGAAGCGGCGTTTCGGAATGCATTGTAAGCAAAACGTTAATCGAAAGACATGAACGATAATGGGGCTGTGGTCACTGAAGTCAGAATGATCGTTTCAAAGACCCAAGAAATAGTCCATCCGGAAAGGGGAGAAGGGTGGGGAAGGGGGGGGGGAAGGGGGGGAGGGGGGGGGAAACTTGCCCTTGCCTGAACGCTGCTTCAGAGGAAACGACATATTTCATCGACAGACATCTGGACCACGATAATTTCCCATGGAGCGGAGTTAACATTTCGCAGTGTCTGTCCCAGATGGTCCCATACACAATTGAAACCAGAAGCAATGCATATTGTATCGTCTCAGTGCTGAATGTGTCGGCTTTCATATATCTTACTCCTAACGTCGGACACTATCTGCTAATTACTCAATTCTAAATCAGATATACAGGCCTAGTAATACCGCAAAACCGCATTCAATTAACCCTTCAAAGAGTAAGTTTTTTTTGCAAGACGAACCCCCTCCGGAGTTAATTTTTTCCAGGAATGTAATGATTTGCACTGATTGCCGAGGATATCGCACTAGATGTGAAATGAGTCTTATTGGATTGAAAAATTTCTGACGCCGTACGTTCAAAAGTTTTGCAGCATATTCAAGGCGAAGTCACAAATCTACTGGTAGGTTCCTACTCCTTAAGAGGTTAAGAAACATACTATTCGGTAGAAGCATCTCCTTCAAAAATCGTAAATACGTTCCAATTATTTCTCGTGACATTTTAAAAAGGAACTATCGCCTCGAAAGCGGGTGCGAGAGAGAAGGAAGAATTCGGGCAACCGAATATGCTATATAAAACAAATGGTTTTTCTTCGCCCTTCGTATAGGTTTTACCTAATAATAGTTTCGACTTCATTTTCTCCTGGAATGATGATGATAAGCAGTTGCATCGAGTCGATTCAGGATCAATAATTGCCTACCAAGCCCACTATTATTCCCTCTTCATTCTTTACCGACTCCTCGGAGGCGACAATTTCGCGCATATGGCTAAAGCTAAGGAAAAAAATTAGGGCGTGGCGTTGTCGCGTGGACGGTTTCGGGTTTAAAAGGGAGACCAAAGGGTAGCAAGGTCAATGGGTAGTAAGGCCAAAGGGTAGCTAGGCCAAAGAGCAGCGGGGCCAAAGGGTAGCGGGGCCCAGGGGCTCTGCGCCCACGTGGCAATCAGTGTGGAAATGAAAAGCAACTGGATTCTCACTCACACACAAAGACACACCTACATGAGTAAAAAAAATGATGGGCAAACGGCCAAACCTTGAAAACGCAGGAGAGAGATAAAGGTTCAGTTCGTTTTTCCAGCGAAAGTGGAATGAATGGTTTCACCCATTGGGATGCGGGCATGGGTGGACGGATGAGTGAATGAATGTTCCAAAATTCTCAGAGACTAGGAGACGAGGAGCTGAGCAATTAAATTTGGCAAGTTGGTTGGTTTAGCACTGCAATCCGGCAGGCACGAGTCTCGTTTAAATGTTTTAAAATATGCCAGGCCAATATAATTCATTAAGCCAATTTAGATATGGTTAGCTGTTGGAGAAACTCGGAAATTTACACCCATAGGGTGCTGATGACTATGTAATTAGTTTTAACCCATTACAATTTTTAAAGAAGGTAAGGACTCCGATTAAAACAGTTTACCATGCAAAAAGTGGAGCTTATCTATCCGACGATGCAATTTCTCTTAATCCATTTCAAGATGTGAATCGCATTCGACTCGATTTCAAAGCGTTCGTTGCAATCTGCTAGATTTGGTTGGAGTCGTGCCAACTCAGGAGCGTTGGTACTGGATCATTTCAGAAGTTCGATTAAATTCGGCAGACAGGAGGACGATATTTAGAATAACATACTGACAGCATCTAGCTTCTCCACATGAACCTGGGGCTATTTAATATTTGGTAGGGAAAAAAACTGCTGACAATTTTCTGCTGTGAGACATGGGGAGTTTTTTTTTAAATTAAACATTTGAGCAATAATTTTCCATACCAAACAATAATTAAATTAGTTTGTATATTTGCATTTCTTTTTCTTTCGGCTTGAATTTGAACCATGCAGATGCCTACGATTTCGGCTGCAGGGTGCTCATTTAATTTAATTCCGACATGGTTGAGAACAGACCATTCCCACACACTCATAAATCTTCAAGATTTATGGGCCATTCTACCTCCCAATCATAAAATTTGATAGACAAAAAAAAATAAAACCATCCTTACATCATTGAAAGCCCTTGTAGATACTATCAGGTGGTGCAAAGATTAGCTCTCTCTCTCTCTTTCTGCTTTCACATGGTGAAAAACAAGGGCAACAATCATGAAAATGATCGATGTTAAGGTTTGAAAGCGAATAAAAATGGAACAACACGTCAAAATCGCTCAGTGCATGGTTAATAGATGCACGAACTCATTTCACCATAAATTCGACACAGGTGTTACGATTCCCACTGGTAGTATGGTAGAGTTGACATTTTGACAGTTTTGTCATTTTAAAATTATTTTGGTAAAACCATATATTTATTTCCGTTACTACTCTTTTATTCCACATTTCTTGCAGTTTCGAATTAAATTATCGGCCAACTCTCTGGCACTAAAAGAAAAGAAGGAAGATGCCGTGGGGTGGAGGCCATTTATTGCCCTGGGGCCAAAATTAAAACGCCCCAATCTCGGCCCCCTTTTTATGCAGAGATTTATAACGTTGCCTGTGCGCTTTTCTCAATATAATCCCCCTGTCAGCCAAATTGTATTGTATTCCGTGACAGTCGAGCGCAAATCCTTCGAAGTTTTTGGCACACTTGAAAGACCCACTAATCTTTGGATATAAGGACGTAATGACCCACTTGGGAAGCATTCAGAGCGCAGTATTCTGATCATGGACAAACCCTACACTTCCCAGGCCGGTCAGCCTTACTACAGGTGAGCCCAGAATGGTGAGGCTCCATCCCAGCCTGACATTCTTCCATTGCTGCTTGGATTTATAGCAAATGAATGCTTCCCAAGAAGGATCGAGTTATCTTGGACAAAGGCTCTCCGCCTTTCGCCTCCGTGGTTTTCTTCAATCGCTACCTTTAAGCAAACGTTTTTCCGTAAGGCGTCGTCCGTTCAGTAAGCCGCTTCTCTGCCACCTGTTGAGGCATGCAAAACCTTTCTCTTCCTTGTTCTTTCTTCATACTTCACCGTTACTCGACACCTATTACAAGCATGATGCAAGGATAATGGGTATGCGCATGCATACCCATTACCTTTCTACGAGTAGCAGTTGACCCATTTCCGAACATCATTGACACCATACCGACATCATACATCCTATTAGTTGAAACTCTTCGTGGGTTTAAAGATTAGCGATTAAAAGATTACCTGAAGCATGCATTTAAAAGCATCCTTTGCACCACTAATGGGATTAAGTTTCACTCATCACATCTAAGCGTCACCTCGCATGGTATTTATTCATTAAACACAGGGCTCTTCAAAGACGTAATGGGTTTGTATTGGGTTGAGAATGCGAGAGACTTTGAATCTCTATCTTCGTCGAATGGCGATATCATGCTGGAACGGGTACCCGGTGAAAAGACCGGACATTAAAATATGGATGACTTGAAGTAACTTAGCTAGGAAAGTACCGAAGTATTTTAAATAAAATTATTAATATTGGAATAAAAGTAGTTACAATTACACAATGAAGAGAAATAATCGAGTGAAAATGACGAAAGAAAGGACTATAATTGTTGTTTACATACTTTAAGCAAACTAGTTCCTAATCAAAAGGATTTGCCAATTTGGTCCAGACTTCGAGACCCAAATTCGGTCGTAGCTCCCTCATTTTTCTCACGAAATCAACGAAGATGAGATGTGCAGATTTTCGAGGCTTAAAGCTCTCCACCGGTACTTAATTCGCTCGGATCCGACCATCCCTGGAGGAGCTCCTCAACAATCAAACATGAACACAAGCAGTGGTGTTACTGAATAGATTTATCTAGGACTTGAAATGTGACTGGGAAAAGCAGCACCTAAGTCAGTGAATTCTCGGAAAGAAAATAATTTTTTTTTCAACAGCCTTAATCACATGTTCTAATCTGTAGTTAGTGCTTCTTTTTTTAAAACATCCTTTAGTACTGGTTCGATGGTTAATTTCAGGGAGAAAGAAACTGCTCAAATAGACTCATAAACATAATTTGACTTATTCATCAAGGCACAGGATAAAAATCTTGAAAGTAATTAAGGAGTGGGACTTTCTCGTTTTCAAAGACACAGTACAGGACCAGAAATTAAAAATTGACGTCATGACGTCACTTCTACCATGGTAGGCATCGGACGAGTGTCTGGCAATATTGGAAATATTTTATATGATTTTTTGCACTTCTACTGTACATTATATAATTAATCATATCACAACTTGGGAGGTTTCAATATTGCCTAAATTAGATTTCTGCCCCTGAGGTCCCGATGTTCCCGCTCAGTAACAAAGGACGGAAGGCCTTTACTTAACATAGCCTAATGAAAGCTGGTATCGGTTTTTATCTGGCTATCAAAGATATAGGATCTTCATGAATGCATTTTTTTGGCAAGCTTCGGTGATAATGAGCGTTGCATTCATGCATCAGCAGACACAAGCTGCGTGGTGGAACAATTGATCTTCCACGCACATGCTCTTCTGCATTATCATATTAGGAATGCACATAAATGCAGGAATGTGTGGAAGTACGATTTCGAAAAATTGTAAGCACTGGAATCATTCAGGTACTAGTCATAACAAACGTTTTTCTGTCGTAGAAGTCTCGCAATTATCAGCCATGCAAATAGAGCACCTGAATGACGTCAGGGTCTAAGCGTATCGAGATGTGCCTTTACATGCCAAGTCATCACGAATGAATATATAATGAAACATCTTGATGTTGATACAGACAGGAACTGACATGGAATATTGTTCCGAGTTTTTGTATCTAACTGTTTGCAGCTACTTGCTTTATTCATCGCGTGACTAAAGCAACAGGCAATGAGACTGATTAGCAAGATGAAAGAGGTCACAATTTCGCTTTAATCATCCGGCGCAGAACTAAAAATTTTTCTGCAGAAAGATACTTCCGCAAAGAAGCCAGAGCGCACGCTGAGTAGACACGTCGCAATCTCCCTCGGCAGGAAGGCTGCAACAGAATAAGATGGAATCACACTCAGGTGGGGGGTCTGGGAGAAGGGAGGGGGGGAAGAATCCATTCTCTCTCTCTGTCATGTGAGGGAGAGAGAGAGAGAGGAGGGGAGTGAAGCCGGGGGTTTCACCAGTGGGGGTCGGGAGACGCACCCCCCACCCAAGACCCCCTGCTTCGTCCCATAGTGGCATGCAGACCTCCTCTGGAGTGCACAACCAGGAATCCTTGCCAGCCCTCTCTCTCTCTCTCTCGGGAATACGTCTTTGTTAATATTCCTCCTCCTCCTCCTTCCTTTCTTTTTTCTTTGAATATTACTACAAGCACATGAGAAGCAGAGATACATTTTCTCTTAATGCTTCTCGCAATCTGAGAGCGCCATGGTTCCTTTGAGACTTGGCATATCATCTACACTCACTTTATAATCCCTCTCTGAGACTTTCTCTCTTTGCACTCAGAATGGTAATAGGAGGAAGGGAAGAAGTCGATATAGAACCCTGTGTGCCCCTGGGGAAACGCTAGCTCAGATAAGATCCTCGTCCCCTGGGTTCCCCCAAGTGCACTTCCCCAGAAAATTAACGCACTTCTCTGGGGAGTTTGCCTTTCGCAAAATGGATCTTATTCCTTGCTTTGCTTGCATGACCGACCGGGAAGGAAGTGGAGCCGGTAGCCCAGAATTGAGTTGTCCAGGAGGGTCCAGAGACCCCCAGGGGGGCCGCATTGTCCGGTCCGACCCCCCATTGGAAAGTTAATGAGCCGCCCCTAACGACTCTATCATCTTGATCTCCTTTTATTGTTTTCCTCCCGGCATAAGTTCCCAGAAGGAGTCACTCTTGAGCACCACTAGCTCCCTTGCTTCCACCCACGTGTGACCATTATCGGGGGATCTGAGACGGGCTTTTGCGCTCACGTACGACAGAGTATATGCATGAGAAAGGACGGGACCTCTGATGGTCACGACCGGCGGGATGTAATGACAGGTAATTACAGCAAAAGGGTAGGGGGAGAGAGAGCATTGTTCTTCACTTGGGGCATCCCGATGACAAGCTAAGCACCGGAAGCCAGGGCCCTGGGTGGCACCAATCCTTGGGCCTGGCCGCGTAGAGAGGAACGTGAGGAGGTGGGGGACCTCCAGCGCCCCCCCATCCGGACGTGAATGATACCGCGGGCCACGCCTCCCGCTTTCCTCAGTCTCCGTCTCTGCTCCGTTGGGAAATGTTGTTCAAAGGCCGTAGTTCCAAGTTGGAGGATCTCATCAAGAAGATCCATCGATTCCAGCGAGGTTTGTCTCACCTATTTTTTTTCATGTTTTTCTCATATTCATCTGCTCTCATTTTTGCTGATATTTTGACTCCATATGAAATTACGAAACGGTGGCAGGCGAAAAGATTAACATAGCTGTTCGCTATCTGCAGTCCGAATTCATTAACATACTTTGATCAGGACTAAAGAAAGTTTCGTTCTCATGCTTCGTTTTCATTGCTGCGCTTTTTATATTCCGCATTTTAAAAAAATTATAGGAACCCTATAAGAATTTTGAAACAAAAACCTCTTTGGATCCCGATAGGATTTTTTTTAAACGTGATATACGTATATAGGTGTTACGCTATTTTGTAACTTATCAATTAGAGAGACTACTCCTCTATTCTCTATAATGGCAAGCTAACACAGAAAACGGGGCCGTTCTACGGTGGTCATTTCGATTGAAATTGAACTTATTCGCTTTCATAACTGACATTTATGGGAATCAGTGACTCAGATAAATTCAAGTAGCATCGATTCGGTGCATGTCGCCTTATACACCGTACCACGAATGCCATTTGCTAGGGAAAGCTGCGAGGTTTCGCTAGAAGTTCTTCCGCAAGAAGTTTTTTTTTTTCCAGCTGGCTTAGTACCATGCTGGTAGTCAGTGAATTGAGACCTAAATCCAGCATTTGTGAATTTCAACAAGCTAGATTCCTTCGGCGTAGCTCATCTCCTGTACTGATAAGAATAGGGAGAGAGTGAAGTCAAGACTGTTGATGGTATCTTAAGTTGGAGCAATCGGGAATTAGTCGAAATCAATTTCCCGAGCCAGTATTTAAACCCTTTCCCGGGTGAGATACGTCTATTCGTATGCCACAGGTTTGCTATGAAATTTCGATACATTGCCCATTATTGGAATTTTCCTATCAAGAAGCCAATATTTTTTCTCTTAACACCAACAACCTCAATTAAACATAGGGTCTCAAGGGTTGAGAAGGATGGGATGCTGAAGATAAGACAAGGCGTGAGCGTGACACCTCAACGAGGACATCTTGCAGTGTTGGATGGGATTAGCATAACCCTTTCAGACCTGAATCGGATCGGAAATTTTTTTTCCGATCGTGAATAATTCAAATGAAAGCCATGAAAGGGCTTCCTACGGAGTTCAGCCATACAGAATAATGTCCATCGTAATGGACTCTGGGGCGCAACGTCACGGGAATCACGAAAAAGCGCGAGAGAAACAGGAAATGTGGTGTCCACTGGAGTAGGCAGGGTCTGAAAGGATTAACCTGCATATTCCCTTCTGGGAAAATACCCTCCTCTTGCGCTCTTTTTGCCTCATCGGCGGATATCAGGATCCTGATAGGAGGCAGAGGACAGCGAATCATCGACGATTCGCTGTCCTCTGCCTCCTTTCAGATAACCAAAAACTCGTAAATTCTATGAAAATGAAGTTAGTTTTTAACCAAAAATAATGAGCTCCTGAAAAAGAATGGAAATATGAACTTAAAATGGTGAAGCATAATTTTTCATTACGTTACGTTACCATGACCTCTGCGAGTGGCAATTACGAATAACAGGGGATTTGGGAGTAATAGGCAATTTATCACTCTATTCAAGGCGTGCGAAAAAAATCCCGAGGCGTAACACTCGCCCAGCTTATTCTGAAATTTCCCGTCTACATAAAAGTCATATTTGATCAAATTCTAAACGTTAATTGCAACAAAGTTAAGCGACTGAGGCTCTTCTGCTCCACGACGGAAGCGTTCAAAGAATAGAAAGATTCCAAGGAATGAGCCGTTATAACCACTTGCTACTGCATTAGGCACTACCGGCTTGGTCTCTCCACGTGGCACGGCAATTTGTAACAAAAGATCGATCTCTTCAGGCCGGTTCTTTCATTGCTTTATGACGTATCGAATGGATGGGTGGATGCATGTCTGTCTGTGTGCACTTAATAGGACTTGCTCTGTCGATTATAATTGAAATCTATGCGATATGAAGGACTTCCTTATTTAATCATGGTATTTTAAATGTGAAACAGTAAGACTTGACTGTCATTTCGACATTAGTTTTTTTTGGCGATAGTGAGGAACTTAATCCAAATTTATAGCTGATTTTGGGATTTTGCGCACTAGTCAGTCAAGGTTATGTAACGGGAAGCAGAGTGAGACTAAAAAGGCGGATACGGTTTAAAGTTTTGCGCAGCACCATCGGGGGGCCTTGCCTGGACCTCTAGCATTTCCCTCAAGGAGGGGATTGTGAAAAGCATCCGCAGGAGCTTGACAAGACTCAGCCTTCGGATGATGCATTCCCCATGAGGTCGGCTGATTAATTTTTCTATTCCCTCGTGCCTTCCCCACGGAGATCTCAAGCAAATCTTTCCTCAGTCAGTCATCTCACCTTCCCCATCGAGTTACCAATGAGTCGAAACTTAAAGGACGACCTCATCTAGCTGAAAGGAGTTTTTAAAGTCTCCTCCGATGCATCTTTCTCACGAGTTTGCAAAGATTGCATGATCACTTTCATGTGATTTGGCGTTGTTATTCGGGGATTCATATCCCTTTTCATTATGTATTTTTACCTTGCATTTGAGGCATTTCTCCATAACCCTTCCCGCTTAGCATCATCCAGCTGCAGTAACGTGCAGACTCGAAAATTTGAGTGGGGAGGAAGACCCCATGAAGCTTGGATACCCCCACCCCGGCCGCTTAAAAGCTCTATGTTTTGTTTAGGCCCCGTGCGGTTACGTTAACACGGGTTGGGCTGGGACTTAGCTAAAGAGGCGGGGGACAATTATGGTTTCCATGGAAAACGCTCGAGTGGGTTGCGGGTAGAGTCTCTATGGAAAATGCTTCAGGGGGATTTCCGGAATCCCTGGATGTTTTTGCGGCGACATTTCATTAACTTAACCCCACAAATTTACTATCGTTTTCTAAGGGGTGAGGTTTTTTTCCTGAGAGGTGAAACAAAACGGCTTTCGTGCTCATCCATAGTCTCAAGATCGGTCGAGCCTCTCCTAAATGCGCTGTTACGGGTGAAACGTTAACATAAACTTCGGGGGTGAGAAGTTGCATGGGGCGATGTCGTATTGCGCTGCAATTCTGTAGTCTAGGCACGATTGTCCCAGTGAATTTTGCGCTTTCGTCCTCGTCCTTTGCTCAACCAGAGTGATGAGCATCGTCGTCGGCTGAAGCTTATTTGCGGCTCTTCTACGTTCCGGCGATCTGTCAGCTGCTATCTTCACTTCAATCGATTGCTCTCATTCATCTGACTGGACTTCTGAGGATGTCCTTAAAGAAAAAAAGGCTTGGGTGGTGGCACCCCCTGAGGTGGGTGAGGCAAGCGCCCCGCTAGGAAGGCGTCTGCACGCCACTGCCCTGGGGTGAAACTTTAGCAAGTTGTTGAAGTCTTGTTTTGACGACAAAAGACGTATCCCTATCGTAGCCGCTTAACCCACGGAAAAATTGACAAATACCTACCACTCCCCAACTCTTTCTTTAATCACCCAATTCATTTTAACTCTCTTATCACGTAGATACAAGTATAAAGCTCTTCATGAAGTCGTGTCCAAGGAGTGAAATTCTATTTGCCATCCATCTTGAGCCAATCTTGCTTTAAAAAAGAGTGCAACAGAAAGAAAAGTAATCGGGACTTCAATTACCTAACATCATATTCTCATTATTCTTAATTAATTGAATTGAAAAGTTAATTACTTTCTATAACGGAAGGTGATTCAGTACTTGAGATTTCAAGTACTGGAACAACACTGGTTTTTTGGTGCTAGTGCGGGCGATGATCTTGCATTATTTGAAGATATCGACGAAAGAATCCCTCTTCTAGCAAAATCTTGATCGATTGAAGAATGCCTAAATCGAAAGACGACCGACATTCATCCGATTAATCTGTCGGCTGCTTTCATTCTTGCATCTCGAGAGCGAAGACACGAAGCCATCGGGAAGAGAAAATATAGAATTCTAAGAATACAGTTCGTCAATGCCCTCAGCCTTGAAGGGAGCCCAGACCCACATCAGATTGATCGCCAAGAAGGAACTGGCTTACTGCATCCATATTTCACCGATCAATTCTAATATTCATACCTAGTAACCTCATTGCGCACCTTTGTGCGTAATATGATAACAAAGGACGTGAGAAAGCCTGCAAATATTCTCGTCAGTTCAACAATGGAACGCATTCCGATTCGTACATTGGTCTTCAAGAACATCGCCTTTTTTTCGTAGTGTGGTGCGTATAATTCCAATCCAAGCCAGAACGTAAACTTTAGACTGTGATTCGCAGATGATGGGAGCACTCTCCAATGGCATTATTCCGTTGACTCATTGCTGCGTGAGCGATTGCCCTTACTTGTCAGGATAATTACACCCCTTTTCCAATCGAATGCTTAAGTTTTGCTGCTTGGGGATATGCCATACAAAACAGGCCATGAAGATGGAAACCCAAGCGAAGGTGGCTGAAATGCACGCGTGTACAGCAACTACGCTATTCGGTATGTATAAGCGTACGGTCCAGGCCAAAATTACAGTCCTACCTCGTTGAAGCTTTTTTTCCAGACCATAAAGCAGAAAATACAATATAGATTCTATTTTCGGTATACTGATCTCAGCCTGAGAATACAGGAATTTATTTCTGTCTTCGTATGGAGGCAGTACGAATATCGCTGGATTCTTCAAGAAAGGAATTTGAGGCATTCTAAAAGATGGATACTGCTTTGGGGAAGCAGGTGAGGGTGGAAGCAGCGGCTGGAGTGGGATCTCGACCGAGGGATCTGGGTCGGGATCGGGATCGCCAGGTGGGAGCATAGCAGATCCGGATCTTCAAGATCGACCTCCTCCCTATCATTGTTCCTTCTGTGACAAGTCCTTCGCCAGACTCTCCTATCTTAAGAAACATGAACAGGTAAGTACTCGTACATCGCCGATAGCAGTGCGCCGTAATGTACCTTTTAAACCACCTTTTAGATGGTTTACAATTAATTTTCGGCGCATTTCATCCTACTTTCTGATCACAGAAAGTGAATATAGGCGTTTTACGAATACGTTTGGAAATTGCCGTTCTGGACGAATCCTCGGCAAGTAGAAGATGGCGTGCAGCACGAACGGTTCATTTTCAGCAGTCTCTACCTGTACTTCAATATTTCCCTCTATATATACAGTATATGTAAGGCAAAACACGGGTGATAGGCGACCAAGAGTCATGCTAGAAATCAAGTGCCAATATATATGACAGGAATTGGCACTAATTGGCATCGATTAGAGCGCTTTCAAGTCGGTTCATTGCCATAAGAATAAAACAGCAGTCCAATCACAGACAATGAGGCATGCGCCAGCATTAGTTCATACATGCTCTAACACTTCATGAACGACGACTTCCAATATTAGATACCTTTTGTGATCCGCTCATGGATGATTTCTAAATCTTTTTTTGTTCTAGCATTTCCCTTCCTGAAAGTGAATAGCGTTGCGCACTTGGAAATCGGACGAATTTCGCCACGTAAAATATAGTGCTTACCATGCTTTTCACTTAAATCATTTTTGGCACTGAATCTGGATTCCAGCGTTTATCCTCGTAGAGTAGTATAATGTTTTGTTGACAGAAAATGGACAATTGGCGGTTGAAATTCATGCAGAAAATAGAGTTTCGGCGCATACAACATGGAACTCAGGAGCTCTTTTCAGTCGAATCACGGCGTCATGGATGAAACAACTGTCAAATCACAATAATTTTTCAATGCGTCACCGTATGCGAAGAGATGCTCCGGCACTTGGCATGGGTGATAGGCTGAACATCACGAGCGACGTCTTTCAATATAAGAAGAATATTTTTTTTCGCATATAAACAGGATTGGAGGCGAATAGATTTTCCTGCGGTACTTCAGGTTTCAAACGCTTGGAGATGAAAATCCATTATTTTTTCCCTCAAAAGAACGCCCGATAATAAAGGGCTACAATTTATTCATGCATTCGACCCTAACGAAAAATAACGTAAGTGAAGTTCTTTATTTTCATCAAAAATCGCTTGAACTTCATGTCTGCACTCCGATGCAAAGAGTACCAGAAAAAATCCGTCGACGAACTCGAGATTCCCCTGATGATCTCGAGATTCCAGTCTCCGTGTTTCACATTCTATTTCTCATGGGAGAGGGACGGAGAACATTTTTTTCGGAACTTTGAAAATGAAATATCGTTCCCGACACTTTTATAATGTACTTCTTAATGCAACGCATCTCTTATGGATGAAAGTGGATTTCAATCTGTCGGAACTGATATTATTTTTACCAAATCTGCTGACACTCCTCAGTAAGAGAATGCGAAATGAAAAAAAAAACGATGAATCTACTTCAAAGGCGAGTTGCTAAAGATATAAAATCATAATAAAATATTTAAAAATAAAATGAAAGATGAAGTGTGTTTGTAGCCTACGAAAAGTTTAACTTTTTCAAAATTTTAAATTCCGCATATTTGAATATGCAAATGTAATTGTGCAGTATTTCCATCAATCAGACTCGATTAGGGATTCAAAGTGACTGGTTTAGATATATATAGAAAAGGGAATGGAACGATTGCAGAGTCATGGAGAAGAGATGCCGTTCAAGTGCAGTTTCTGCCAGCGCCTATTCAAACACAAGAGGAGTAGGGATCGACACATCAAGCTCCACACGGGAGACAAGAAATACCGCTGCCATCAATGCGATGCCGCTTTTTCGCGCAGGTTTGTATTGCATGTGGGGCCGTCGTATCTACCCCCCCCCCCCCCTCCCCACCCTTCTCCCCTTTCCGGATGGACTATTTCTTGGGTCTTTGAAACGATCATTCTGACTTCAGTGACCACTTGAAGATCCACGTGAAGACCCACGACACAGGAAAGCCTTTCCAATGCACTCACTGCAACCGGGGATACAATACGGCAGCGGCTCTCACGTCTCACATGCAGAATCACAAGCAGGCCAATCGCAGCTTGCCTAATTCTTCTTCGCCCGGCATGGAATCGACCCGAGAGACTTCTAGTCCCATCACGGAACAGGTACAGTGTAATCGACAGATATATGGATGACGTGACAGACAAATCCTGGCTCATCTATTTCCAGCCCTAATTACGGATAAATCCTCTCGTTTAGAACCAGGATTCTACCGAGGGGATCGAGGAGAAAGCCCAAGAGGAGGCTCCAACGAGTGGGTTTCATTCCTCACAGTTAAAACCATGAGAATAATTTGGTTGACAGTCTATTTTTCGCGCATGTCTAGGCAATGGATTGAACGGGCTGTCTGGATTCCCGTGCGCATTGTGTCCCACGGGTTTCCCGTCCATTCGAGACGTACAGAAGCATCTGGTTATGGAGCACAATTTCCTGGACGTATTTCCCTGGTCTTTGATGTCGACTCCGACGGCTGCGGAGGTGGGTCGGACGTGGCTCTGCAACCAATGCAACGAAGGCTTCCGGGACTTCGAATCCTTCCGAACTCATCTTGGGGGACACCTGGAGTCCACTCGACACAAGTCCCTTTGCTTCGAATGTCACCAGGAGTTCCCCGACCAAGACTCTCTGGATTCCCACATGGTCTCCCATTACTTGGCATCGACTACGGAATACGGGTGCCAGAGCTGTCAGAAACTCTTTCTTCGACCCGATGATCTCCAGAAGCACCTCATGGACATTCACGCCCTGCATCTGTATAAATGTTCCCTCTGTCAAGGGGTATTCGACTCCAAAGTCGCAATCCAGGTTCATTTCGCCGTGGAACACAGCGACGAATGCAAGCTACTGAAATGCGTCGTCTGTGGGGCGGGATACAAGACAGAGGCGGAGTTTCACGTCCATGTCAGGGCGAATCACTTGAAGAAATTGCAACCATTGAAATGTCTCCTTTGTAATGCTTCATTTGTCTCCCCTGATGAACTTCATGCCCACGTCAGGGTCTCCCACCGACGGGAATTCCGCTGTCAACTCTGTCCGCAGGCTTTCCACGTCGAGTTCCTCTTGGACAGGCACATCGAGACTTGTCACCAAGTCCAGAACATGTCTGCCTTCAAGTGCGAGCATTGTGACCTGGATTTCCAGTCAGAGTCAGCCTTGAGTCAGCACCGAAGAGAATTGCATGGAAACCGGATGAGAACCAGCCAATCTGTAAGCCTTTTTTGTGCCTACTGCAACGAGAACTGCAAAACCAGGTCGGAATTGGAAACACACATGAAGGGTCACAATCATCAGACGGGGAATGGGAAGCACAAGTGCAACATCTGCGACGAGGTCTATCCGACGGCTCAGACTTTGGCTCAGCACAGGCTGGTTCACTGTCAAGTGACCACAGGGAGCACGTGTGTGACGTGTAAGGTCACGCTGGGCACGGAACAAGATTTCTTGGCCCATCAGGGACAGCATCACGGGATGGGTTTTCCAACGCCTTGCATCATCTGCCGACAAAGCCTTGCTTCCAAGGCTGAACTCGAACTCCATGCACGATTCCATCTGAGACAGCTGAGCCGGGAGACGAGGCCGGAACACGTGTGTGGACTTTGCGGGGGAGTAGCCTTTGAGACGGAGCAGCGACTTCAGCTCCATCTGATCGAGCACGCCTTCGAGGGATGTGCAGCGTTCACCTGCCCGATGTGCGGGAGCATGTTCACGACCTCGGCTGGCCTTCACGCTCACCTTCCCTCTCACGACGGAGGTTCCAAGCCCTACCCATGCCGGGCTTGTCCTCAAGCCTTCCACGTTGGAGCCGAGCTGGAGAACCACGTGGCTTTGAGGCACGAAGCGGTGAAGGCGAAGGTGAAAGAGCAGACCCACCTTTGTCCTGTGTGTGCGAGGACATTTGCCAAATCTCGCCACGCTCGCGAACACCTCCACACTCATTTTAGCGAGAAGGGCCGATTTCGGTGCCCCGACTGCGATCGGTCGGGTGAGGACTTATTGCCCCATACGGAACACATGCGATATCAGTGTCCCCGGTGCTCGTCTTTTTGCAAGGGGTTGGACGAGCTGAAGCTACACCTCCGAGTGGTCCATTCCCTTGACGTCATCCCGGTTTTCAACGATCCCAAATCCAAGGATGATGGTGAAACGGTGTGATCTATCTTCACGTGTTTGCTTTTCAACCAAATAAAAGTTTCATTGTGTGCAGGAATTTCCTTCGTGATATATTTCTTTTTTTTTTTTGCATTGCGATCCAGCACAGTTTGCTGACATTCTCGAGATTGTAGACAAGTGAGGCGAGGTTGCTTCGACTGCTACGCAATCGCAGCAGATTGCGCCGAGTTGCATCACGCGGATCGTCCGTGCCCTGCGATATTTCACGACTATCACCTGCCGTCTCTCGCTTCCAACATGGCACCGAGATCGTATATCGAATCGTTCTAACTGTAGCCTCTCTCGTTCTGATTCTATTTCTCGAAAGACGATCCAATATGAATGGAGGAGAGGGGGAGGAAAGAACTCAGGTCATCACGTTGAGAGAGGGAGGCTATAGGAAAAGGACGGCCTTCCTTCGATCCATGTTTTGAGAATCCCCAAGGAGAGGTCTAAGGGGGATCCCTAGGGGGTGTCCCACGGAAATTGCCCTGAGACGTCAAGTCCCTCGTCCCCTGACGTCATCCCTACGGTCTTCATAGCCTCCTTCTATACCTTCCCTTGCCACATGCCTATGTAAACCTAAGCCTCGCCTGTAAACACAACTTTTGGGCAAATATACAGTAACATAGTCCCAATCACCTTTGAGTGGTCTCTCCCTGATATCCCTGCACTTAGCCCTCCAAGAGATTGCCGTGTCCAAGGTCTCTTTTTGCTTCGCTTTTCCTCGTTCTGTGACGGAAGCAAAATGGAAGGGTGGAATTTCCGAGTCCTCATGTCGACCTCAGGAGTTCGGCCGCAGCTCTCTCGTGATTGTGGGAGTTCATTCGTGATCCAAGGGCACACTTTGTGTCCAAGGGCACGTGGCCAATAACACTTTCAGACCAGAAAGCCCAATTCAAGTAGTCTTCTACTTCGCAGCAATGAAAAAAAGGTGCATATGCCGTATGAAAGAAAACGATACCTATGGGCGAAAATCCAGGTTTTCCGTTCGCAAAGAATCGCGTGGGTCATAAATACTCTAGGGAAGAAAAATTCGCCATTTCCCAATCCTCATGTCGTTCCCCAGAATCGCGTAGACAAGAGTACATATAAAGGAGGGGAGAAGCTCCGAAGAGAGGGAGAATTCCTTAAAGCTCCTCTACCCCAATGAAAGAAAAAATGTACTGCAACATATCTAGAGAAGAAATGTTTGGACTCAATCTACAGGGTGAGCCATAAAAGACTTCAGCCTTATTCATTTGATTGCTACATCTGTGCTAATTACGACGCGCTCATGCAATTTCGATAAAATAGTGCCACTCCTTCCTGATGGAAAACAATTTTTTTTAAAGGAAATATGACCAACAGTTTCATCTAAAAAATTTTTGTAGCGCAGTTAAATATTGCTGTTGAGCTCGCACGTGCTAATATAGACATCCTTTAATGAAGAATTCTTAGCAAGCATCGACAACAAAAACGAAAAACGAAGTTAGGATCGAAATTACCCATATTTATTGAATGTACTTTCTTTTACAACTGTTGTCAGCCTAGTCCACAACTACTCGATCTCCCAGAATCACGACTCCAAGGATGCTTATCCTATTGTGAGAGAAAAGAACACACGCGCAACTGCGAATTCAACATCGCACCGCAAAAGAAAATTGTTCAGATGTATTTGTCGTATTTCCGTGGAATGAATTGTATTCGATCAAGGAATCGTAGAGCTACTTATCCACGAAAATAAATGAGCGAGTCTCAGTAAGTACGGATGCAGCAATTCAATGGAAATGGGTGAACATTTTTGGTTCCCTTGTGAAGCCAGAAACGAATGGAGGAACCGCTTCGGGAAATAGCGTGGGCGTTACAAAACCATCCCTGCCGGATCTCGGACTCAACGCAGAAATATACTGTTCCTAGGACATGATACTTAACTGGGTTCTCCTTCCTAGTGGCGGGATGGGTTTGCTGAGGAGGACCAGTTTGTCACCAACACTGTCGGAGTTGTCAGAGGGGAGATGCACGATTCGTCGAGCACACGGGTGATTAATGATCACATGTTCCTGTCATGTGTATTCAGGTTTCGCAAAATTGAAAGCATTGATCGGCAGCCACCGCTTCCTTCGGAGTCTACGGATTTTCTGGTACGGTATACCTCACTCTGTATTAACATTTCCTTGCTAACGACGTTCTTATCAATATGTTTTCTTTTGTATGCGATTCGAGATTTTTGTCGTAATTACTTCAGATTTATTCCTCTTGTGCGATATTCTTTCCCAAGGATGTTCTTGACCACGCAATTTGTGGTGTTTTAATTATTTCTTGCAAATTAATTCTTGTCTATATGCCACTCGAGATTCCATGGGGATCTCCCGGAAGCAGAATTTTCTCCTCTTCATTCGTCGTCCATGATTCGATAAGCATAAGATAACCCTTGATAGGGCCCACGCGTCTGGCTCATCCATATCAGCTCCCAAGAACATTAATCCTTTCGTGCATGAAAATTTCCGGCAAAACAAAAGTTTTTTTTTATAATTTGATTTAATGTTTAAGGTGGTACACTGACGTAGTAGTCGCATGTTTCACCACTGGGATGCAGCACTGAATAGCTGATGTTCCTTGGAGTGGACTGCCTGCACCAGAAGTTCCGAGGCATGTGAGCCGTGGCTGAAAAGCCTTCATCATCGCCAAAATCAGAGACGTCCACTACAGTGGATATCATGCATGAAAGGGTTAATTTTCTCAGGCAAGAATATGGCCAGAAGAATGTGAAGGGTGACTTAGGAAACTGTCCCCTTCTTGATGGGAACTAACTGCTAATGCAACATAACAGGAAATAAAACTACAAAAGGCTTATTAAACAGTTCCTACAAATATATATTTGCTTTTCTGACAAGTACCAAAGTACTGATGAAACGAACTGACAAGACCAATAACACAATATGAAAAAAAAAACCAAATACGAATCTGCAACAATAATCCAACTAAACAAGCACATGCAAAAAATCAGATAGGAAAGGCATTATTCCTGGATCACTACAATATATGAGGATATCCCTGAAAAAAGTAACACACTGAAGAGGCTAAACTTCATGGCTAAAAATCTGGAAAAATCATGGACAATTTCATTTTACTATGTGCAATTCATGCATTTTTTTCCCAGAGAGGTATGAAAGAACTCAAACACTGGAGCTGAGCACCATTTCGGTCTCTTTGGTCAACTTGTTGTTACGTCTGTCACGTTTCCCTTTCTTCTTCTTCTTTTTTCCATTCTTTTTACTTGGGGCATTGCCATTCTCACATTCATCCATGGTGCTGCTTCCTGATTCTTCATCACCAGTACTACTTAGGGAGAGATCAGAGAGGTCTTGCATGACCTCATTCATCTCATCCTTGGGCAACCACGATTCACTCTCACTTTCACAGTTACTAGTGCGACGCTCAGCTGCTCTCCGCTTCTTCATAGCTTTTCGCTGGTTCTTCTTTCTCTGACCTAATATACTGGAATTTGACCTGCAATAAAGGATTCCAGAAATTCACATTTTCTCTCCAAATCATAAACATTGATACTGACAAAACATACAGAGTCAAGATGTGCTCAGAGCTTTAGCTTCTTTTATAGTTTGTCATAAGCCTGCTGACAACAACTTTTCCTCTAAAAGATCATGTACCATTGCTTTAGAATTTCACAATGGGGCTATGGAAGCATCCCAACAACTCATTATCTGGCACTGTCTCAACCAAAACCTTTGCTCAAGCAATCTTTATTGATGTTATATATTAATGTTCAAATTCATTCAACACTTCAGTCAAAGACTGTAAGGGTTTGCATCGCTGAAAGTAATATCCAAATCCCCAGATTTTAGATTTTATGTCACCAATTTCTAGGGTTTCATTGGTATGCATTGCTGCCCAGAAAAAAAGAGTGATACTAGATGCTCTGATGAGGGCAATACTCTCAATGCTTGGGAGGAGTGTGAAGTGAAGACATGTGTGAAGTTATGGAAAAAGTAATTAATTCTGGATATAAACCTGCATGGGAAGGAATCCTGCATGGGAAGGAATAGATGGATATGAGATCTCATCCATTTTCCATATTTCAGACTTTTACACAGGGACACCAAATGGTACCAAAAACCCAGCCTTAGTGGGAAACCCATATTGATGATAGAAACCCATACATTTCAATACTTTCCCATGCAGTTTTCTACCAATTGGATCTGGCTCAGCTAGTGGTGGAATAAAGCAAAGCTAGGGCCTCTATATTTTGTCCACACAACTTTGGCTTGTAGGAATTGCCTTTGCTTCAACACAGAAAGGAGAGGTGCAAGTTTTCAAACTGAAGTGAAAAAGGTACATTAACATTTCAGAAGATTCTGGAGTGACTAATTGTAATCTATGCCTATTTAAACGATGAAGAGCCACTTTACCGGTACAACTGACGAGAAACGACATCATTAAACCGGACTGTCTTCTTGAATGAGCCAGATTCATCACAGCTTTCTTCATGAATATCAGAATCTATGGAAGGATCATGAAACGAGGAACCAAAGCTGAAGATGTCATCAGAGGAGTCATAAGAAGATATCCCAGATGTCTCTGACATCCGTCTCTGCCGCCCTCCTTTCAGTATCCCTCTCAATGAAGGAAGCACCTGAGAATATATAAGATGCAATCAAACATCTACTTAAGAAAAAAAAGGAAGACAGGATTCACAGAACATCTTCAGCAGCTAGCTGAACACAGGACTCACACTTCCATTTTCAGAGAAGCTTCTTGACTTCCTGAAACCCACTAGGGTAGCACGCTTGTAGGAACGTGCCTCCTCTGTGTTGCTTGTAAGCCCATTGGAGGTTCCATTAACCACCTCGTGCTGATCGAACATAAACAGGTCACTCTCATCGTGCAACTTGTCTGAATTGTCAGTTCCATGAAGGCCAACCATAGGATCAGATGTCAAGAAATCTAGCGTCTAAAAACAGAAATTGTGAGCAAGTATAGGCTTAATGTTAACGGATATTCTAGGCCTATTATTAAGGTTTTATACAGAGTTTTTCCCTGAGGCCGACTTTTTCTTCCTTGATTCATTTCCGGATTAGGAACTCCCATGCATGAATGTCCGATTCAAGTGAAAAATTGTAAGACTCGAGAGAAAACCACTGTAATAGGAGGCTTAAACTTTCGAACCTAGCAACAGGCTGAGGCAAAACTAGGTCGGGCGGGCTTATCATGTGAAGTAGGCTTATCAACCCTTATCATGTGGGCCTAACGTTAGTCTGTTAACAAGCGTAAATCTCAACGTACTTGCATGTACTGCAATGATTCTTGTCAGGCCTATGATAGATTTGATCGTCTGCAAGACAAAAAAGGCTATGCCAATAGGCAAGCGTAAATTTTCAGATATCAAGTTAGACGACAATTAAATTCAGCATTTTGAAATTCCTGGATGCAAATATCCCAGGCGTTAATTTGGGCAAGTTGGTAATATGACTAAATAAGGCAAACATTACTTTAGGAAAATAAATCATTGCTTCAAATGACCACAGGAATCATATTCAGTGGCGGCGAAACATACGGCAAAGTCACGCCGCACGGAAGAACGACATCACGAACATAAGTAACCTAAACAATTCCGCCAGCGATCTCTGTCTGCATCCTGATCAAGCAGTAGTTATATTTTCTCTCGCTAGGTGTCGCGTACTCACTCCCGCATATAAGGTTTATTAGAATACATCGGTGGTGAACGAAGGAACCTATTTTTTCTAAGATCAGCGAAACAAGTTCATTGCATCTGTCTGAAGTTTCTTCTGAGTCTCTCTCCAGTCAGTGAATAATTTGGAACAAGCGCCTGCTACCCTTCGTTCTTTAAGTGACAAAAGAATATAATTCACCTTTTCCAAGTCCAGCCTTTTGAATTGTAACTGAGACATTATCCTAGTAGCATATAACATTGTATCAACATTGATTCAACGTTGTTTCAACGTTCGGATGTTGAATCAGCATTGAATCAATTTTGTTTCAATGTTATATGCTACTAAGGTACTCCTACCTAGTATGAAAGAGAAGTTTTCCGTGGCTGTCCCTATGTTCCCAATTCACCTCGATGCTACAAGAGCCTGAAATATGGGCACTTTGCAAGAGCTTGCGCGCCAGAACGTAACTGTTTGTAAAAACTTAAAAAATGGTAATTCGCAACGGTGATTTCGATGAAAATTCACTTATCATCATGCAAACAATTGGGCTTACCGACATTAGCTGAACTAACATTTCTTCCAGTCTTGCATATGACAAGTACTGGTATTTTCAGACCTCGAAATGGGCAGAATTCGACGGGGTGGCACCCCAGCAAGAATAATTTTTTTTTTTTAGTTTTGAGCCATTCCCCAAAATTAAAGCTGTAAAGTTATTAAGTAAGGACCGCGAAATCAAATAATCTAATAACCGACCGTAACAGATGACCCTTACCTACTCCCTCCCCGCAATAGCTTTTTTCGACTATCGCTTTGTTTGATTGCCTAGACACGGTACGTACGGTGCCTAACTTTTCTTATCCCAATTGATCACGACGAGACACTAGGGATGTGTCTGCAGAACACCAAAGAGACCTCCTTTGCTTCGATTGTGATCCGCTCTTAGGTATACAGGAATATACATATTTCATCTTTAGCTGAATGCAGCCTTCTCCTACGAATCATTGTGGAAAGAGTCCCAGATAGCAAAAATGTGTTAGGCCAAAGTTGGTCCAACCTAGCATGCAAACTTGCATAAGCTTGCCTTTCCCCGGACTATTTCGAATATCCGAAGTTTTACTGTACGTGCATTTCAATACTACATTCGCATTTTCGTCGAATACAAAGTACTCAATTGGCACTGTCATATTCTCGCTATGGTCAAGAATTGACCATACCTTCATATTCAGTACATCATTTAGAACTTTCTTTAATGTTGTATGGATATATTTATTCAGTACTTCATCTAAAACATTTTAATTTATAAATTCAAATATTAGGAGATTGTCACTAGGAGTGCATGAATTGAGACACCAAAGGGCAAGACATGTCAAATCGGTACCTCATTCATTGAAATCAGGGAGGGTTCAGAATTTTACCTCGTATGAACCGTGACCGGCCCAAAGCACGCTCTAAGAGCGAATAGATGTATGACAACTTGAGGTCTGTCTGAAGCGAAGAGAGTATGCAACTCACTTTTCTATTTGCTCCAGAGTCGCAATTTAATTCAGAGTGTTTATGTTTAGACTCTACATACGAATTTGTTCGTGCTTCTTTTCTATTCCTGGTCTTGGAGACTTTATTAGAGTGTTTAGGTCTCTATTCTTTCTCTCCATATTGGGATAATAGAGTTCATGACTGAATAACACGGGCGGCTTGTGATATTCAGCAGTTGTGGATCGTCAATGGAAGTTGGGTAGGCCCGGGCCTATCCTGCTTCCATTGGCAATCCGCTACTGCTGAATAAGTGATCAGCCTCCTTTATTGGGATAGTTAAACAGAAGTGGAAATTAGATTAAAACTCATGCAGGGAGGTGGTACTTGAAGACTTTCAAACTTTTCAGCACTCGCCTGAATTCATCCTTGTTGGTTCAGAGCTTGACTGCCTACAAAAAATTACTAGCCGAAATTACCTGTTGTGACGGGGTTTCTTTGAGATACAGGGAAGAATGGCCCTGTCCTATTGTCTTCCTTGGAAAAAAAAGAAACAAGACTCCAGGTGTACAAAACCTTACAATAGCCAGGGTCCTCGAGTAAACAATTATAGACAAGGTTTGACATAGTTTGGTACTGGAGAGGAACCCATTCAATGAGAATAGCACGTAGAGATAAGTCCCATTGACAAATCATTATGAGAGTCTCCTTTTATCGTCGGCCGTTTCTTGGGCGATGCCATGGTTTCATTTCACCTTTTCCTCCGTGTCTTGTCGACATGAAGAGCCCCTTCCTCTTACTACTTTTCTTGATGAGCCCTCAGGGATGCCTAAATAGGGCTTGCTTCTCGTTTCTGACTGCGAGGAGGATCACTCTGATCGGGAATGGAGACGGCAGTGGTCGGATATTTTGTAGATTGAATTTCATTTGTCTTGAGAGAGTTTGTGCACTCATTCCTAGGAAATACACAGTCCCGACACGGGCAGATGCTACGAGGGGCGTTCAAAAAGTTTTTACCTGAGGCACTTGAAGTCGTAATACGCCATTCATATTTTTTTCATAGAAAGAGAGATGTCTTTGATGATGAATGGAAAATTTTCAACGTATTTGTCTATGATGGAAAGCTTCTATGAATTTTTTTTCAATGTGCTACCAAGGAGTCTGCTGAAAGGGTATTAAAATTGAAAAGAATGCTGCTATGAATTTTCTAACCTTGAAGGAGTCATTTTCCTTCTTGGATCTTGCAGAGTAGGGACAATAAAACAGTATCCTCTCAGCTGACAAAAGATCTGCTGAGACACCGACTCCTTCAAGGTTGGAAAATTCATCACAGGATTTGTTTCAGTTTTAATATCCCTTCAGCATACCCTTTGGTAGCACATTGAAAAAATTTCATAGAAGCTTTCCATCATAGACAAATAAGTTGAAAATTTTCCATTCATCATCAAAGACATCTCTCTTTCTATGAAAAAAATATGAATGGCGTATTACGACTTAAAGTGCCTCAGGTAAAAAACTTTTTGAACGCCCCTCGTACGTTAACTCGACGACATACTGAGTATTTGAGGGCAGTTGCCCCATTAAAAGAGTTGCTAGGTGTCTAAGGACACCGCGGAGACTCCAGTAAGGCTTCGCAGCGGCTGGGCAACAATGATATTCGTAAGGTAGCAACATATTCATTGGTGCCATTTTGGTTTCCATGTGTTCTTGAACAAATCCACTAATCTGTTCAAAGTTGGGAATTACTAGGAAGTGACTGTCAGTTTGCGGCTCGCGCACGCCTGGGGATGTAGGGTGATTCAATGGCATTTCATATTGGGTAGTGATTACATCAATGCAAAGAGGGCCGTTACTTCTACTCGATGACTTTGGCTTAATTTATTTTGTCGTCGGGGAAATTCATGCTTTTCGGCACCTTATTAAATCGGAAAGTCACTCCTTTGCGTTCGAAGGCATCCTTGTGTTATGCTTTGTTGCACGAGTTCGTATGTTTCAAGATCTTGAGAATGCCTCATCTTGATCTCATTCGACTGTCGCAAGTTGTTCCTTGGAGATTTTGCTGTTATTGGGGTAACGGAGTCAAATGCTTTCTTCGCGAGTTTGGATATTTGTCAGTCTTAAAATTTTCGATTTTTGGAGAGAAGGAGAGAGAAACAGCAGAGCATGGACGTGGACATGCAGTTGTTTCGAATTCGGGACGCTGGCAAGCAAATCCAATCATGGTGCCGAAATTAGGGCTTGTGGGGGGGGGGGGAATTCCCAGCTATTTGGGGAGCAAATTCCTGAATGAATTTTGGTAAAAAAAAATAAAGGTGATATCGGAGACAAACGTTGGGTTGCGTCTATAGATACGCACTTCGTAGAATACAGCATGTCTGCATGAATGTCAGAGAACATTTTAAGAAAAGTGGTTGCAAGACGAAAACTTCGATTTGGTTGCATTCTAGGCCATACAAATTGGCATATCGACCCTACTTGAATGCACAGTGTACAGTAGAAAGCACATCAATCTGGAAAAGATTGCTGAAGAGTGAAAGGGCTATGGAGGGAGGTGCGTAAGAAATTTCTTCGACTGGAACTATTAATATGAAGGAAGAAACCAAATCAGTGTTGTCATATCTGTAAGGAGAAGGATCCCTAAAAATGTTCAAGCTCCATTGCCGGGACATTAAAATTCCAACCCTCAGTCTAGTTGCTTCTGGTACTTTCTGAGGACTACACGTGTTTTTACAGGCGACCTTGAGATCATGAAGGAACTTTGGTCCAACGAGGATTCCTTGATATACCTCAGAGTTGCTGACCACAAAAATTCGTCTCAAAATATAGAGTTCCGAACGTAGTTCGGAACTCTATATTTTGAACATTTCAAATAGTTGTACCTTTTTACAAAGTGGAAACATCTCGCTATATAGGTCGCGGTTCTTTCAACGCTTCGTATGGCAGTTCTAGTGTGCACTGTTTACGCTTCGTGCACCTTTTAGATATAATCTTGCCATGAAAAACTTACTACTCTGGTAAAGTACCTATCACGTTCACTGTTCTTCTCCGTAATAGGGTGATAAAGTAAGGGGACTCCTTAACAGAGTGGACTAGAAACGGTAAGGCAAATCGCCCTTTGTTTAATAAAACTGTACCTTTCTTTCGGCCATCGCATATCGGATTCGCAATGATTCAACTTGTTCCTGCTCATACTGTGCATAATTTCTCCTCTGGTCATATGTATGTGCGCCGCTTAGTTCCTTTCATTTCGGGCTTTTCCCACATGAAACATCTTTTGTATTGCTCTTACCTATTCTCATTTTATGAAGTGTGTCATGGGGGGCATTAATGCGAACGTCGGTCCTAGTCGATGTAGCTAACGAATTAGAATCGGGATTCGATAGAAAGGCGTGAAGCAACACACTCTCCTCTCCCCAATCTACATCTGTGTGAGTCCGTCCTTTGTGGATCGGAGCCAATTGAATCGTTCCTTCCAAATGGGCCCCCATTCCACGGAGTTTCCATCAGATTCGGAGAGGAATTGCTTTATCTTGTCGCCTGCCTGGGAAAAGAAGTAAATTGGGCGCCAGGTACTGGAGTCTTTCAAGAGCCACAGTCCACAGGTAACAATTTGCATTTCCTAAAAAGGCATGATGTAGAGATCTGCCCCGTTGACAAATCATTACCACTGGCTCGTTTCATCGCGGTGCGCCTCATGGGTGAGACCACACTCTCCTTCATGCTTCTTCAACATGAAGAGCCTATTTCTCTGCCTACTCTTTGTGATGAGCATCCGGCGATCCCAAAATAGGGGTTGCTTTTCATCTCTGTCAACGAGAAGAATCACTCTGATTGGGAATGGAAGCGCAAGTGAGTGGAAGATTCAGTAATTTGAATTGCATTTTTTGGCATAATTATGCACTCAATCCTTGGCAAAACCCTTACCTAAAACAGTCACATTCCAAGATAATTTCCCAATGAACGTGGTAGATGATGGCAGGCATCCTACAGAACGAGAATCATAGAGGATGGGACACGATCTTACCGCCCCCCCCCCACAAGAAAAGAACAAGAGATATTGAGGTTGCTTTCAGGACAGCTATTCTGTATAGGTTTAGGATTGCGAACATAAAGGTTGAGGAGCTATGGGGATAGCATATGTGATCATACATCTGCCATCATCTTGAAAAGCTTATTACTCAATTTTGATGGCTATTTCTTGGAATTCATTATTACTTTTTCCTGTACTGGATGCTAATAGTCAATACGTGAGAGGGGGGGGGGGGGAAGTTCTGAAACGGCTTTGTTTCTGATAATGGACTAAACTGCATTTCACATACTACGTCTATGTTCACCAGAAATCATAATATCTGGCTTCTGTTCTATTCCTGAGACACTTGAATCACAGTCTGATGAGAGTCCCTGTTAAATATTCAGTCCCACGAAGATCTACAGTTTTCAGTCGACACAGAATTGAAGCAAGTTCGAAAGAAGGAGACGCATCTTTCCACAGGGGACCGGGACCGCTACTTCCTCAAAACCAGGTACCTCCTAAGGGACTTTATAGAGTACTATGTGGCTCTTTTAAGTAGTCTTCGTCCGCTAAGGTTCAAGGGTCCCAAGTATCACCGAGACCTATATAGACCTTTATACGTACCAAGTTCGGTATGGAGCTCATTGGGCATTTAAATCACTTTCTTTGTAGGATACTACAAAATATAATGCGAAATTATTGGTTACTTAAAAAAAATAATTCAAACTAGATCCTGGCAATGGAACCTCCAAAAGAGTTGTGCAGAAACGAGCCAAGCCCTCTGCACGCACTGGTCGAGAAGTTTGATGCGCACGTCTCTAGCGATATGTACGTTTTGGAAAGAAGGCAAGAATTGGATATATTGTGGGAGACATATTACGTTGGGCGACCCGAGTGCATCTACATGAGGGCATTGGAAACATGCGACCGAAGAACCCGACAGGGGGAGATTTTGGAGAAAAGGGGGAAACTCCAACGTCGATCTCATTTCCGGGGAATGAGCGTTCCCGTCGTGAACAGAAAGGTGAGTCGTTCAAGTCCGAGCTAGAACAGAAGCAGCTTTGTCAGGTCTTTGACAGCTTCTATTGCCAAGGGTGATCAACGTCTGTCCAGATTAAGGACGAGTTCCTGCAGTCGCTTCGCATCGTTCTGGACCAGCTTATGGATCTCAGGTTGAATAAATGAAGTTTGAAGAAAATGCAACTCACCTTCGACACGCAGTGTGATGATAATTTTTTGCTGCATGTCCTAGGTTCGTGCGGGTGGATGATAAAAGGGCAGACGATGATTATAAGAGATTACTGAAAGAAGGGAAAGCGGAAATAGTGTGGGGCCTTCACGGGCAGGACCTTGACCGGATTGAATCCCTGGATTTCGTCACACCTCTGCTGAACCTTAGGTACTTTCTTACCAGCAGGATGCTTTTCGATGATGATATCGATTAAAGGAGCCTGTTATTTTCCAGGTACAACTTCTACATCAAGAGACCCGAGGCTTTGGCCTTTGAATCGAATTTCTACTTTCTACCTTTCAACGTGCACTTGTATGTGGCATTGCTGGTCCTCTTTGTCCTTGCCTGCGCTTGCAACGCCTTGGTTGGTCTCTTCAGTGGAGACAAAGGACGATCCTTCCTCTGGAACACCATATGCGCTGCACTTTTACAAGGTAGTCCCAATGGGAATCTAGACATGAAACGCTTTATATATAAGTACGCATGCTAAGCGAATGAGGGGAGGGAGGGCGGAATAGGCAGCTTGTGCCCATCAGATCCTCCAGGGAAAGTTTATGGAGCAGTGGAGACTACAGAAAAAATCCAGAAGCAAAGCTAAAATAGAAGACGAGGTGATAACAACAGGAATAGAGTGCAACGGAAACAATGTATAACTAAAATACCAGATTTAAAGACTGTAAATTAGAATCATCTGAATTTCCTTTCCTAATACAGGGAACTTTGACGTTTCATCTTGAAATATGGAAATTATTCACGGTTTAGTTCATGTTCCACTTCATATTTTCACAAAACAATTAACAAAATAACGAGAGATCAAGGTCATCCAAAAGTTGTAAGTATTGTTTGTTGGTGGGGTAATGCACGAGAATTAAAATCTAACAAAACCAGCAAGTGATTTCATACTTATTGCTGAATAAATGCTGGAGTTGCAACATACTCCACTTATAGAGCATTACCTGGGCTCATGCAAATGTGACTTTGATGGATGAGTTGGCCATGGACCAAATATCTGAGTTAAGGTATCCGAGCTGTTGCGGAGCAATTCTACCCGGGAAATTCATGCTTAATTGCATGACCCTACGCTTAATGTTTATCCAACGTGCGACACAGTGAGGCCATGGTTTCTGGGTTTCTATGGTGGTAAAACAACTGTCATGCGCCCCTCTCAAGATGACTAGTGACGATTAGTGATGAACACGCGCAGAATGAGAAATGACAAATGAGTGGCGCTCATGGTTGTTACGACTGTTCTGTAGCATTACTCTCACCTGGCTTTTCGCAAGAAATGAAAAGAACGCCTCGTAAATGGAAATATACGAAAAGAATGCTTCGTATTGCAAGCGTGACGTGCTGACTATACTTTTCAACTAGAACTGGGAAATCCTCGCACAAATGCCTAATTCAATCAATTTGCACAACTTGATTTATTGTTCTCCAGGATGAAGAAACCATTCTGGAGTCACAATTTTGAGATCTTGTAATAAATAGATGAGCCTTAAAAGAGTTCCCTCGATGCTCTGGCGAAGAATGTGGTGCATGGAATAATATTCCCGCGTAGAAGACAGAAGGGCATCGTTAATTTTGGAGAACAAATTGAATAGGATAAGATTGAGCTATGTCCTATAGTTTGTTTCTTTTGCTACTTGCACCCTTTATGGAACAATACCTGAGACTTTTTGGATGATTCTCTTACATACTGAAATTGAAATACATTCACATTTTATGGGAATTGTATTTCTGAATGCAGGCTTCTTGAAACTGTTTTTTTTTTTAAGTTTAGGGATGTAGGGATGTTCTCATGCATGTGAAATTTAAAAGTTAATCAGAAAGAATCAGTTACAGAAATGTTAATGATGGATGAAAAATATCATCCTGAAACTTGAGTCTCTTGTGTACAAGTAATACATCCCAAAAAATGTGCAAGGACTATTAAACGACATTAGAGTTTGCGTATTTTGATCTCTCTCGAAATCACTTCCTTCTATTGTCTTTTAATTCAATTTCCGAGATTTTCAAAGGATCTTAATCTCTCTCTAGGCTACGCTGAAGACAATGTCAGGAGTTTCTCGACCCGAATAGTAACCTCGTGGATGTATATCCTGAGCCTGATCTGCTTCACAAGCTACTCGGGACTCCTCACATCCCACTTGTCTGTCTCGCGATTTCATCTCCCTTTTCAAACTCTGGAAGAACTCGTTGAGCTCAAAGGATGGAGGTGGGCCCTTATAAAGGAAGGATCCATGGAATCATACTTTCAGGTATGCATAAGAAAACAATGCAGGTTGCTGGAGGATCGAACGCCCAGAAGTAGAGCTTCTGTCAATTCACGAGTCGAACAGAGAATACGATATAATAAGGCTGATGGTTATGATGATGGGGCGTTGGTGGAGACTTGCGACCCGGCACATCGCCCGTATTGCCAACACCCTCAGCTCCTGCAGTTGGAAAAATGGTCAATTCAATCATTTCAGACAAATATGCTAATCAAAGTCATATTCATGCATATTTGGACGCATACACTCATTTGCTTGTTTTTAGTTTTTTCCAGAAAGGGTGTCATATTCATTTCTTTAATCCTTTCAGACCTGGCGTCTATTTCCAATGGACATTACATTTACATTGTATCTATGGCAATTTCTAAGGATTCTCGTGACTTTGCGCTCCATATTACGCTACAACCCAAACAGCATGTTTATGTTAATTTTATGTAAAATGAATGTAAAATTTTGTCCATTTTATATCCTTTTTACGCAAACCATTGCCAAGAATATGTCAACATGTTTGCAGAAATGTCACCCCTGTGATACGCAAACGGTGATATAAAATTAACGTAAATTTTGCGTAAAATTGACATTCCCGTTTGCATTCCAAACAGCATGTTAACATTCATTTTACGTAAGATTTACGTTAATTTTCCCCTGGCATTCATGCGTATTTAAAGAGTCAATCTGTACCATTGAAGAGAATTGATATACTGAATCTTCTATTCCTTTAAGTTCTTCAGAACTTTAGGGTTGTTGGACGAGTGCACGAGTACTCATCCTCATCAGCACCCACGAGTACTAGTGATCTACTGCTTCCTCCTACCGTACCGGAACCTCGGGAGGAGAAGTAGATGTTCAAAGGTGCTCTCTTCCTTTTAGGATAGAGAATATACAGTATAGTACTTGGGTGGCTGGCATTCTACTCTTCCCTAATCCCGTGCACTGCTGTAATAAAAAGGAGCTCTCTATATCGCAAGAAATTTACATTGTTTGCAAAAAATTGATATCTTGTTTACGTGAACATGCTGCTTGGGAATGGGCAAAATTATGCATGGTTCATTTCCATCAGAGGTCTTCTTTCTCCCAGTAGTTTTGCAATCTTCATTTATTTAGTTAAATTTATAATATATAGTATGATATGGAAAATTTATACTGAATTTAAAAAACATCATATAAAGCAGGGGTTCTTAACCTTTTTGCTCCTACATTTTGCTTTGCCCCCCAGATCCTCAAATAATATCCATACCATAATATCCTGGTTATCAGAAATTTTGGAACACCTGGCTTTGTGATTAAAAATGATGTTTTTCGGGAGCTACCTTCAATTATATATTTAATTTTTCATGGACCCTCCACGGACCCCCTGGGGGTCCATGGACCCCAGGTTAAGAACCCCTGATATGAAGAATGAAAATTTCAATAACAATCACGAAATAGCTGATAAATGCAAAAAAAAGAATATTATTCCGATAGCGGCCTTAATTCAGATCTGAAAGGGCTAATACTTGGGTTTCTGAGGGAGTTCACGCAGCTGCAATTCTTTTCCTAGCAATCTCGAATAAGAAAAACTTTGTGGAAAGACTTGCAGAGCGCAGTAAGAAACTCTTTCATTAGGAATCAAAACAACAGCCTTTCCTGGAGTTCATCAGCAATCGCTCGGGGAGATTGTACGACGCAGATAAAGAACATGGATTGAGCGAAAAGATGGCTTATCTCTACCAAGAGTGGAAGTCAGAAGAGTGGCTGCAAAACTTGACTTCAGAGGAAGCTTGTTCGGTTGTCAAGATACCATACGTCATGAGAACGGCCACGAAGGGATTCCTCATTCGTCCGAAATCCCAATTCAAGAAATTCCTAAACTTCTAGTGAGTTGCGTCTAATGAGTCGAATAACTTTCAACGAATTTTAGTGGCATATTTATTTTAAAAAATACCTTCACTCATGATATTTCATGCTGCACGACTTTGTCTATCTCTCAAGGTTGCATTTTAAAGGCCCTGGTACACTTGGCGAGTACTCGTCAGCGAGTGGGCGAGTGTGGTGTTACATTAAGCGAGTACTCGCTGGCGAGGGCTTGCCATTTACTCGCTTCAAACTGCCAGTCATCTATTCCACGAATAGGGAATTTGCTTTTTTGAGCACCTATGTACAGATCTCGATAAATATGAGATATGCAATGATGATGGCTGCCCGCCGAAGTGGCCTACGAATTTCACACCTGGCAAGGTAACGAAGGGATGAAATAAGCAATTCCTTTGGTTGGGTCGATCAGTACCGTTTTCTTATTTGTTACCCTTGGAGCCACCTTCTCTAAGAGTCTCTGGAAGGTTGCTTCGTTCATTCGAAGAAAACCAGCGACGTGATTGGGAATAGACTCTTTTAGGTGGGGTAATAAAAAATTGTGCGTCACCAGAGTAGATCTTTTCAAGAGCCAGAGCATCTTCCAAACTCGTTCGTTGTGCCTCCCACTCTTCCTGATGATGTACCATACCCCAATGAGGGCAGCAGCGACACTGGCGTTGAACGGCAACTGATATAGACGCATCCCGAACTCAGACCAGACGCATCGCGTTGATCTTTTCAACGTCTGTCATGTCTGTCATTTACGTCTGTCATGGGAGGAGTGGGGCTCCACCTTGCCTCGAGG
Organism: Darwinula stevensoni; assembly: GCA_905338385.1. Taxonomy (NCBI): domain Eukaryota; kingdom Metazoa; phylum Arthropoda; class Ostracoda; order Podocopida; family Darwinulidae; genus Darwinula; species Darwinula stevensoni. The sequence continues at coordinate 48,320 of CAJPEV010000012.1, read as the reverse complement.
TTGCCTTTTGATTGATTCTTGCTAGCGAGTACTTTTTAGCGAGCACTCGCTAGTGTAACACTGGCCTAAAGCTTTTGTACATCAAAAGCAGAAAAATTGAAAAAGAAAATCGCTAGTTTAAACATTTTGAAATTTACATTGCCTAGATTCCCATCTTCTCTATTGGGGGCACTTGCAGTATGCTGACCTCTCAAAGAGTTTGTCAAACATATCAAGGTTGGATGTATCTCTAAGAAAAAAACCGTATTGTTCGTGTCTTGAAAATATGCGACTCCTGACTTTTTTTTGTCATTGCTTAGTTATACCATTTTATTGCTTGGAAAGACACTTATATTAAATCCTCTCTCCTTACTTTTTGTGCAGCATCCTGAAGCTGAGAGAGTTGGGCATCCTGGACCGACTCCAAAGAAAGAAACTAAAAAATGCCTTCTCAAAATGTTCTAAAGAAACGACCCAATCGCAGTCTATCGGCATCTACCATGTTTCATTTGCCTTTTTCTTATTTCTGGCATGCATCTTTGGAGCATGCGTCATCTGGCTACTTGAAATATCAGTGTCTTGGTATGCTGATTGCAGACTGAAACAACATACCCAAGTGGCACAGTGAAGCACATTTATCATGTTTGTAAATAATATTCAAGCACATTATTATTCTATTCGTACATTCAATGTCCCATAGCAGAAAGATAGTGGAACTTGAAAAAGGTGCGATTTGGTGTGTACATATCTGATTTTCAGGTATCATTATCTGATCGACTTCAACATTTTCGAAATTTTAGATATTATTTTGAACAAGAGATTTGTTGAACTGAGGGGAACGTTTCAAATAGTTGCACCTTTTTACAAAGTGGAAACATCTCGCTATATAGGTCGCGGTTTTTTCAACGCTTCGTATGGCAGTTCTAGTGTGCACTGTTTACGCTTCGTGCACCTTTTAGATATAATCTTGCCATGAAAGTGAATGATGAGACCATTTCATGGATAGTGCAAGTGACAAGAAGAGGCATTATCCCACTATTTCATTCCCCTGAGGAATTGTCTCACCTGATCTTTGCCATTCCGTTTAGCGGGAAACAAATTATTTTCTGTACCTTTCTTTCGGCCATCGCATATCGGATTCGGAATGATTCAACTTGTTCCTGCTCATACTGTGCATAATTTCTCCTCTGGTCATATGTATGTGCGAAGCTTAGTTCCTTTCATTTCGGGCTTTTCCCACATGAAACATCTTTTGTATTGCTCTTACCTATTCTCATTTTATGAAGTGTGTCATGGGGGGCATTAATGCGAACGTCGGTCCTAGTCGATGTAGCTAACGAATTAGAATCGGGATTCGATAGAAAGGCGTGAAGCAACACACTCTCCTCTCCCCAATCTACATCTGTGTGAGTCCGTCCTTTGTGGATCGGAGCCAATTGAATCGTTCCTTCCAAATGGGCCCCCATTCCACGGAGTTTCCATCAGATTCGGAGAGGAATTGCTTTATCTTGTCGCCTGCCTGGGAAAAGAAGTAAATTGGGCGCCAGGTACTGGAGTCTTTCAAGAGCCACAGTCCACAGGTAACAATTTGCATTTCCTAAAAAGGCATGATGTAGAGATCTGCCCCGTTGACAAATCATTACCACTGGCTCGTTTCATCGCGGTGCGCCTTGTGGGTGAGGCCACACTCTCCTTCATGCTTCTTCAACATGAAGAGCCTATTTCTCTGCCTACTCTTTGTGATGAGCATTCGGCGATCCCAAAATAGGGGTTGCTTTTCATCTCTGTCAACGAGAAGAATCACTCTGATTGGGAATGGAAGCGCAAGTGAGTAGAACCTTTAGTAATTTGAATTGCATTTTTTGGCATAATTATGCACTCAATCCTTGGCAAAACCCTTACCTAAAACAGTCACATTCCAAGATAATTTCCCAACGAATGTGGTAGATGATGGCAGCCAACCTACAGAACGAGAATCATAGAGGATGGGACACAATCTTACCGCCCCCCCCCCCACAAGAAAAGAAGAAGAGATATTGAGGTTGCTTTCAGGACAGCTATTCTGTATAGGTTTAGGATTGCGAACATAAAGGTTGAGGAGCTATGGGGATAGCATATGTGATCATACGTCTGCCATCATCTTGAAAAGCTTATTACTCAATTTTGATGGCTATTTCTTGGAATTCATTATTACTTTTTCCTGTACTGGATGCTAATAGTCAATACGTGAGAGGGGGGGGGGGAAAGTTCTCAAACGGCTTTGCTTCTGATAATGGACTAAACTGCATTTCACATACTACGTCCATGTTCACCAGAAATCATAATATCTGGCTTCTATTCTATTCCTGAGACACTTGAATCACAGTCTGATGAGAGTCCCTGTTAAATATTCAGTCCCACGAAGATCTACAGTTTTCAGTCGACACAGAATTGAAGCAAGTTCGAAAGAAGGAGACGCATCTTTCCACAGGGGACCGGGAGGCGATGAAGGAGTTTTGGTCCATGGAGGATTCCCTGAAATATCTCATGATACACCGAGAAAATTCATCAGAAGCAGGCGATTCCAAGTTCCCAGGGTTCATAGTGGCTCTGGATATATCTGGAAATGACGTACCAAGTTCGGTATGGAGCTCATTGGGCATTTAAATCACTTTCTTTGTAGGATACTACAAAATATAATGCGAAATTATTGGCTACTTAAAAAAAAATTATTCAAATAAGATCCTGGCAATGGAACCTCCAAAAGAGTTGTGCAGAAACGAGCCAAGCCCTCTGCACGCACTGGTCGAGAAGTTTGATGCGCACGTCTCTAGCGATATGTACATTTTGGAAAGAAGGCAAGAATTGGATATTTTGTGGGAGACCTATTACGTTGATCGACCGAGATGCATCTACATGAGGGCATTGGAAACGTGCGACCGAAGAACCCGACAGGGGGAGATTTTGGAGAAAAGGGGGAAACTCCAACGTCGATTTCATTTCCGAGGAATGAACGTTACTGCCATGGGCCTCATGGTGAGTCGCTCAAATTCGTGCTTCGCAGCAATTATTTGTTTATTATTATTTCACTTCAAACTTTCTTCGACTGCGTCCAGGATTACGAGGAGTTCAAGTATTTGCTTCGAAAGGTTCTCGAGGAGTCCATGGATCTCAGGTTGGTGAACGGTCATGGCCAACCCATGCGTACTTCTTTGCCTCAAAGTAATAAGTAAAAACCATTGCTTCACGTTTTGCAAGGTTTGTTCCAGTGAAAAACGGCGACAAAGTGAAGTCCTTGATAGACAGGAAAGCGGAGATATTTTGGGGGTCTCACGGACAGACCATCGAACGAATTGGATCCATAGATTTCATCACACCTTTGGAGAACAAAGGGTAATTATTCCACGATTTTTTCTGCTATTATACAGGTATTTGTTTATGACGGTATCGATGAAGCTGCCTGTCGTTTTCCAGATACAACTTCTACGTCATGAAACCCGAGTCCCAGGCGTTCGAATCCGGTTTCTACAGCAAACCCTTCGATGTGTGGGTCTGGTCGGTCCTGGTCATGTTGATCGTCCTCGTTTGCGCCTGCAACGCCTTGATCGGGAAACTCAACGGTGGTCAGGGTCAATCCTACCTATGGAGTACTGTCAATGCTGCACTTCTACAAGGTAGACCCTAGAATGAATGTAAAAAATGGGCTATAAAGAAAACTAATGGGCTAAAATGGGCTATAAAGAAATACATGAAAAAGTGACCTATTAAAAGGTTCCCCTAATTGCCAGGACACTAATACCTTCCACTCCAAGATGACACATTCCCTTAGAAACATGAAGTATTTTGCATCAATTGCTGGATCGATGTCATTTCATAGCTCTTTTGCAGAAGTGAAAAAATCAAAATTGGTGTAATATTCGCCCTTGTAAGCTTGGGGTATCGTGAACCTTTCGATTCCCAGAATTTCTACGAATGAATCCTTTGATGCATGGTCGCGTTCACCTATCTGACCTTCGACATAATGTCCAATTGTTGTCTCGTATTTCGATATTCCGATACCAACTGTCCATATATACCTGCTGTCAACAGTCATGTGGTTACTGAGTCCCAGAGTGACGGTTTAATATGTCTCAATAATACGAGTAAATCATCTGTATCGGTGGACTTCCACTTTTGACAATATGTGTAAAGATACAATATCAGGTATGTTCCTAATCGGGAACACAATCCATCGATGGATAAACGCAAGTAAGTTACCTGCATTTAAGAACAACCTTTAAATTAATGTCTTATTCTGGTATCATTTCGAGTACTTCCAATGGACTGTATCCCGAGTATTTCTCAGGCGGCACCACGGAAAGCAGCGACAGGAGACCGTCGACGAGAATGGTAATGGCATGGACGTACACCCTGGGCCTCCTTTGCTTGACCAGCTACACGGCCCTTCTCACATCCCACTTGTCAGTCTTGCGATTCCGCCTTCCTTTTCAAACCTTGGAGGAACTCGTTGAGCTTGAAGGATGGAAATGGGCCATTTCCCTGGACGGATCCTTGGAATCATATTTCCGGGTATGAATCAGAAAGTGATGCAGAATGTTCGGGAGCGAAATAGTCAGCAGCGGGTCCTCTTTCAATTCACAATTGAAACAGTGGATATGATATGAGTAATTCCAGCCCGATCATACAATGGACCGTGACATTATCATCTCTGATTTTTCGTAGATTTTCTGAAAGCTATAGATGAAAAAACATAACTGCTAAAATGTCCGTTTAATACGAATAGCAGTCCTCAAGATAGGCCTATGTGTATTTCAGTTTTCAGAGCAGGCGAACAGTCGAAAGTCGTAACGAAGCTGAACCTTTCTTTTCACAATTTCTATGGCTCGATTTTTACGGGAAGTTCACAGGAGAATGAAGATAAAATCGTTGTCACAGGTTTCGCTGGCAAGAGGAGGCTCTGAAAAACACGTTGTCACGTGATTTTTAATATCTACGAGTAAGGAACTGGGAAGGAGAGGGGGGAAGCTCATGCCGAAAATAGTCGCGACCTTTACAGAAGGTGACAATGATAGGAATGGAGGAAGGTTTGTATTTCTGTGTCACAAGTCTGCCGACCACCTTCAGACAAATGCAACAAAACTTGCAGATCAAAATCGCATTTGAATGTGACCTCTTTATTCCATTGTATCTTTTCGTTTTAATTGAAACGTCAGAATTACGCATCGTCTTCATATGTCTGCAACGATATCAATGGCATTTCAATGGAAGTAGCTTTTTGCAAACGATCCTGAAAAAGCGGAAGCTGTGATAAGACGGCTTAACCGATAAGGCGGAGTTGTCTCATTTGACTGAAGGCCCACTGGAAAAAAAAACAATCTTTCGAGTTATTCGCAATTTCTCGCCATTTTCTTTTTTTGTTGCTGTTGCAAGGAGTCGGACAACCCGACTTTCCAAAAGTTCATCGACCCAGAATCGGGGAAGGTGTTCGACGACAAAAAAGTGACCGACAAACCTGAGTTGGAGGAGAAAACGGCAGTGCTATTACCAGAGGAACGTGCCCAAATATGGCTGAAAACGTTTCCGGAAGGGAAAGCTTGTTCCATCGTCAAGATACCCTACAACGTGAGGAATTCCCCCAAAGGATTCCTCATTCGGCGAGGATCCCCTCTCAGAAAATTTCTCAACTTCCAGTGAGCCTACACTTGAATTTTCACATCAGAAAACTCTCAGGGTATCACTTGAATGCTTCTAATTTAATTATTTTCCCTTATTAAACCTGTTTAAATCTTAAACGCGTTGGCTGCCAAGTGCATCACTGGTAATAGATATTGCATTTTAAAATTCTGCTTGGCTGCCAACGTGCTAAATTCCGAGTAGTACAGTAGTTAGAATATTGATCAAAACCATTGAGCTCTTGAAAATAGGCACCATAGCGCCTCGAGGCGCGATCACGGACTGAAGTCCGTTGACGGAAGTGAGTTGAAGTAGTTCGACATGACGGGTTTGCTGTTTCTCCTTTGGACAGATTCTCTTCTGATTGCCAGCGAATCGAACATCTACGTCATTATTTGGGAGTGTGCGAAAATGTGATTAGCCCGATATCTTGAGACACACCCATGATCTCACGAAAATCATACTGACATTCTGTTGCACACAATCAGCACGATGCTCAGAATTCTAATGAGACGTTTTTGTTTCGTAGAATCCTGAAGTTGAGGGAATTGGGCATCCTGGATCGACTGCAGAGAATGAAAACGGTCTTCGATGTTTCCTCCACATGCGCTGATGAATCCATTCAATTGCAGTCCATCGGGATCTATCATGTTTCATTCGCCTTCTTCTTCTTTCTGGCTGGAATCTTTTTCACGTGTATCATCTGGCTCCTTGAAATCTTTTTCTCTTCTTGTGCTAATCGACGATGAGAACGACATTTCTTCATGGCACAGGAAACCACACATACCACATGGATATATTTGGGAATAACAGGCGAAATGAAGCACATTCGCATGGGAAACGGCAATGTGATTCCTTCTTTCTCAGTTCATAGATGTTTTAACGAGATCCAGTGCGGAATATATTGAAAGCCACTATCAAATCGTGCAAAACTTCAAACCACTCGGTAGTAAAGATCCTGAGAATCGTATGTGATTGCGTCCCCGAAAGCAAGCCGAGAATGCATTCCACCAATCCCGTTTAAGAATGAAAAAATATGGTGACCCCCAAAAATGGAGATACTTTTCATGCACAGAAAGGCAAATGTAATCACAGTAATGAATGCATCATCTGCCGGGTAATTTGATAACTTATAAATTCTGATAACTCGTTCTTGCTTCATGCATAGACTGAGTTAGCGAATTTCCGATCACTCACTGAACAAAATATTCCAATCACTTTTCCTGTCACGCAAAATTTGGAGAAATTAATCGTAATCCTTCTTACCCTATCGTATCTGCACAAATGGAGCTAAAATTTATCATTGAATGCCAGAACTCACTACGATTCCTCTTAAACGATATATTTATCTTCTTGGTGGTGTTCATCCGACGTCGACTTTGTCATGACTTCATCCTTTTTGGACCCAAGTCAACAGGAAGTTCCCAACCAAAGGGGGCAATTTCTCTAAGACGTGAAGACGTTCTTCCTAGGAAGACAAAAAATGCATGAGTCAATAAGTACTTGACAGCCGTCATTATCCGCAAGTCAACTTCATATATTTACTTAATCGAGCGATCGTCATTTTCGTCAGTCATGTCTTCCTGAGAAACCAAAAAAAAGGTCGAAGTGGCACTGAAACTGACAACTCTCATTATGGTCGTCATCAAAAGTCAATAATTTATATTTTTTTAATCGAGCGGTTAACATCGATTGAGAACAGGATGGAAAGATCTCCCTCGAAGTCGTATTTCCGTTCATGTCCAGTCGACATGAAGATCCTTGTTCCCTTCCTGCTTTTCGTGATGGGCCCCCAGAGATCCCAAAATTGCTTCTCATCTCTGGCTACGAGGAGGATCACTCTGATTCGAAATGGAGGCGGCAGTGAGTCGAGTATTCAGCAGCTTGAGTTCCATCTTCCCTCAGAGAGGATTTTTCACCCATTCTGGCAATAAGCGATAAAGGCATGGGGCACGTTAACTTGTAAGAGGTCGTAATAGTGACAGCAGCTGCTCTATTGAGTAAGACCTAACATATAGCTAACATTTTGTCGTTTTCAGGGGTGTTATAGTGACTTTCGAGCGCTCCTAAGGAAATCCATTCAATCCCACTTGGAGCAACATGGGCAGATGGTCCTTTCTGAACGTCCATGCAAAATGGCAAATTGGAAGCACAGAATATACCAACATTTGGTTCACTTTTTTCTTGAACGTTCTAGCGCATTTAAGCTCTGCTGTTATCTGGGCTATTTAATCACAGATTTCCTTGGCAAGTTTGAGTACATGTCGACACATGCAAACGATTCAATTCAGAAAATTCAAAGGAAATGAAACTTGGATAGAGGAGGATTCGACTTCAGCCGGCTTTTCGAACTAACTTCGACACATCTGGTTTTTCGGTTCTCCGAAATTCAGGAAAAGCCCAGTCAAATTCTGCCACGACCGTTTGAATCTCGGCAACAGCATTTTCATTTTCAGTGAATGTCGCCTCGTCGTGGAAGTGCAACTCATCATCGATAATTGTACCTAGACGAGGGATGAGGGAAACCCCCGTGCACATAGTCTATTTAGATTTCGCGAAAGCTTTCGATACCGTTCCTCGCAAGTGGTTTCAGGCTAAATTGGAGGCTCACGGGATCGAGGGAAGGAAGAGCGACTGGATTAGTGACTGGTTGTTGGATAGAGAGCAGCGAGGAATGGCGAATGGAGAGGTGTCGACGGAAAATTCCAAGCGGTGTCCCTCAGAGCGAGGTCAAACGACCGCTTCGCCTTCGGGTCTTCATTAACGATTTAGATGAAGGCTTAACAAGTAAAATCAGCAAATTTGCCGACGACACAAAAATTGATTTCTCCGTGAAGGGGGAGGTGGACAGGGCTAGTCAGTCGAGCAGGATTTAAAGCTATTGGACGAGTAAATTAAGAAATAGCTCATGAGATTTAATAAAAGTAAGTGTAAGGTTCTTCACATCGATCGTAACCACAATAGTTCTCTGAATGAGCTCGGCGTCCATATATGGACGCCGTCTCCTCGAGCTTATAAGCTCGAGGAGACAAATGGAGAATTAGGCTTATAAGGATTATAATAGATTAGCTGCTACCCGTGAAACATTCACATTTTCCTAATTGACGTTAATCGACTTCTATCCCGTAACGTTCAAATGAAACGCACTGCTGGAATTTTGAACACCCATATTTCGGATCAATAATATTGGGTGCGTCCCGTTATCCCCTCCCTAAATTCCTCAAATTCCCTATACACCAAATTTCAGGGGGTTCCGTAGCACAATATTCACGCGAGATTCACCGTACGAATTCGGATCTCTCAGGTATCAGATGAAGGAGAGATGCTCCTCATCCTCAGAGATCCCCAACTTCACTTTATAGCAATTTTCAGCGGTCCCATAAAATTCTAAAGGAATAGAGTTCGAATTTCAAACGGCCACGCTTTGGATCAATAATAGGGAATGCGTTGCGTCATCAGGGAACCTTCAATTTTATATATGCAAATTTTCAGCGAGATCTGCCTCGTATCATTCGAGTAAGACACGTCGTTCGAATTTCGAACGCCCGATTATTTGATAGAGTTCTATTTTGAGCACGAGGAGCAGGTCAGCTCAAATGGATCGACTCGTCCCGCAGATCAGGTGTGTTGTGCAGCTCGGTCGGCAATCAAGTTTCCGGGCGGGTGTAGCGCGAATACGCGTTCAGAGGGGTCTTTTTCACCTATTTCCGTCAGCGCTCGACGCGATCACGTCATTAAATGACATCACTCTCGGAGAAGCAGCTACCAGCGAAACGTAGTGAACTTTGAGAGCGCTGAACAGGCCAGCACGAATGCGACGTCATGGAATAGCTGGAAGCGCCAACAGAACCAGTAGAACCAACAGAGCCAGCCGAACCAGTCGAACCAGCTTGAGCAATTGACAGGACGAACCCAGAGACCCCGAGTTCTGAAGCATAGAGGCCTAAGCGGGCTGTGGGTCGGCCCGATCGGCTCGACACGACCGTTCGCGGCTGTCCATCTCAGTGTTCATCTCTAATAAAGCACCGGTCTCATCTACATGAATAGAGAGTGAGAAACTAGTCCCATGAAGAAGGTACTTGAAGACATTGTCCCGGCTACGTTTAAGGTTTTCGTGAACCCACCCTTGCTGGATCCGAGGCATAGGGTAACTTGGGAGAACATGGCCATTGGGGTAATATGGCCCTCCACAATGAATCCCCTTACAGACTGAATAATTAGTCAGGGCGAATTAAAAAAATCGTTCTATCGAAGAGCACTTGCAATTATCGAAATGTTTAGACCTGTTAATTGATCCAGTTCTCACAGGAATTCGGGATACATCGATGTCTTGAATTTCATATGCATTCGATTCTTTGACTCATGACCCTGAAACTAATATGAGCCTAGAGCAACTTGAGCGTTTATTTCCATATAGCAGCATGGATACAAAAACCATGTCTTCAAAGTTCTTCTATGGTCCCTCCAGAATGCTTGTGCAAAGTGCTAGCCCCTTCTCTTGCGGTTTGCGGAGAGTGTTGTCAATTTTGTCATACAAGTCAATATGGGGAATATGGCCATCTCGATTTAGGTTAATATGGACACATCCTTCATTTCAAGTTAGCACTGCACTGACCTATTGGTAGTGTCAGCTTCCTTTCATGTGTGACCTCAGGCTGCGAAAGATCATCCAATGCACTTCCTATGAATAGAAGTACTGGACATCTGGACGAAATATGCATATTTCGACTTATGCACCGTCTCCTGGACATCCGCCTGACATGCTCCAGAAATTTTCGTAGCACGAAATATGTATGCATGTAAATATCCCTCGTACAAAAAGGTAAAAGGGCATTCTATGATTTTTTGGCACTATTTATGCATACATGCAAAAGCAACGCTTTTCCTGCAATGTAAGACCTCTTAATTTTCACTCGTAACGCATGTTCACTTTAATTTATGATTGATCACTCATCACAGTCCCACAGTCTCTAGAAACAGTCTCCCAATCACGTGCAATGCCACTCAAAGCCAAAAGCGTTTCAATCCTGCTTTCCACAATAGGTCCTTGTTGCAGGTAATGATTTCGACTTTGCTAGTCCTCAATGCAACTGTTTTTTATTTTAAACTGCTGAGCCTCCATTATTATGTTTCAAGGTATTCAGCATGTTCCAGCATATTTCACCCGTACCTGGAAAGCCTTGAGTTGCTTTTTTAGAAGTGGCCATATTCCCCCAACAACATGGGTAATATGGCCTCTTGGGAACGACTTGGTAAAGATCCAAAGGCGCAAATCCATGCGGTTTTTTGCAGGTACCTTGCTAGGATTTAGTAAAGGAGATATGAATCAGTATTTTAGAAACATTGTAAAAGTCCAATTCAACTTTGATGGGCTGTTATGTCCAGGTTTCATTTTGTAGGGCCACATTCCCCAAAATTACCCTATCGATGCTTTTACCGAAATGGGGATCGTTATAGGCAAGGTTTTCTCTGAAAAGCGAACAATGGCTTTGTCCTGTCATAGTCCCGTGCAAGGAACAAAGGCTCTGGTCGTATGGAGCCCGTCAGCAGCTTTTATTCATGGGTCAACAACTAATATTTTGTTAATCGAGCGAAAGCCACCCTCAAATGGAATGAGGTTCAGACTGGCACCGTAGACGAGTCCCGCTTCGAGACGTTCATATTATCGCAGCACACGCCTCCTGCTCGACGCCACACGTTCCGTCTGTGTCCAGTCGACATGAGCATCTTTCTCTTCCTACTTTTCCTGATGAGCCCTCAACCATCTCTAAATAGGGATTGCTTCTCGTCTCTGACTACCAGCCGGATCGCACTCTTCGGAAATGGAGGCTTCAGTGAGTCCACTTTTCCAAAGACTGAGTGCCGATTTCTCTGCGGGATTTTGCACTCATCTCAGCACGAATACTCGGTTCCAATGGTACGTTACCTTGATGAGAAATACAACAATAGAGGACAGTTTCCATGTTGAATGGCCCTCAACATGCCAATCGCTTCAAGCGTTTGGCAATTTTCATAGGTATTATTTTCTTTTGCGCTTCCTTGAAGAAATATACATATTAGTAGAATGTTGAGGAAATGGCGAAACGTTGGTGTTTTGTGGATTCTGAACGGAGACCCAAAATCGGTGAAACTTGCCATCTTTTCCCTAAGTTTCCGGTTTGGGCATGAAGCAGGAGACTTCTGTTCGACATAAGAGCACGCTATGCTATCCTGTATTTAGAGGAATCGTAACTTCATGTTTGCCTATGCTTAAATTTCCTGGCAGTATTTCGAGTTGATATTGGGAACTACTGTCACTGGAACTGTTAGCACACATGCTCTTGACGCGTTTGAATAGTGAGAGGTACGGAGAAATATATATTTTTTGAGACAGCACAGATAGACTGCGACCAAAAAAGGTTTTATATCATAAGATAGCACTTGGTTTTCCTCTGAACGAAGAGAGGTATTTGACTTTTTCCCGGATGAAAGCGAGAAAAGCAGAAAATTATTTAATCAAGTAATAGGACGCCACGAAAATTTCGCTCACGCATTCTTGCATACGCTGCGGAATCGACACGACGCATTAAAGGAAAGGTCTCAAAGGAAAAGAATGGAAGGGTGGTGGAAGGGGACCCCCCCGCCTACTCCTTCAACAGGGACCGAACGAATTTATCAAGGCACTGCTAGAAACAAAGGGATTCGTCAGATGGAAGGGAAAATATCAAGCAAGATCCGCACTCAGCCATATAACTTCCCCTCCATGTTAAAGCATAACCATCGTTCCAACAGGCGACCGCCAGGTGATGAAGGACTTTTGGTCCACCGAGGATTCCGTGAGGTACCTCAGGGCACTTCGAGGAGAAAATTCATCAGAAGCCTTCGAGTTCCTACCCCAGGAGTCCATCGTCGTACTAGACATCTCAGGAGACTACGTACAAAATGCGGTAAGGATCTCACGAGTTTCGAAGACATTCCATCACCTCCTTCCTTGCTTTCTTTTTAAAGTAGCAGTCAAAGTAATAACCCAGGTTGAAAAAAATGAAATAATTTTTCTGAAAAAAGGTCCTGTCGCAAGAACCTCCAGAAGAAATCTGTGCGAACGATCGCAGCCCTCTGCATGCATTGGCCGAGAAGTTCGATGCACACGTCTCGAGTGATATGTATGTCTTGCAAAGAAGAGAGGAGTTGGATATTTTGTGGGAGACGTATTACCTGCAAAAACCGAAGTGCATCTATATGAGGGCATTGGAAACGTGCGATCGAAGGAACCGACAGAGCAAAATTCTGGAAAGAAGAGGAAAACTTCAGCGCCGATCTCATTTCCGAGGAATGAACGTCACCATCGTGGGCCTTGTGAGTTAATAAAATCCCTGCTAAAAAAAAAAAAAGCAATATCTTCAGTCCTTTGTTCTCTCGATTGCTTCAATAATTACTTGGTTGATGAACGTCTGTCCAGGTGAAGGAGAAGTTCCCGCAGTCGATTCGCAAGGCTCTTGAGGAGTCCATGAATCTCAGGTTGATGAAACGCTATTAATCCTCTCAGTACCTAATTATTTTATGCCTATTTTAATAGGATATTTTTTGCATGAAACGTTCATCACATCATCCAATACAATAATCAAACTCAAATTTCGATGTCAGGTATATTTAGGTAACCTATTGGTTCTCATGGTTACATTTAGGTGGAAAATGTCTAGGTGGACCCGTACTTCAGAGTCTCAGCACGAAATATATTGATCCATAAAATAATTTAAGGGTTTCCGCTCAGTCCCCAATCGAGAGCGAGATGTGCGAAAAGGTTAAAGAAAAATCACTTTCGATGAGGCGCAAGCGGAAAGAGAAATGATTGTTTCATGTTCTTCGAGGTTTCTGTTGGTGAACGACAGCAAGGATGTAGTGGAATTCCTGCTAGAGGGGAAAGCGGAGATACATTGGGGATTTCATGGACAGTCCATCGAACGGATCGGAACTGTCGATTTCGTCACTCCTTTGGAGAACCGAAGGTATTTCGCCAATAATTGCTACTTTTGGCGGTGGTGGCCATGGCAAAGGATCGTGTCGATTTCCAGGTACAACTTCTACATCAAGAGACCCAAGACCATGGCCTTCGAATCGGATTTCTACTTTCGCCCTTTCGATCGGTGGGTGTGGTCGGTCGTGACGACGCTGATCGTCCTCGCCTGCGCCTGCAACGCCTTGGCCGGGAGTCTCAGCGGTGGTCAGGGTCTGTCTTACCTTTGGGGCACCGTCTGCGCTGCACTTTTACAAGGTAGGTCCCAACAGGAATATGACAAATTTGTGACAAAAAATATCGTAGGAGGTAAGGAAATTTGACTTAGTAATAACTTCTAAGAAGACAGAGAGTTGAAGGAGCTAGTAGACAGCAAAAAAGTTTGTTGTACTTCCACAGTCGAACGTTCGAGAATAACTGGAAGCACCCAAGGCACTCCCTGGATTGATATTATTAACGATATAAAACATGCTTTTCATTCGACGGGTATTTTACCACAAATTCAGAAGAAGATACTCAAGTTTATTAGCAGCAAGCAATCTTTTGCAATGGAAGGGATAATTGAAGCAGATGAATCAGAAAACAATTCATATTGAATAATTAACAATTGATGAATAAATTCAACTCGAAAGCATATTTCACGCAAGTGGAAAGTTCCACGTGGTCCAGCAATGCACCTTAAAAATTGGATGAGGGCTATTAAACGGATCTAAATTCTCAAATAATTCCTTCATTTGATATTTCGAGCATTTCCGATGTGTCGCATTCCGCGTGCTTCTCAGGAGGCAGAACGGAAAGCAGCGACACGAGCCCCTCGACGAGGATGATAACGATATGGACGTGCACTCTGAGCTTGCTCTGCCTCACCAGCTTCACGGGACTCCTCACGTCCCAACTGTCGATCCCGCGATTCAGTCTCCCCTTTGAGAGCGTGGAAGAGCTCGTTGAACTCAGAAGTGAAGGATGGAAATGGGCTCTTTCGCAGAAAGACACCATGGAGTCATTTTTCCAGGTATGTAGAAATAGCCGAATGCACAGAAGCGGGTCTTCCTTCACTTTATGTTTGAAACAAAGGAGGCGATACTGTACAATAATGCTGGAAGCGTTGATGATGGGGGATTGATGGAGACTTGAGACCACCCAGGGACGGTGGGTATGGTGTCCAGGGGGGCTGGGCACGCTCTGAAATATTGGGAGGAAAAGGCAACCGATTTAGAGAGAAGGGGCAAAGAGTATCCTTGGGTATAGGTGGGTTTTTCTCCTTGACTTCCCACGTAGCATCATTCAACCGATGTACGTCCGCTAGCATGCTCTAAGTCAAGGGGGATATGCGGAGAACATCCCCCGGAAGTGACTCGTTTGATTGCTGGTGAGCTTGGTTCCCCGGTTGGGGACCCTGGTTCGAATCCAGGCGAAAATCACTCTTTCTCTGGTTCGTCTGGCGGACATGCGATAGACGCACAAGATAGAAGCCAGTGCGGATGTACTATGAGCATAGTAGAAAGTCGGGAATGGACAGTTAGGCCTCCTTCCATCAGGCCTCGCATCAGGAAGTTACTTCAATAAAAATGAAGTTCAACGATATCAGTGAGGTCATCGTGAACTCGCCGCTGTACATATCTCGATTCCCCGATGCGACTGGATGATATGCAGGTGTTTTCACCCATCATTCGAAATTTTCCTAAGTAAAAGTAGAAGGAAGAGAGTAGATGTAATTAATACATTTGTCGAGAGATAAAACCCAGCTCAAGGAGATTCAAAGCAAATCCAAGCCCGATGGGTTCACTTTATCACGAATCCAGTAGCAGTCATCCGAAAGCTCACACTTTCTGTGGTAACGAAAAGCATCGTACGTCGACTGGGAGGCTTGGATGGGAAGCGAAGAATTCGTAAAGGGGTTCTCTTACCTTCCATCCCAAATCGATTCAGATCCCTATTGGACCTTGAACGGATGGGGGCGCATGGGCTATGGGCACAAACTGCAAGCTTTTGATATTTGGGAAAACGTTGCCTTTTCCCGTGTGCATGTACAGTATACAGAGATTAGAATAAGGTAAAAGAAAGCAACGCCCTTCAGAGTATTCTGAATATTCAAGAGCATGCATATATTGGGCCGCTAGATTGTTTGTGATACATCAAGCGGATGTCCGCCTTATCTCGAGGATTTCTGGAGTACATCGAATGGATGTTCTGGAGGTGCTGCATTTGGATATCCACTGGGTGTTCCAAGTGGATGCCCGGTGGATATCCGTATGCCCGTATCGGATATCCAGCGGATGTACCGAGGATGATCCTTTGCTATTAGTAGGCAAACTGGGAGAAAAAAAAAGGTTCTCCATACAAATCACCTTTCTGCATTGTCTTAATTCGTCTTCATGGCTTTTCACCGAATTTCATTCAGCTGCACCACCATCTTTCCCCAAATATCCTGGAAACGCAAAAGAAATGGGACAGACATCGAGAAAGATTTTTGCTTTCGAATGAAGACCCACTGAAAGGACATAATCGTTTGAATTCGTCCCAACTTTTCACCGCGTGCTGATCTCTTTCAGGAAACAAAAAACCAAGCTTTTCTGGAATTCTTGAACAATCGAACCGGAAGAGTATTCGACGAAACGAAGGTGCTGCAAGACGGATTGCAGGAGAAGATGGTAGTGCTTCTCCAGGAGACGAAGGCCAAGGCGTGGCTGGAAAAATTGCCCCCAAAGGAAGCTTGTTCCATCGTCAAGATACCGTACGACGTGAGGAAGTCTGCCAAGGGATTCCTCATTCGGCAAGGATCCCCTCTCAGGAAATTTCTCAATTATCAGTATGTCTATTCTGTAACTACCTCGTATATTCATTCTCCATTGATTTCCATTTAACTTGATAGACTTTCGTGTTGTGTAGCCAGTGGCGTAGGGAAGGGGGGGGGGGGGGGTAGGGGGTTAGAACCCCCCCCTTTGGGCTTCTCGGTCAGTGACACTGACAGGCATATTTCAACCTTCCTTGGGAATTTCAATTTTAGCTATGCCCCGTCGAGGAAAGTCTGAGGTCCGTCCACACACCCAAGATGCCAGGCCATGATTTCTTTGAAAAGGTAAACTCTGGGTAGTGGAGCTAGGCGTAGGGTTGGGGTGTCTACCTGGCCTCAACCCCCCTCTTGCCGATTTCCTGCCTACGCCACTGTGTGTAGCCTCATAAAAATTTGTAAGTTGGAATCGAGAGACTTAAACGTCAACAGTCTTGATTATATCCTGGTCTTAGATAATCAGTTTCATTAAGTGTTACACTGTGTGTTACATCGCTGCACTCTTAAGCTGCACTCAGTTCACCCAATCTTAAGAATCATCAAAGCCCCAAGAAACTCAGACAATCGGAGCGAGTCGCACGGATATGCTCAAGAATGCAACTCCAACTTTGAAATCTGCATCTGCTCTTTGCGTTTCACAGCATCCTGAAGCTGAGAGAGCTGGGTATCCTGGACCGACTCAAGAGAAAGACAAGCTACGATGCCTTATCAGCGTGTAACGAGGAAGCGACTCGGTCTCAGTCTATCGGCATCTACCATGTTTCATTTGCCTTTTTCTTCTTTTTGGCAGGTATCTCATGTACATGTGTCGTCTGGCTCCTTGAAATTTTCCTCTCTCGTTTCGTTCATTCGAAAGACAAGCTTAATAGAAATGTGTAAACCACATACATGCCACACAGATATGCTTCGGTGATATAACAATTCAAGAACGTAGGCAATGTGTTCGCGAATTATTAATATTATGCGTGCTTGTGGAATCTTATTGCTTTGTGGGCCACATGGTTGTCGGGGTGTGAGATTGTTGTTTATCTGTTTGATTTCCCGATATGATGTCCTATTGTTACTAAATGATTCAAATATTATTGAGAATGCATCATATAAACTTGTCACAGTACTTACTAGAACATTAAGGTCCCTATACTAGAATCTATCTTAGAGTCTGACTTGAAAAGAGACCAGGTAATTGTCAGGAATGAACTAGGAGAGTTTTTATTTGGATTTAATTTTCAAGTTGGGCTTGAATGAAATCATGATCTGAGAACCCTAACGTCAAAACGGCGTTACGCACCTCTGAGCAAGAATACATTATTAACTGACATCCGGAATTCTAATTATGGTTGGAAAGAAGTGCTATATGGAAAACAAATACTGTGCTTTTTTGAAAGATCTGCTGATGAACTCGACCGTCTCATGCAAAAGACATTCTAGTTCGAACCCAGTTTAAAATCCCAACTGGAATATTCCAGCTGGACCAAATCTGTAAATTCGGACCATTTCCAGCTGGCAAAGAGCTGGAAAATAGTAGGTACCAGTTATTTCTTAGTTGGAATTTCGCAACTGGAATGCAGCTGGTTTTAATAGCTGTTTCCAGCTGGAAAATTTCCAGTTGAAATGTTTTAAAGAGGACCCTACACCAGGAATGTAGCTACAGTTACAGTTGAAAATCAGCTGTTCTTGTTGATGAATCTCTGAAAGAAATAGTCAACAAAAAGATTCTCATTTGGTTAGTGATATAGCAATTAAGAACAAATCTGGAAATTAGTACTTTCCAGCTGTAACCCAGTTGGAATGGGTCCGAATTTACAGCTGGAGTCCAGCTGGAAATTATAGCTGTTTCCAGCCGGGATTTTAAACAGGGAAGCCAAGGAGATATTGAGGTACTGAAGCCGATGTCTCACTTCCTCGTTTTGATCCCAATATAAGTGATAGCATTCAAAATTATGGGCATTTTATTTTGGGAAAACATGTAAACCACGGCTGTATGCAAGCACATATACATAGTATGGTTTGGAATGGAACCTTTGGATGGTTCTGTCATGTCTCAACCTTGAAGGTTTCACCCTTGGTTCATCTCCCTTTAGTGCTTCACCCCTTTCACGCCTTGAGCCTTGTATCCAGCACTGAAGGGTTCATCCCCTTTCACTCCATGTCTTCTATTACATCGGGCAAGGGTATTCTCCCTTTAAATAACCAGTTGCTCTCCACTTTTGGGGATTGGAGCATTCTTGGGGCATTCGAGCAGTGAGAAGGCAATGGCAGTTCGGAGCAGTCGTGAATTCTGGGGTTCCGATCTTCCAACGTTTTCCCTTCACTCTAGCCACGAGTCCCATCTCCAGTTCATCTCCCCGCATCCTGTATAGGACCTGTCTCGAATCTTCGCATCTTTGGAAACTGCTGGGATCTTGGGTTTCAATTGCGATTCTTTCTCTCGTCTCGTCGTTCGTCAGACCCGAAGAAACCTTTTCTAGCATATCTTTCCTCTCGATTGCATACCTCACACCGGAGTATCATTGTTATTAAAGTGATTTCCATTCATTATTCTCATGACCTTCACTTACCACTACAAATTCGATCACGTGGATTGCAGGGAGACTTCTAGTGCTCGGTTTTACAACGCCCCAACCACGTGGCACAACGATCCAATTAAGGTCCTCGCGTTCAGTGGAGCTGGGAGTAAGTCAGGTTCGCAAGGAAAGAGATAATTCCCAAGAAGAGACATGCTCATCTTGATTAAACTTTTGAGCGGACTTCCAAATTATGTTCTTATGGCAAAAACTTATATAACGAAATCCTTACATATTCAAAATAAGATCTGGTTACAAGTCTTCAGTTTTATTTTCCGACTTCTTAGACTGCGTTACATTTTAGGACGAATTTGTTGAAGTACTCAAATGTCTTCCCCCGCGGTGTCCGTGGTGAAAGATCTGGTACCGTGTGGGAAGTACTTGAGATTAATTGTAGCTGCTGTATCAGATATTGACACACAATAGCCGCTACTTTGGCGTCATCTCGCTCCTATTGTGCGAACCTTTGTTTGTTTTGAGCCACTGCCAGATGCCAGGCTCGCTGTTCCGATCAAGTGGCACAGATGTGCATAAAGAAACAGTCTCTCAAACGTTCAACTAAAGCCCTTCAGAAACGTTATGAAGAATAGGATATTGGAGATGAAATGGCACCTTAACCGAGCGATCAAACGAAAACATCGATACGCGAATCAATCTGAAACCTGAAACGAACGACATCATGAGCATTTGCTGATGATTTCAGATGTGGGTGGAGTAAATGTATACAGAACAGAATACCGCTGCGTAACAACTGCAAGTTATGTAAGCATGAAAACCAAAGCAAGACCTTCAAAAGCCGATGTTCTGCCAGCCCAAAGCCATACGGGATAGTTGCAGTCTTGCAGGAGATTCTTACTCACCCGTGTTTACGCCACGTTCTCTGCATTAACCCTCATCTGCACGAGCCTACATTTTTCATAACAGCATTACGTCGAGTCATTTCAACCCCATCGATTGTCCGCCCTAAATCTTCGTAAGAAAATGTTTATGCCGAACAACAGAATAGGTGTGATACAGATATTGAATTGCTTACTTCTTGCAAATGAATTTGTAAAAGAAATAACTTCACTTACTTAGTTTCAAAACATATTTCTTTTTTTCTCAAACTCCGCCATCCATATAAGAGTTCAATAGTTATCAGGAAACAACGAGAACTCTCCTTTATTGACACTAGCCCAGTGTCTGTCCACCAGAATACTTAAAATACTATGATTCCTGCTGACACAATTAGCAACAGTTTTTGCATGACGTGGGGTTTTATTGATCCCAACATGAAATTATGATATTACATACGAAAAAGTATTTTAAAATTTTCACCACAAATGTGATTCACGATTGAGAACGTCTACATGAGGAATACCATGAATCCATGAATCCATGAAAATGGAAAAAAAAACCTTAGATACAAAAATCTGCAAAAGACGAAGACTTTAATACAAAAACATAATCATACTGATTATGGTTAAGCCTACTCAGAGGTACACACTTATTTAAAAGTACGCACGACAGTCTATATGGCATCAACTCGCAGTCATCATGGCAACCAATATTGCAATGTATCAGCGACGTTCTTCAGTACTTATCATTCGAACTTGCCAGAAAGCCCATAAAAATTATGACTTGGAGGTGACCAAGACTTGTGAAACTTCAACTCAGCTTTTCACTTCCTGCTTCCTTTCGTTTTCCCATGGAATCATATTTCCAGGTATGGATCAGAAAGTGATGCAGTATATTGTGGAGCCAAATGGTCAGGAGCGGCCTATCTTTAACATAATTTCGAATTTTCAGGATGTTTATTGCCTACGAAGGGAAGCTAGGAGGGGGGGGGGGGGTATTCATCTCGAATATCGTCGTGAAAAACTATACTAGCCCAAAGGCGATGATGGTGGGATATGGATGTAGGCTAGGGAGTTTGCAGAGTTGCATGTCTGCCGACCAATTCAGGTACTGTAATCGGACTTG
The DNA here is from genome assembly GCA_905338385.1 of Darwinula stevensoni. NCBI lineage: Eukaryota > Metazoa > Arthropoda > Ostracoda > Podocopida > Darwinulidae > Darwinula > Darwinula stevensoni. The sequence continues at coordinate 27,379 of CAJPEV010000012.1, read as the reverse complement.
CAAATGAAAGTGTCACTAATGTGTCATTGGACCTCTTTCATCACTTGCTTCTTTCCATTTTAACAGCATCTCAGCCTCATGCAATGCCTTCATTTGTCCAGATGGCACTACCACAGATACGTTTCTTTTTAGTCAAAGATCCATTAAGATCCTGGAAGCTGTGCGATGAGGCCCTTTACCGATAAGGGGGGAGGGAGCTTTCCCCTATGAAATAAGGCCCACGAGAAAATTATTCACGGTCGAACATTCAAATACTATGAAATTATAACGCAAAGGTTCAAACCCCCTGATACAGAGCAGACAAAGAATCACTACTCTGTAGGTTTCAGTATAATACGCACAATCCTATCCGAAGTACTCGGCCCTCTCCATGCGTAGCTATTTCCATCACGTTTCATGAATTACGTGATAATTGTTTTAAATAGTATCAATCTGTTTCCATCAAATTGACTGAATTAAATTTTTTTAGTTCTCAATCCATTGGACTACTTGTCAGATGATCAGCCGGCTCGAACTTTTAAAAATCAAACCTCACGTCACGCATTTTTTTTTTAGAGAGAACATTTATTCTCTCATTATTCCGATTCGGCGCTTCTTCCGCCTCTCTCAGAGCCCTCCCGGAAATAAGAGATTCAGATTAGGTCACCTACAATCTAAGAAATGCCAGATCTGACCCGTGATATCTATTAGCTCTGCGTCCCGAGGTCGAAGGTGCTCGACATCCGGAGACGACGAAGAGAAAGTCTTGTGGTGTGCCACAACGGTCTGCTACCTTATCTTTCCCGAGACCCAGCCCACTCTTCCATAAATTTCTACTGTAACACCCCGTGACCTCGCTCGCTATTAGGGTCGTCTGCTCTTCCTAAGTCGGACCTGGAGATCTCATTTTTGGAGGACTAATGCGGTTAATGAGGGGCTTCCTGCTGACAGGAGGGGGGAGAGGGTACAACTGCCTCGTTCCCCCCTCCCAGCTGCCTCTATTTTGTTGGCTGTTATCACCCGTCGCCTAATACTTTCTCATGAACTTGGATGAGCGCGAGGCCCAGAAATGGGGAGGAAGCCTGGGCTTGCTGCCTCACCGTCTAATTGTTCTTCCTCGGAGTGCAACCGGGAGAATGTAGATCTCCCGTCGTCCTTTGCTTATTGGTTGGGTGGAAGGAGATGAAACCAGGACTGTCTCGGTCAAACAGGATGAGTTGCCAACTCTATTTGCTCTCATTCCCTGAGTTTGCGAATTATTACGCTAGGACTATGATAGGAGTCTATCTTTGATGATAGACCTATCATTGGTGAAGGTAAGGGAAATTAATTGATGACTATCGTAGGAGAGGACCCCTTATACGACGTTAGAGACACTTCAAAGAAGTTATGAAATAGGATTCCCCTACGACAGGGGTGTCAAACTCATATCGGTCGGCGTGCCGCACTCCTTACCCTGCAGATGCCTGCGGACAAATTTTCCGCCCAAATTTATGCTGACAGTCAATCCAAACGGAAATTTCAAGAACAGACAGCGGGCAGGATGAACCAAGGTAGCGGACCGGATCCGGCCCGCGGGCCGTATGTTTGACGCCCCTGCCCTACGAGATTGAAGGGCTGCTTTTCTGCATTGTGAAGCATGGTAGCTATTGTAAAGTTTACCCTTTTGTTGCAAAAAATCATGAAAGCCTTGAATCAATAGTGTGTGCCACTCTTTATTTTCGTTTTTTTTTTTCAGGAACGAGACAGATGATGCGAAGCTCCAGCTGCAGCGACTGACAGTAAGCTCAACCGAGTCCTTAAAAAAAAAATCAGTAATACGCTTGGCAGTTGTAACTCACTCCATCTTTACTGTTGACTGTTCATTTGACTGATCGAGAAGCTGATTCATCCAGTCAAGAAAGTGTTCAAAGGGAAACTGTCTGAAGAATGCCCAAAATCATCAGGTGAAAGTTTTAGCTTCCGGTCCATAATAATTCATTTAACACAATTTCGCATACTTGGAATGTTTACATTTCTTGAACCTCTTGAACCTTTTGTCGCATCAACTCCGGATGAGAATTGAAGGAAACAACAAATTCAAATGAACTTTTCTTCGAAGAGGCTGCTCGCTTTGATTTGAATTATTTCCTTTCCTTGTTATTGAAAATTTTATATATAATCCCATTTGAATGTTTTTTTTTTTTAATATGTATTTTGCACCCATTCCGCCTTGCCAAGAGAGAGGCTCTTTCATCTTTCTTTCATGGCATCGTTTCGCGAATTGTCAGATGTTTTCATGTTCTGCGATGACTTCGAGTTTCATCGGAATAAACATGTTCACCCTCAGTTCAGATTTGCTCCCTTGTGTGGCTCTGAATGGCTCTTGAAATACGTGGAAGTTGAAATTGGTAGACTCGGTCCAACAGATTTTGCCCGAACAGATTTTCATGGCCTTCTTCTAATACCATGAATAGAATCTTAAAATTCTTTGGGAATCGAGACATGCTTAAAGTCTGCTGAGCACAAGGCATATTTTCAAATTTTGACGTATTCCATTCCTGTCTTTCCAACGATGGGAAGCCTGCATCATCGGCCAAAGTGCCTTTGCCCAGTAAACGTTCCGGAGAGTTCATTTTTTTTTTGCATTTTGAATTATCTTATCACTGTCATGGGCTTCTGCTGACTGCGGCAGACAAAAATGTGATGTCCTCATCGTCCTTGTTTCCTACTGGAAACTTGTTATCTTAAATCAGACGTTTAAAACTTAAAAAGCGTGACGCCATGTCTCCAGGCAACCACGAGGATCCTGGGTAAATGTATCTTCTCGAGGTGAATTCTACAGGGAATTTTTTTTTCCCACAGAACGTTGCGAACCAATTTCACACCGGTTTTTTTTTAGCGTTGCAACTTCACGACGCTTTTCACCAGGAAAAGAGCGAATTTCGCTCTATCTCTTCGATTACGACGCAAGTAAGTCACTTCCATCGAACATTCACATGATTGTCCGATATGCAATCCAAATTCATTGACAACGTAGACGTGTCATGCTACTCGGAACCGCTTATCGCCCGCGAGAAGCGGGCGCGGACTGAGTCCGTGGTCTGCGGAAAATGGGTCAGCACCTATTTCAATCACGTATAATTCATATTTCGATGTCGATATCACGTTCATCAACGTTTCTGACACGTTGCGTGCAGACCAGGTAGGGACATGACATGCACACTGTACATTTATTTCGTCTTCTCTGACTGACGTTCATTCACCCACGTTCATTCGGGAGGAAGACAAGAATCTTATCTGACCAGTAAACCACGTTTCACGTTATACGTGTAAGTCTGGACTCGATCAGATCGAGTCAACCCTGAGAAGCGAGATGAAAGCGATGACGCACGCGAGCGACAGCAGTTTCATGCCTTGGAAGCTGACGTTTCGAGGAACATCCCTAGATGTCGGGTCGGGCAGTTCCCGTGCGCGATAGCGTCGGCTTCGGGTGTGATGAATCGACTCTTCTCACGGGTGGAAGGGCAATTTACGGCATAAGTTTGCCTGCCCAAGATTAGAAACTTTTTCTTCCCGGCCCTTTTTTCCCCCCTCTGATACAATGAATAGAACTTCAGCCACCAGGTTCGACCCAAGAAAGGGGATGAATGTTCTTGCCAAAGTTCCGACGTTTTCGCATCTCGCTCCGCATATCTCTTGCAAATCGGACTCGGTGACAACGGTTCCAGAGGCCTGGACTCGTTTTTCACCTGTTAGAGAGAAGTGTCAGCCTTCCACCGATGTGCGAACGATATTGCCTCGCCCATGACAGCCGAAAAATGCGAGAGGATAATCTTCCTCGATTCCCATGTGAGCCAAGTTTGCACGAGCTTGGATTACCTCGCTTCATACGATGAAAGGGCATGTCGAGGACATTTCCTCTGTGTAAAGGGATGGAGTCCTCTCCCGCTTTATCTTATTCATGTTTCTATGACGCACTGCGGAAAGATATTCCGGAGAAGAGATGTGCTAAATTGTTGATCATAAGGAAGGATCCCTCATTCGTTCGTACATTTTGCATCCTTCAACATCTATAATTGAGAACCGGAGGATTCCTCAGCATCTCGAAGGCTTAGTGCCTGGATTACACAGTAAGGAAACCGCTCAGCTTCAATCTTTATTATGTATAATGAATCCACCTAACAGGTGGATTAGGATAGGGAAGAAAGCTGGAACGAAGTAGAATGCCAATACTTCAGGCCATAATAGATTTCCTTATCCTGAAAATGAAGTCATCAGTGGCAATACTGCACCATAACGATTAATAGATTGCTGTCGCAGCTTCTTTTCTCCTCTTTTCCAGGAAACGCGTCGTTCAGTATGATTGCTACGTTCCTGATGGGTACTCAGAACAAGATGTATTGATAAGGGGCAATCCAATCACAGGCATTTAATTATTGGCGTTCTTCTTTGTAAAATGCCCTCAGATTTGGATTCTTGAATGCCCCCTTTTATCAGCGTCTGAGGGTTTCACGTGCTAGCATGGGGCATTTGAAATTGGGAGAAACTTCTAAATGATGGATTGGCCTGTTGCATCGATGTATCTCTTCTACGGTGCGACCTTAAACTTGAATATTGGCCTATGAAAGTGAATTTCGGGAAAATCGATGCCATCCGCGTATTCCCATCAATCGAGCGGGGACGCAATAAGGCGAGAGTCCCGCACCGAAGACCTTGATGATTGGGGTCATCACAAGGATAAGAGATGAAGAACAGGACCGAACAATCGCGAACGAGAGCAGAAGGCATTAATGAATGAGAGTGGTGAGGACATATAAGAAAGAGGGGGGAGGAAAGAAAAGAAGAGGGAGGGAGACTCGATGAAATCGATGCCGGGAGAGCGGAGAATAGACGGGGAAAGAACGTCGTATAGCATGGGCTCTCCGCACCACCCATCCGCCCCTCGGGCGGAATGGACTCGTCCGCCCCTTCGATCCAGCGGGAAATAAAAGGACCCCTGCCAGAAGGGAACAGAGCCCAAGCTGACTCATCTAGAGATGCCTTCTCACGAGATGAAAACTTGCCCAATGGCTGCCCTGACCCCTTCCTCCAGGTGACGGCTGCCTGGTTTTCTTCTCCATGGATCACGCCGTGCGATGGGCGATCGTCCTGTCCCTCAGTGTCGTGGATTTCAGTGCTGGTGAGTGCGGTTTCCTTGGAAAGACTTGCTAAATCGCTCTCTCGGTCCGTTCTGTTGGTGCGGATACGGTTTTACACGTTACTTCGTCCTGGCCTAGTGTTATGTACAACTAATAGGATCGCAAAATGTAGCTAATTAATCATATTTGGAAACAGATGCATAGTCCTTGCCATCGATCTAATAGAGTTTTTTTATATTGCACTTTAGCTTTTATAAAAGCGTAATTAGGGGACCGATGGGCGTAGTAATATGCCATGATCACGCTTAACTGATGCGACCCCTGATTGTTATCAAAACGAAAAACATCTGCCGTGAAATGGTGCACCCAGCCCCATAATTGAGGGTGTTATACCCTTTGTACCAATCTCACTAGCATATATTGCGCTTCTTTTTGGAAAAAGGGAACGTTTGTAAGTTAGGACACCTAATTTCATGGTCTTTGTCGTTTTGACCATGTAGCTGGACCTATTGATAAATTGATTTTCTTTCCATTCTAGCTCGATGTGAGTGACAATCTATCGATTGGACACATATTTATGAGCCGATGCTATGCTTCTTTGAGCTGCTTTCCTCAAAAGGAAGAACTTAAACCTGCCAAATACCTCTGCTTGCATGTATTTTTAGATTCTTATATGTACTTGAACGTACTGTAAGCGTAACGTATCACCTTGACAACGCCTATGTATTATTCTACCGTAAGCGGAGAATGACGTCAGTGGTTAAAACCGGATGGGAAAGAACTAGAGAATGTATGCCGTCATTATCCTTTCATTATTGTAGGTTTTTGCGCGTCAGAATACCTAGAATCGAGGGAGAGCGCTGGTCTTAAAGATCTGTATTTCTCCTACTCTCGGTTTTTGGTGTTAGAAAGAGCTCGCATGGAAAAGTCCGAAATAGGCGGCACCACTGACGTTATTCTCATGTAATGATGCGATGATTTGTAACTCCTGAAAATTTTCTGAAGCTAACTGCCACACAGAAGTTCCTCAATATTACGACGTGCCCTCAGAGGAGAATTCGTGCCATGCTTCCAGAAAAATTACAATAATGAAGCCTATCGAGAAGAACTAAATTAGCAACCACATTTCAGGTCAATTTCGGAGCCCGAGGATCACGGAGCACCCGACGGACATGACGGTGGGGAAGAACGAGCCGGTGACGCTGAACTGCCAGGCGGAGGGGAAGCCTGAACCGGCGATCGAATGGTTCAAAGACGGGGAACCGGTGGAGACGGGGGGGAAGTCCCACCGGGTCGCCCTCCCGTCCGGCTCCCTCTTCTTCCTGAGGGTCATGCACACGAAGAAGGAGCAGGATGCCGGCACCTACTGGTGCGTCGCGCACAATAGCGTCGGCACGGCCCGATCCAAGAATGCTACCCTCACCGTCTCAGGTCAGTCGTGCAAAAGCCTCTCTCGGATGGTATAGCGGAGGTTGGATGTCTCTCGGGCCTAGTACGGCCTAAATATAGACCTCCAACTTTGGAAATCAATCTTAGTAGAGGATCAAGAATATAATATTTCATTTCAGATGTGACCTTAATTCAAGGGAAGGGACTTGACCCGACCCGACCCGACCCGACCCGACCCGACCCGACCCGACCTTTCAGTTTCATTATTAATTTTCATGTCCTCACGAAGTATCTGCGTAGAATATGATCTTTTTTTTTATTACTGAACGATAAAGGCGGAAAGGAACGCCTGATGATATCACCGCTTTGAAGCATAAAAAGTGAGTTACAGTCAGCGCTCTATATAAAGAGCCTCTATATAACACATTTTATTTTTACCGTACTTTTTTTTCCTATTCCCAACTGTTTGCTCATTCACACATGTTGAGAAGTTTCTGTATTACGAAGTTATGTTTAAGGACTTGTTCGGTTTTACTAAGTCATTTTTCGACCGAAAAAGCAAAACATTACGAAGCTTAAGTCACGTCAGAGTTATTTTCTTCAGGCATTCCTGGAAACTCTCAATATCGAAATTTAGCATATACCATCCACCTATGGGTGTGGCCGTGGGGAGCAAGGGATCTCTGCCAGTCAGTCTTAATCTTCTCAGTAATATGAAAAAGCGAAAAGCTATCTCCTCCGAAGAGAAATTGAAAGTCATCCTGGATGGTCGCAAAGGGAAATGCAAAATATGGGAAATTCCCTATAACGAACTTTCCTGGTAAAGGAACTTTTTTAGCCTGTCCCTACGAGTTCGTTATGTCGAGCATCGACTTCATATTTGATGGTATCAGTGAAATCGTCTCCAGCAGATGGTTTTAAAGAATTACCATCATCTTGAAGTTTCTGCCTCCCTCAAAAACTTGGATTGGAGGGAGACTCTCGAATGCAAATGCAAGATTCTCTTGAAAATGCCAAATATTCAGGGAATGTCCCGTGATGACTGATGAGCCTAGCATGATGGCGTCACTAGGGCTAGCTTGACTGTCAGAGAGCTGAAGCCGGCCGTGATGAGGCTAGATGAGGAGCTGAGCTCAGTCGACCGACGACACTGGAGGGGGGGAGCACTCGTGCTCCGACTGCGAATCAGACGAGATTATATTAGACCCTATTGGTAACCAAGAGAAAAAACGCGTATTTGCTTCGTCAGCATCACCGTTGGTAATCACATATCTGCCTCGAGTTGTCAGCGTTTCTATGACTCTGTCTTAAAGAGAGGGTATTGGTGCTGTGAACCAGTAATTCCTAAGTTTGTTCTGTACGTATTTGGACAGGAAAGTGAAAACTGAATGGAGCGAATGCGAGAATAATGAAGCGAAAAATTATAAGCTTGACTTATCCTAGACCTGGGTCTAAGCTGCATTTTTCAGCTTTTTGAATCAGGGAAAGTGTGTCCACAGAGGATTATTTCCTTGAGGATGCCGAGGTTTGAACTCAGGAAACGTTCTCGAGGGATGAATAAAGTTTTGGGAGTTCCGGGATAATTTAAAAGCGACCTCAAACTATGGCATGGAGTCACCGACTGCAGTGACTACATTTCGAAGATTCCTCAGTGTAAGGCCTTAGCGCGAATCTTAAAGAAAATCCGGACATCAGGAAAATCCCTCGTCCAAGTCCGATTGGATCACAACGACCGAGAGGGCTTCTATTGTCTTTGTGCTTCATTCTTCGGCGATTGATCGAGGAAACAAGGGGCACGTTTCTACCATCAGCAGCTTCAGCCGACATCTATTGTCCAGCCTGCCTCCGAACTTTTCTCACACTATTAGGAGTTAATCGCTGGTTTTACCTTGGGAATTTATTTCCACGTCGAGCCCAAGTTCTCTCCATTTGAGTCAGACCTGACTTGAAGCTTGAACAGATATGAAATAATAATGATCAAGCTCTACGGCGCTCATGGGAATTCAGAGAAGCTTTCAGGTAGGGCTTGATGCATGCTGTTCTGTCTGGATCCTACATGAACCATGCTTCTTTCAGTGCCTGAATTTCGAAACTGCTTATATATCATGTCAATCGGTAATGACGTATTATCAAGTGAAGCCATGGAATGTATATGGACCGACTCCTGCTGGCATGTGAAATGCCTGAGAGCCATGTGCAAGGTTTAAGCTTGAAGAGTTGTATTTATATCGGCCTCTAAAGTGTTGGATGTGTTTTTCCCATGGATAAACAAGGCATTATTTGCATGCTTTTGACATCGCAGTGCTGAGGGACGAATTCCGGGCAGAGCCGGAGGACTCGAGAGCCGTCGAGGGAGAGACGGCAAGGCTTAGATGCGAACCCCCGAAAGGGAACCCAGAACCCACCGTCCGATGGATCAAAGATGGACAGGCACTCTTTCTCGCCGACGACGACAGGTACGCGTGCGGTCCGTGTTCTGCAGCCTTCGGCCCTGCAGTCTTTTTTTCATGCATTTTGGATTCTGCTTGTGGTTGTAGACTGGAGCTGACCCTGGTGGGAGACTTGGTAATCCGAGGTGTGGAGAAGTCCGATGAGGGGAGATACGTGTGCCGGGCCGAGAACGTCGTCGGCTTCCGCGAGAGCCGAATGGCACAACTCACCGTTCACGGTAACGTCTCTGTCGCTATATCTCGTAGTCCTGGGTCTTCTTTGGAGCAATTCCACTTTTTCCTGCCAAGTGTGAGAAAAAAGTTGCATGGGGGAGAGACCCATGGTCATTTTCAAGGGTGTGCCTACGTTACCCCAAGACGGCTAGCTCGGGTTGACCGGTGCACAGTGGGCTAAGGTAATTACCCCTCTGCAGACGAACACGTATAGATCCTTTTATGACTATCATGCACATCCTGTATGAGGATATCCTCGCCCTATGACTTGCCTTCAGGCACATCAACTACATCCTGCCGCTCCATCGGGAATATTGTGTGACTTCATCTTTCTGAAGCACCCTTGAAGAAGATGAGACGAGCTTTCGCCTGCATCGTCTTCGAATTCTTTCGATTTTACGAGAATGCGTAATAAGTGACGAAAACGTGGCCACACTTCCTACTTGTAAAGTTGTTAACTCTCAGATAGGCTTTGAGATGTAAATTGTCTCTTTGCCCTTGGGAAAACGTGGGGCAATTCAGGAAAAGGAGAGGAGGAACAATTTTCTTGTCCCTGTAGATTTGTAGGCTTTGAAGTGCGTCAGAGCATCGATTCTACTCGGCCCATCATAAGCCGCGCCGACTCCCAAGTACACCTGTAGATGCATAACGGAAACGGTGCGCATATGTCTTTCTCGCCGAGGCCAGTTCAATGATTTCCTGAGAAAGCATAGCGCAGTCCATTTTCGAGGTGTTCCTTTATTACGAAATACCTGATACGAAAATGTATCGATGACGCTCCGTGAATGTTCCAGCTGCAACATTGGCGACTGGAACGAACCAGAATAATTATCTTGACGACATACCCCTGCGCTCAAAAACAAAGAAAAAAAGGTGCGGGATGAGAGAGTCCTGACAGGTCCAGTCGTACCATAAACCCTTCGTCCAATTTGGACGAGGACCAAATTGGACGTCAGACCGCCTAGGGACCTCCGCCTACCGACCAATTTGCCCGAGCCATCGGCTGAGGTGCCTCCAGTAATCCGAGTTTCAGTGTCTTCGCTATCCGTTTCCCTGATGCAACGGCTAGACGTGGGCAATTCCATTCGCGATTCCATTCCATTCGATACGGATCGAATTGCGACCCGTAAATTGAAATTCCTCTTCCTTCCTTCTGAAAAGAAAATCCTGTAAAATATTCCGACCACTGATCGACGATTGGATATCGAATCTTGAAATTGTCACGATTCAATTCCATTATTGAAAATCATGAGGTTTTATGCATGTACTAGCATATTAGAATATTCAAATGAAATTCTCCCGAAACATGTAACTTTTTATACATCTGACAGTCATGCTTGTTTAGCTTGCGATTATCATGCGATTTGTGATTTTAAGACACGATGGACACAACAAATATAATCACTTTTAAAAATCAGGTTTCGGGATGATTCAATTTACCGATGCATAAACAGACTGGAGTAAATCGTGATTTGATTTCGCCTCCCTCTACGTCAATTCTTTTTCCACTCAGCAAAGCGACTTCAGCATCAAACCGCTCCTTGTCCTCATTTCAACTATATCCTCAGAGAGATCTAGAGCAAGAACATTCAATTAAAAGTGAGAGAGACTTGAAGTGGAGTTGGAGACGAATGAGTTCCCTGACGTTGCTGACTTTTTTGAGAAACTTTCAGAGGACATGCCTCGATTTCCTCGCGGAAAACATCTATTGGGGATTGAGTGAAGGCTTCAAGGGTTTCTAGATCATCTTAAGCTGGAAATAAATTATCTCCTCTTTCCCTCGAGAACAATAACAGTGCTCCCTGGTCCAGTAATTGCATCCCTCCACTGTGAGTAGTCTTTGTAACGATAGCTTTTTTCATATAGCTTCCTGTTCTACCTGCCATCATTTTAGACAGCATCCTACCCCCCCCCCCCCACCCATCTAGCCCACAACTGACTCACAACTAGTTATTGAGTGTACAACAGTTAAGTTTTTAAATTTCTTGTTGCACTGGTATTGATTTGTTAGGAGTTTTTTTTGTTTTTAGAGATACTTTGGTTTTAGCGATAAGTGCACTCAAGGTGCACTCCAGCACTTCGTTAGGTCTTGCCCAAATAGCCCTTCACCTTGAAACCAACTACTATAGTTCCATGCAAGTAATACGAAGTTGATTTTGCTCAGACGCTTGTCTCTTCTTCTGAGGTTGACTTCTTGCCTTTTTGGTGAATGCGCAACGCAACAGAACGATTTGCTACCTAGAAGACCGGAAAGTATCGTGTGCTGGGATGTCAATTGATGCTGTTCGATAAGAACGACTCATGAGCCCTTTCCTCTATTTCGTGGTATAGAGGGATGAGATTGATAGAACTCCATCCCCGTAGACCGACAGCACTTTCCATCTTACCAGGCAATCGATGTAGACGCCCTTGTTACACGAGTGACTGGCTAAAAATACCCGGAATCTAAGGAACATAAGAGAGATGTTATTAATGGACGACATTGCATGATTGAAGAACCCTCTTTCAGACAACCGTCCTTGATGAAGGCAGGGGGTGTCATCGATCGACAGCTATGGCCATCTTGCTATTGTCCGCAGGGTTGTTAATCTGGAATTCCCCTGCGAGCAGGAGCAACGGAATGAGTCAGCCTGCATGGCGGCTGTAAATCTTCTCTTTCCCTTGCTTCTCTCATGGGATAATTCCCCATTTCCTGCGCCACGGAGCCAATCTGCATCCAACCTCCCCTCCCTCGATCCAATTTTCACGCCTCCCCCTCCATAATGTATTCTGGAGGAGGGAGAAGCACCATTCCTCTGCATGTATGATGGAATGCTTCTCAATGAGATTTTCAGGAAAGGTATATTGCGGTCGACTGCTGCAGATTAGAGGCAGTTCAGCCAGGCTGGTAAAGGATTTATAGAAGCTGACAAGGACTCGTAACGAGTGTCAATTATGGACCACAGGGATGTGCTCGAATGAAAGCTTTTCTCTGATTCTGTCACTTTCGGTAATTTATGTTCATTTCTTCTCCTCAAGTTCTAGGGGTTGTCAGCTGGTTAAAAATTAAATTAAATTAAAACTTCAGAAAAATAAAATATATAAAAATGATCAGGAGTTGAATCTATGAAATTCAGTCTTGCTTCCTCGAGGTTGTCCAATTACGAAATGATTTCGCTGCGCCGTGATGGGTCAAGAATTGGGGTGTGTTTCTCGCCTTTATGAATCTTAATCATATTCTAAATAAAATCTAAAAATTTCAAAGCAATCAGAAAGAGAAACAATAGATATATTTACAATCGACAATAGGCATGATTCAGACTTAGAGACATTGATGTAGAGTTAAACTTCCTTTTAGTTGTTGATATATTCCAGGTTTTGATCAAATATAGCTTAGTTGAGGTCAAAGTTAGGCAAAAACGAGGAACAGGCTTGTTATACATGCATGCATTAGGGAAAAAAGCTTCATTTCTTATAATGGGGAGGGGGTTAGTATTGTAGAGTGCTCTCATTAGAACTGAACCGACATACTGGCTGAAAATCCAAATGCCCGCAACAAAACGTTTCTGAAAATGTGGAATTTGTTCTGAATGGTGCAGTACCGCCCTTCTTCGTGGAGCGGCCAAAGGACGTGGTGGCGGTGGTGGAGGCAGACGTAGAGTTGGTCTGCATGGTGGGGGGCGACCCGCTGCCGCGAGTGGCATGGACCCGTCCCGGCGGGGTCATGCCCTTGGGCCGAACCCAGACCCTCAACGACCAGAGGCTCCAGATCCATCGTGTCCTCCCCAAGGACGAGGGAGAGTACAAGTGCGAGGCCCAGAACATCATGGGATCCGTGTCTGCTCGAGTCTTTCTCCACGTTCAATGTATGCCCTTCCGATCGCTTTGCATTCGAGGAGAAAAGCAGGACGATGTTTTGACCTCTTGGCGTTTCATTTAAGCTCCACCGAGTTTCTTGGTCTACCCGGAAGACCGGAAGGTGGAAGTCGGTCAGTCCGCTAGCCTCGACTGCGAAGTGTCTGGACATCCTTCTCCCGTCGTCTTTTGGACCAAGGGAGGCAGTCTGGTAAGCTTCACTTCCCCTACCTTTAATCTTCTGCTGCCTGACTTTTCTCGAAGGACTCGGTTTCCATGGCAGGACCTGATGGTGTCGGGGAAGGGAAAGCAGCACGTTACAGTAACAGAGTCGGGGTCCTTGACCTTTGACGTGACGAGCAAGGCCGACGAAGGGATGTATGCTTGCGGAGGGGTAAATGGGGCCGGTGCTGTCCTTGCTTGGGCCAATCTTAAGGTCTTAGCTCCTGAAGATCTTCCGCCGCCCATCATTCAGGTCAGTATCATCGAAGCACACCAGAAGACAGGCTCCCACTTCATTCAGCCAATTCAGACACAATTAATATTTATATTCTGCTCTAGGTGGGTCCGAGCAATCAGACGTTGCCGATTGGATCCTTGGCCATGTTACCTTGTCAGGCGACGGGGAATCCTCCACCCACAATCCGATGGGAAAAAGATCATCAGCCATTGCCTCTCGGTAAACGCATCAAGGTCCTCGATACTGGAACCCTACAAGTCACAGGTAACCCGCAATGTCTGAAACACCTTTGCAACGCTGACATGCTGGAAAGCATCAGCATGATATTTCTTTGCTCCATGAATCAGATTTGGAGCCAGAAGACTCCGGTTTGTATTCGTGCGTGGCCTATTCCGCAAGCGGTCAAACATCTTGGATCAGTGGACTGGAAATCAAGGACGGGGAATTGGGGAATGTGACCTATCACAGAACTCCAGAGCCTTCCTCATTCCCAGGCCCTCCGTCTCAGCCTCAGCCTTTCAACGTGTCCAAGTCTTCCATCAGCCTCATGTGGAATCCCAGTCGGCACCATGGAGCTTCTGAACTTCTCGGTGAATACTATCTCAAATTCGTTATTTTTATGCTTTCTTATCTGACGCTACGCGATTTATAAATGTATGCCAATTTATTTTAATTTATTCATTCAATTTCAGTGTTTTTAATATAAAAAATTGCTTCACATGAAAGCAATTTCTTCAGGCTAAATTTTAAATATTATATCCAGAGCAGCAGCAGTTAAAGTATCAAAGTACTCATCATATTTTCCCCCTTTGCTCAGGATACATAATCGAGTACTTCAGCCCGGAGCTGGGGATGGGCTGGGTCCTGGCAGCGTATCGGGAGAAGAGCCCATCGTACACGGTGAAGGGGCTGAGGCCGGACTCAAGTTACATCTTCATAGTGAGGGCGGAGAACAAGCACGGCTTGTCCATGCCCAGTCCCATGTCCAAACCCATCCGGACCCTGGGTCAGAAGGTGGGGTATGGGGGTACGCCGTGGACGGCCGTGGAAGTCCGGCTTCGTCTGGCCGGGGTCAAGGTCAACCTCATCAATGCCCTGCCCTCCAGTCCCTCCGTTGTTCGACTCGACTGGGAGGTCAGTCTTGCTCGTAGTCTTATTATACTATTCGTTACCTGAAGATGTTTCAGGTGGCTCAACTTCGGGCAGATGCCTGAAAAAGATGAAGAGATGAAATGTCCGACCCCTGGTGAACATCAATGTGATGTCGAATCCAGACGGATTCTAAGAATAAGAAGAGCTATATTAACATATTATTACTGGAAGTCAGTTTCCGCAGTTAAGACAAGCATTCTCTTTCAATCTCATTTCTAGCGAAACAACATTATTAAAAACTTGACGGCTAATTTACTAGAAGGTCTGATGGTCCTAACAGACCCTAATGTTTTCATTAAAGCTCTGTGCCTCTTTTAGGAGTTAGTTTTAAAAATTTCCCTGCGAGATCCGTAGTGAGGCGTTCCAGTTACGGTGTGTATCTCCTTATTAAGCAGTTACAATATAGCTAACGCCTTGTTTAAGCTTTTTTGTAACGAATCCATGGGTTCCTCAGAATTGTTGAATTGGCCTATGAGGACAATATTTTATTTACTCTAACCTGCGGATACATTAAGGCCCGAATGCACACAAAAAAGAGCTCTTTAGGCCCGAATGCGCAAGCCTTGTTCAGGTGAGATAAAGGGGCCTTTAAGAAAAAAGAGAGTTCTTTTTCCCCCATAGGTGTCCATGTATTATTAAAGGACCGTTAACTGAACGAGATTTCAGCATTCGGGTCTAAGTAGCCAGAGCTGGTGGGAACAGGGACTCGATCCCCATCTTCGACATGCCTCTGAGAGGCATGGCCATGCGGACCGAGAGGGAGACAAGGCTTCTGTGCCTCTCAGAGGTCTACGGTAACAGGAATTCATGCTGTATGTCGGGTATGCTCGAAGCATGGTAGCGAACGTGTTAAAGGGGCAGTCGACGCATTGAAGCCGATCTATATTCACCTCCGAGTGAAGCGTCTTTCGCCAAATTCAATGCCCAGGCTATTAAATTCTCAAGAGGGTGGGGTTGAGACGAGGACAAAAAGTAATTCTGGCGGATTATCACTTTTGTGCGCAGTTATTCCACAAAGAAAGATGCTTGGTGATGGTTGACAGCACCACATATGAAGACCATCCACCCCGCCGTGCTCCTTTGTCTGAATTTCTTAACCCCACTTTTTCCTTATTACATTTGCTGCCTCTTGGTAATTTTTGGAAACCATGTAGATGTCGTTGGTCGTATTCGTGAGTTATGAGAATTTCGGGAAGTGTAGGACAGTAATAATTCTCACGTACGTCGACGGAAGCTTTTTGTTAGCGAAACAAAAAGAGGGGAAAGAGACGTCTATTCCGATCTAGAACAAGAATAATCTCGGCTCAGAAAGAATCATCCTATAAATCTACTCGGATTCCTTCTGTGCCAGAAGAGCTCTCTTGGGCTTCAATGGAAGCCAAGTTCGAATATCTCAGGCGACCCCCGGGACTCTTGGCTAAACGATCTCGTCGCTGCAAACTTTGGAAAAGCTTGCTTACTGATTCGGCAAAAATATTCACAATGGTCGTTGGATTATCATCCAGTTTAATTTTATGACCCGGATCTTTGGCACGATTATTTCGCGAGTCAAATGATTGGCGAGTTAAGCTAAGTGATTACATGAATGGCGGCAGTTGAATGTCCTGTGAAACAACAGAACAGAAAGTAGTGTGATTGCGTTACAGTTGGCCTGAAATGACCGCTGACTTCCGTGTGTTGTCATGCATCTGCTGATCCCTCATAGTGAGAGATCAGTGAGCAAGACAAAATGCGGAGAAAATTTTTCTTTCACAACACACCGAAATATTTTTCTTTTGGGAAATTTTATGCATTTGATCGGAGTCCAAATCGCCTGATATTTGCTAAGCTAGATGTCTTGACTGTCAATTGATGATGTGGGATTATTTGGATTTTCGGGACGGATAGATCCCCGAGAAGGACAAGGAAGTAATGGAAGGGTTACACATCTGGTTCCGGGAGTCCAAGAACTCCTCGTTATCCTTCAAGCTTCGGACTGTGATGTTGAACGGGGGATCGCAGAACTTCGACGTAGTGGCCTTGAAACCCTGGACGGAATATCACTTTTTCCTCATCCCGTTCCTCCACGAGATCGAGGGATCTCCGTCCAATTCCCTTACGGCCATCACCCTCCAGAGCAGTATGTGTCTTCACTCATTTTACGTTTAGCTGGGAGCTCATTTGATGTGACGAATGTCTGCTGCGTTCTTTGACAGCACCCAGCATGCCTCCGGAAGAAGTGGCAGTTCAGAGGGTAAACGATTCCTCGGCCTTTCTGCGCTGGAGGCCGCCGCCTCTCTCCTCCCTCAACGGCATTCTGGTCGAATACCAGGTCTGGAATTCTTCCTCTTTATTTCGCCGTTGGATCGATCGCAACTTTTTTTTCCTCTGCGATTTTTTTTTTTTACTCTGGCACAGGATTTTGCTGCACGGTTTTCGCGCATTTTCTTCGCGTGCAGGCAGAGAATAAGCTTCTTTTTCCCACCATAAATATCATTAAATGACAGTAAATGACCACCTAATGTAGGTTCCTCGGTCTTGAACCAGGCTAGTCGATGATACACATTTTTTTTTTTAAATTGGTACTGCCTGAAAAGAAGAAAAGAACGCTCACCTCTCAGATGTTATATATGAAGAAAGTTGGCAAAATCCATTTCCCTCTCTCTTTGAAAAATCAAAGGACTGTCAAACTTGTAATTGCATTTGCCTCCGGTTTTTATTTCCAACAAGTACGCTTCTATTCCATTTTCTTTTTCATCATGAACTCGGAAAGTCATTTTATGCAAGAGTCACGTTTTTTTCTTGTGGAACCAATCATAGCACGTTCTCAGCATAATAGGAACATTTTGTCGAAAGGGTTTGAGTTTCTCCCGCATAGCTTAGCCCTTAGCAACCCATATAACCTGGAATCTTCGACCGTGCAGTAAGCCAGCACTGTTCTGCCATAATGGCGAAATTGGACCTAGTCCAATCCAAACCTATACTGGAACGTCTCCACTCTCCAGCTGACGATGACGTGGAACGAGACGAGCGGGAAGAGAATGGAAAGGAAGTTGTCAGTAGACGCCGGAAGACCGGAGATCCACATCCATAACCTGACCAAAGGAACCCCATACATGGTGCAAGTGGCTGCGAGTACCGAGGCCGGGATGGGCCCCTACAGCGAGCCGGTAGGGCTAGGAGCCATCCCCAATCCATCCCGGCCTTCACCTGCCAACTCGGATCTGAAGGAGGTCTCCGGTTCGGCATCGAAGGTGAGCGTCGTGCAGGAAGTCTGGTTCATCGCCCTGATGGCTTGCCTACTCTTCGCTGTCTTGGGAGTCTTCGTCCTCTTCGTCTCCATTCGGCGCCGTCTGGCTCACAAGAACATCTTGCCTTTCCTCAAAGGTCCGCTGAATATATTTTTACGCTTATACTTTCTTGCTCAAATGTTTATTTATTTGGCGAGCTTCCTTTCTTTAAAATACAAAAATAAAAATGTTACTTGCGCAATTCTTGAATGTCTCTGTCGGCGCACTAAGATGTTGTTTTCTAAACTATTACACTTACTGCTTCAAACTTCGTCACATTTTCACCACGACTCAAATGTGGTCAATTCGATGCCTATTTACTTTTGGAGACCAACGGCACGTTTATAACAGCATGAATTGGAGTTCGAAAACTGTCAGAGCAGCGCGATTATCGTATCCCTACATACATATCGACCATCTGTGCACAAATAGACATTACGCGAGGCATTCTCATCTGTACCTTTTATACGCTCCCTTTCATTCTTCAAATCCTCTTTCATTTCGCCTGCATCACCAATGAAAGTACTGAAAGGGTATTCGCTACTGAACTGCGTTTTGCCCTGCTTTTTTATTTGCGACAACCCTCCTCTGCTCGAAAGAGACGACAGTCTTTCATTAAAGGAAAATTCCTTGAATTTAAAGTAAATGACCTGGAGAAGCAGACGACGATGGGAGGTGGAGCTGGGAATGGATTTCGAAGTGGAGCCCAGGGAAGCCTGTGGATCGACCCCAGATGGCAGAGTGCTGTCTATGGTCAACAGGAAAACCTGCCGCAACCCACCACTGACAAGATCGTGAACCTCCAGGACATGAACATCAGTGAGTTTATGCTTTTTCGGTCACCCGTGTTTTGAGCAGCCGACTGACTTTCTTTGCTTGGCGTCAGGCAATGGAGGAGTTCAAGGGGAATATGCGGAAATCAACAGTTTGACCACGTTCATGGGAGCTCCTTGTGCTGCTGGAAGGACTTCTTCCCCTGCCCCATATGCCACGACGAATATTCTCAATGGGACTTCTCATCTTAGAGTATGATCAGAGATCTTTCAGAGAGGTTTCTGAGGCAAATGGGGAGGGTAGTTATACTGTGTTTCTCGCTAGGCTGAAATGAATTTCATGGAGGCAGGTGATCACTTGAAACCAGTCGCAGACCCGTTCCTCAACAATCTCCTGTTGAAGAATCTAGAGCGGGAAGGAACTCTGAAGAGGAGTAAAGAGCACAAATTTTCTGAACCCAACTTCCGAAGCACAGATGAGGACACCCGGAGTCTGAGGGAAACACTTCGACATTCTCGAGACCTGGATCTTATCCTTCGTTCTGAATCACCCAACTTCATGGAGGTAGGGACTGGTCGGCAAATCTTTTATCTATAAGGAACGTTCATGCAAGTGGAGGTTTGAGGACCCACCAATACGGAATTCGAAAACGAATGAATTTACTGCTGCCTAAATGATGAACAAATGAATTATCTAATATGCCATCGTTATCATGTGATAGATGTGATAAAATAATTAATTTCTTTGGCTGGCTATGTATGCCTAATAAAATGCAGTATATTACAACCATTGGGTTTGGTGGTCTGGTCTTCCGGTTGAAACCCAAGAGGTTAGGATATTTTATGCCCAAGGCTGTGAAAACTAGAACGAATGGTCCTCTGTGATGGTGCCGACAGGAGCCCAGCTTGTGGAAGCCCTACCCAGGCTACCAGATGGAGACCCAGGATTTTGGTACTTCGGGGGATGGCCTCAGTATGCCCACTGTAGTGCACAAGTTCCGGACCCTCAATCCACGACCAGTGCGACAGGGACAAGGGAAGAGGAAGAACCGGCACAGTCCATCGGGGTCCCGGAAGCAGCGATACAGTCCCCGGGGGAGTGGAATGCGCGAGGACAACATCTATGAGTCTCTCTCCCCTGTTGACTCCCTCCCAAACCTGGATCAAGAATTCATGCAAAACCGACAGCCACTTCTTACCGCCGACTACTTCCATGCACTCAGGGATGGTACGTCTCCTGCTTTGTCGCAATATCGATTGTGCAGGCAAAACCGGGTAGAGGTTTTCCAATGGCAATGGATCGTAGTGACTACGTGATGGTAACTCAATCAAGTATTTGAATTATCAGTGAATCGCTCGAGGTGCAAAGGAGTATTGCTGAGCATTTGATCATGGTAAGGAACGTAAAACCTTCCGCCTCTAAAAATGGACTTCTTACGTGCAGATGAGGGCAGGGAAATGAGGCAACTGGAGAGGGAAGAGGAAGACGAAGTCCAAAGCGATGATGGAAGCAACTACGACAACACCAAAGTGATGAAGCTGAAGCAGTTGAATTTGCCACTGGAGGCGGATCTACCTCCCTATCTCCTCCCTTATGCCAATCGGTCCTACCTGGACAGGCCGCCTCCACCACCTTACCAGCCGAAGACCGGGAACAAGAAACCTCGGTCGAACTCCAAGGTCTCCAACACTCTTAACAGGTCTCTCATGGAATCATAAAACGGGTGCACTATTCTGCAATTGATACATTCCCCCTAGGGCAATTCTGCAAGTCGGTAAGCCCTAGAAGTTCTAGATTTGCCCAGGGACGTTGCAATATTGCCTCCAAGGAAAATAAGGAAAGATGTAGAACATAAAAAGCAAAGGTTACGATATTGTCTTAGGTACGATGATGGTGGCTTCTGTACGTGCTATTGTGATGCTTTCTTTTGTGAACCCACATTCCCTCAAATAGTGAGATGATCGACGTGAGAGTGAAGTGGGGTTTGTTTTCTCTCCAGTGATCGAATTGTGGTGAATCTCCCCTTTAAATAACTAGTCCTAGCCTCAGTGATCATCCAATAAAGTGCTTCTTCGGTAGCCATCAGGAATTCAATCCGTGATCCCGAACGACACGAGGAGTCAAGAATAAAATACATTTAATTTCCATGGCGATATCAGACAGAATTGTAATCACTATGAGCCTGAACAGCCTCAGGCGATATTATGATATTTCGGCCTTTCTTCCACCGAGGTGGGATTATCACGACTTCTAATATACCCTTGACTGCGGAGCTTCCTATCTATTCCACATGAGCTCCTCAGTCATTTCGTGAGTCACGTAATCAAGGCATCCATTCCTGGTGCCGTTCGATCCAGTCGTCAAAGCAGTCGTCAAAGAATCCCTCCAGGGTCTTTAAGACGTGCTCGGGATAGCCTTCTAATCCGTGCCCCTCGTCTGGATAGATCTGTAAATGACGGGAAATACATTATTGTTATTTTTTATCACCAAGGAGCTTAATTTTCTATTATATCTGAATTATAGCACACAAAAGTTCCAGATTCTTTTTGTTGCGTATGGGAGCAGTGGAGCGTTCACCATATTGTTCCCCACCCCCTCCGGTACAGTTATTCAATCAAATAAGCCTCTGTTCCCACACTGTAAAAATTTTGGCTTCCATGAACACCTGAGAGCACATAAGAGAAGCGAGGGTTAAATGAGGTGGGAGAATCGGATAACCAAAACGGGCCTCACACACTCAAAGGCAGGCGGCCTTGTTTTTCGATATCCAGGAGAGGGGACCGAGGCGAAGCCGAGGTTCCCCGACTGGATATCGAAAAAAGAGGCCGCCTGCCTGTCGCTGTGTAAACGAAGCCCGTTTTGGTTATACGTCTCTCCCTCCCTCATGAAAGACACATTTATTTACGGCGCAGGAATGTAATGTAAAGGCATCAAGTATTTTTTAGCACAGTGACGTAACATTGTTCATTTGGATAGATCGGGGAGTGGAGAGTGAATATAGCCCGAGGCGATACTAATGCGTGTGAAAACTTGCTTTTGCTCGACTGTGCTAGCAGGGGGGGCCGAGGTCACCAGTCTGGCTTTACTATCCAGATAATCCAATTTTCTTTTACATATTGGATTCATATTGGATGTGTTCTCTGGATTCGATTGCTGGTTCTCTAATGGGCATGTGAGTTTGAGTTGGTGTACTCTCGTCCGAATCTAGTTCATATTACAATATAAAAAAAACACTTTGAATGCATTTTAAATCCTAAAAATGTATAATCCCTTTAGCAATTTAGACATTTATTTTTTGTGCTTCCAATCACGAGATTGAGAGATGATATTATCGTTTGTTCTACAAATCACGGGAGCCATAGACTCTCAGCCGTCAGATGATCTGAGGACTTCACTGCTTCTCCAACCCTTCGGGGAAGGTGGCCAAGTCGAGACGAGACGTGATATTCGTGGTTGAGACATGCTGCATCTTTGGTATCTCAGACCCAGTCCCCCTTGATCGGTTACTTTAAATCAGGGGTGTAAAACTCGAATCGGTCGGCGGGCCGCATTCCCTACCCTGCAGATGCATGCGGGCTGCACCCATAATTTCTCATCGAAATCTGTGCCGACAGTCAATTCAAGCAGAAATTTCAAGAACAGGCGGCGGGCCGGATGAACCACCTCCGTGGGCCCGATCCGGCCCGCGGACCGTATGTTTGACATCCCTGCTTTAAATGAAGGAGAGTTGACCTTCACCAGACCGCGACGTACACGCAACTGAGGTCAGAGGGGGTTGCGGCAGAGAGTACATTGCGCATGTCTCGCCCACTTTCCACTTCCGTCTCTGTATAGCCGAATGCTTTTCAGAGGGTCGAATAAGTGGCGAAATCGCTGGGTTATCCAACGGCTCTTTTAACACAGGATCTACGGGGGGACGTCGGTACAATGCATATGCCACATCACACCTGCAAGAAAGCATCCATACCGGTTTATGATCCATATGCATTTTTGGATGCGTTGAGGTGTTTCTGTTGAATTTACAGTGCATAAAGAGTTTCATGATTAGAAAGAGAGAATAGCATTTTACTGTTGCAATCTGTTGCAAAATGGTTCAAGACTGACAGAAATGCAACGAACAGTAAAGTGAACAGTGAAGGGGACGGCGAATGATGCACTTATTGAAATGATATAAGGAACGGGATGAGCTCATTCTATATTCCAATGTTATCAATCATTTACTTTAGTCTCGAGCGTATTTTGAAAAGTACGTGGTTAGTGAATATTTTTTCCCCCTCAGAACTGCGCGGGTTTTTCTTCACAGATTAGACTGTGAAAAGAGAAAAGATTCTAAGTCACGTTCAGCTCCAATATTTTATTTTTTCGCGTGCTAAGGCAGTTTGAGAATTTTTGGATCAATCGACTCTCACTAGTTGTAACTGTATTTTTAGATTGTGCGCGCATGCACAAATCTCTGGAATAAAACTGGGAATTTCGCTTACGCGGCGTTCTGATCGTAACCACCATGTTGCCACCATGAATTGTAACCACCAACATAACAGCCATAGAAATTGTAACTGGACCCACCATTTGCTGGAAGTTGACGAGGGCATGCGAGAGGGCCTTCGAAAGGATCATGGTGTGCTGTAAGGGGACGACTCGGTCCGAGGTGCCGTGCAAGAGAAGCAAAGCCCTCGAACCGAACTCCTCCACTTCGCTCATGATGTCGCTTTCGAAGTACGCCTTCCGAGACGCCGTCGAGTTCGGGTAACCCAGGTACAGCTCCGAAAAATAAGCATCTGAGCAAAAACCAGCTTCCGAAATCATACTTCATTCGCATGACGGATAAGACGCAAAGGGACTTTTTATACCGTAAAGGGAGAAGCTGGATATGGGGGCAAGAGCAGCCGCGCATCTAAAGGG
Organism: Darwinula stevensoni; assembly: GCA_905338385.1. Taxonomy (NCBI): domain Eukaryota; kingdom Metazoa; phylum Arthropoda; class Ostracoda; order Podocopida; family Darwinulidae; genus Darwinula; species Darwinula stevensoni. The sequence continues at coordinate 3,837 of CAJPEV010000012.1, read as the reverse complement.
ACTTGCTTCCCTGGTCAAGGACATTGCCGCCACGTATCCGCCGTAACCCGAACCCCAGATGACCATGGAACGACTGTCCAGAAAGTCCAGCTTATTTCTCAGGTACCTGCGCGGTTCATCAATACATAATGAACTCCATAGAGAATGATGAAAGGCGTAATGAAGCTGTTGCCGATGGAAGAGACTCATTTACTCTGCGACGGAATGAATGTCCTTGAGGTCCAGCATCCCGATGTGCTGGTAAAGGGCATCTCGGTACTCCTTACCGAGGTTATCCGTTCCCCTAGCATCAATCTGAACGCAGGCAATATCCCTCAAAGCGGACAGGAATTCCACCATCCCCACCGTAAATTGATCTGTTACCGTTGGTTCCATTGGGTCCTCTTTCCTAAAAACGGAAAGTACATTCAGTTGAGGCCCCTACCTTTCGATACTGTTATATATTTGCACTTGGCTTTTTTTAATGGAAGTATTCAATATTTTTGGAGTGAGTTCAGTCCAGTCCAATATGAACCAGACATTGCACTAGTAGTAGAACAGAGTGAGTTAGTGTCCCCCAAAGATGCCATGTGAATTCTTTCTTGAGATGTTACTGCGGTATTCTTCGCAATGCTTATTTCCTCCACAAGCTTAGTTTTGTTCGGTTCGAAAGCTGAGCGCGCGTTTGCAATGCATCGTCAGTACATGGGATTCTGAAGCCTGTCAATCGGTATGGAGAACGCACACTTGAAAGAGGACGGGGTACTTGAGATCGTCCTCATCCTCGTAGATGGGCGGGAGCGTGAGTTTCACGCGGGCCTCCTTCCCGTCCTTTAGGGGAACTTGCAGGATCTGGACGTGGGGCATGGCCGTACTCGCCACCAGTGCCTGCAGTTTCTCGTTTTCCTCGATGGAAAAAATGTCTTTATGGGGATCTGCAGTGGCTCGAAGGGTTGTCCACGGGACGCCTGGCCCCAAGCACGCGAAAACGAAATGCTTCCCTGCCGGACTGAAATAGGCTTGAGCATAGGTGCAGTTATTGCTCTCGTGGCATGTGAGGCACCCTGCTTCCACCTGCGAGGAGATCCCCGTCCCCCAGTCGCGCACCACATACACGTGCTGCTGCTCCGGCGAAGATATCGGGACTCCCAGGAAATATCTGATGGGGAAGTAGATATATTTCATATTTTTTCACTTTTAAATCGAACCTGTACTTTAACGCAATTAGAGAGCATCTCCGAACGTGAAGATGTGCTTCTTGAGTAGATCGGACACGCAAAAATGACTCTGAACCCTGAAGTACAGGGGATTCCAAAAGTCACTGTTGTTCAGACAGCTGTGGAGCGCACATGGAGAGACGTTAAAAAACTGAGTGTTCTGGGTGTTGGAACAATTGAACTATGCGGAAGTTGATGCGTTTAATATATCAGGTATCGCGACTTCATCATCATGTCACATGCTCTGAAACCACAATGCAGAGCCCAGGTGATAATAAACTGTGCTCCATCTGTGGTTAGAATGCTCTCAATGCATAGAAGCACATTGTACGCAGGCTTTGTTGAGAAATTAAGCCGAATCTCTATGCATGAACTATCTTTCATGTCTAAGAGTGTGTTCAGGGTGTCTAAATATGGTAATATTATCTCCACTGTGATGGCACGTGGAACGAAGATGATGCCATCACAGCTCCTGACTATTGCTCCTCGGCTTCTGCACAATCAAATTGGTCCAGTACCCGGTTTTCCCAGTCTTATATTACCCTGTGTGCTTACCACAGCTGCCAACAGCGAAAGTGACTTTTGGAAGACTCTATACGAACATCTACATGGTAATAAAGTTTTCGTGAATGTAGGGGAACGGGGACGGGGAACAAAATGGGCACGTAATGGCTTGACACGAGGACTGACTCACACGTCCCCAGTCTCCGGATCCCAAGATAGCAACCGAGTCACCTCAAAGTCCCCAAAGGTTAAGGCCAGTCTTCTTCTCGTGGTTACGTTGACCTTCGACACGTGTCTGTATCCCCCCTTGTGAGCATTGATCCTCGGGTCCACGGTGAGGAAGGTATCCCGAGTCCGGGCATCATACAGGGTCTGAATCTCCCTTTCGATTAAAGGAATCGGTCCGTGCTCTTCCGAGAATACCTGAATGTAAAGTATAGGAAAACATTTCAACACTCATTCCACATGTATCTTTCTCGCTGAGCTGTCCTTGAGATCGCTCATTCCTGAATAATAAAATCGATAGTTCATTGCAGTCTTGATTTTGCTTCTCCAATAGCATGAATAAGTTCACTCCAATGGCATGGAGAAGGCCTCGTCTCATTTCAAATACGATTTTGTATTTTCACGGTCTCTCATGAGTGTGCTTGATTTATTTGCAATGCAATGTATGTGTAATTTATTTGCTCTACATTCAACGTACACTCTTAGAAAAAGGGGAGCGATTTTTCTCAAAAAAGAGAGTAAAGTCGTTAACTCCAGTTTCACTCCCCTTTCACTCTGGGAAAGGAACGAATTTGTTCCATCACCAAGGAGTAAAATTGTTTTTCTCCCCCGTGAGCAAAAACGCTCCCCTCAGAAGGAGATAGGGATGTCATGCAAATACGCAAATCCTCATACTCGTAGATACTGTGTTGCTTTCGCTCTCGTTTTAATTTTTGGACCTCAAGGACTTGAGGTCCAAAGGATAGATGGAGATAGGTAGGAAACAGAAAACAGTACAGGCGTTGACCTATCTCTGACTGTACTGATTACAGTACATGTCAGAGGATGGACCACCTCTTACGGTTCCATGGAGTGTCCGCGATATCAGTCCTTCATTTCCTCATTCTCCCATCAAGTTGAGGAAATAGAATTGAGTTCAAGAAAGTAATGCCGCTCACCTACCTGTTTCCTGAGAATAACCACTAACTTTTTCTATTAGTTTGAAATGAACTTTCCCTTCTTCGTTTCGCACTCTTAAAAAAGTTATGGATTCTGCTCATTTAAAGGAGTAGTTATCGATTGTACTTCCTCGTTTTTAGAGAGTAAAATCGTTAATCCAGTTTCCCTCCCTTTTCTAAGAGTGTATGCATTCTAGATCTCCTCTGCAAATGAAACCCTTCCAATTTTTTTCATTACTGTATATTAAGATAGGAGCTAAAAGTATGGTGGGCCCCGCTGTCATATGGTGGACCGACACATGACTCTCGCCCATCATGGTGAGATCCTCCCTACATGAGCGCTGTCAGAGAGCAAGACCCTCACGAAGCTAATGACTTAGCCCTGAGAAGGTGACTCATGGTTATGGGAGAGAAGTCAGCCTGAGAGAGAGCTGCTTCCCCCCCCCCCCCAGGATCTCTCCCATGAGGTTTGTTATCTTTAGGAGATATATTAAAGAGTAAGGAACTATGCGGCCTTATTGAGAAAACAACCTGAATTTATTTAGGTTAGTATCAGTGTTTAGGTCCACCTGTGCCAAAGAGGAGTGAGATCTATTGGGTTCTAGCCGTTTTACTTCATGAGTCAATGAGATGCATAGTGTATATAGATGTTTCTGGAGAGGCCTTCGATGCCTCGAGAGTTACAAGTGCTTCCGCCATCTTGGGACGGTCCAGCACATGGGGAATGAATAGCGTGATTAGTTGGGTCCCGGCGTGGAGGTCCCCAGGCATATAGCCCGGGGCAAGTTGCCTCTTTTGCCCTCCCCCTTTCCATGTGTCTGCTATGAACCCCTTGCTCGTGCGACTTCAGTATGATGGCGGCCGCGTCTGGAAGGGTGCAGCGCCATGCGCCATAAGGGAGGCCCCTCCATTTATGCACTCCTTATGGTGAGGTGTGATTTTATTTAAGTCGATATTATATTTACATCCTATCG
>CAJPEV010000011.1:63616-366954 GCA_905338385.1 Darwinula stevensoni | reverse complement strand
TATATATATATATATATATGTGTGTGTGTGTGTGTGTGTGTGAAATATAGAAACGCACGATACCGAAGCAGAAGCTTCTGTAGTCATATAGTTCTATCTGTCATAACACGTTGACCGACACAGCCATATTGACCTGGTGACTTTCCTGGGCAAAAATAAATGTTTACATCCCTTGGAGAAGGTGAAGCACGGGGAGCACCGGTGCGCCCCATGGCGCAGGAAGAGAGACTTAGTGAGGCCCACCGGTGCGCCCATGCGGAAAAGCTGTTAAATACCTTTTATATTTAGTGTTGAATGCGGCAGCAACATCCACCTCATCTCCCTACGCTGAAAATTTGTATTAGTACGTTCCAGGTTTCCTATGCCATGCAGAGTATTATGCTTCCATCATAATCCATGAACATCATTAACAATGAACGTTAGATGGAACTAACCTAATCATTCTCTGCATTGTAAAAATCTGACCGACGATACGACATGCTACACCGTCGAGGCAACGTTGATTGATAGTTTGCAAGAAGTCAGCAACTGTTACGGTTTGAACAGTTTGTACACAAAATGCTTTTTGTCTCGTTTTACCTTTCTCTACCAATAAAAGGAAATATTTCATGGATCATCAGAATTGAAAGCACAGTGTTCTTGAAGTTACATCTCAGCAGAATATACTTTAAAGGAAAGAGCATCCTATGCTGAGTGAATGGACTTTTCCAGAGGCAGGCGAACAGGTGCATAAAGTGAACTCTGGACATAATTTAGAGTTAAAATAGGTTTAAGTCATGTATAATACCACACATCACTTGATAGCACCATGAAATAATTTTTTTAGGTCTCGTGTTTAATGATCGATTTTTCTTTGTTGCAGTCTTTCGCCGCAACAAAGAGAATCATAGTTGCATGATGAAATGAGGGGTTTGAGTGAACATGACACCGGGATGCTGAACGCAGCGACAGCAAGCCGAAGTCCAGGAAAAGCAGAATCGCCTGAAACTGGCTGCATTTTAGCTAAAGTGGAGTTCAAGGACGATAATGGGTCTTCCAAAATCTCTGAAAAGCCACCTGAAAGTGATAAGTTTTGCCTGTTCCCAAAGCCATATCCATAGTATTCATGATTAAATGAATAATGGTTATCATAATACTCCATCTACTGGAACGTCATGCAGTTCTTGAGCATGCAGACGTATTAGAAAATTCAACAAATGAAAGTACGAGGGCATTATTTGTGCTGGAGGTACTCTGAACGTTTCTTGCTTGCCTACACTTCCTTCCAAAGCAATTCATACGCTTGCATCTCGCACCCTCGATGAGAAATGGAAAAGATGTATGTCAGAGGATTTTCAATGATGATGTGTTCAATATATGAAAAATTCTTAAGCGATATGAATATAAAGCATCTGATACAAAACCCGTTCTGAGAAACCATACTTTCAACTTACCCGTTGGGCTTTTCATCGCTCAAAGACCTAAGAACTTAGAAGGCCGTCGTGAACATGTGAAGAGGATAGGCATACTACTTATGGTAAAATCCTGCTGAGGAAGTCTGTAGGACGGGAAAAATGTTATTTAGTAGAAATAAAGGGAATAAGCGAACAGCCAATTTTATTTAAAAAAATGGAAGAACAACAAAAAGATCCATTGAACTACTGGAAGGATTTTTCCATTTTCATGGGTAAACCAATCAACCTCTTTCAAAATGCATTTCTGTCAGATGCAGTGTGAGAATTATGAGCATAGTCTGGAGGCGATGAATCCCTAAGTTTCAAAATTAACTTATCAAAATAATGAAGCTACCGGCTGCTTGATTAGTATGTGCATTCCCCTAACGAACTGTCATGCAAATAAAGTCGCAATAGCCTTTCCAAGCAAATCACTAGGAGCATTTTGACCTGCTAATCATGAAAAACTGAACGAGTTTCTTTTCATGTAGAAACATTAGGAAACCCATGCATACAATGGGGTCATTCCATGCAAATTCGACCAGACCGTAAGCTCGACCAGCACCAAATTAGACAAAAATATCCATACATGTAGCGGAATCGATTTAGAGAAATCAATTTTAGCCAATTTTTATATCTCCTACCAATCTCCTGATATATGCATTTGACTGGTGCCAATTTTTGGCTCCCTGTGCCCATACAGGAATTGTGAAGCTGTTTCTGCAATAAAGTTGCTTTTAATTAAGATAGAAGCTTCATTCTGGTGTCATTTTAATTGGTAAATCGCCATTTTTATATTGATTATATACAATATCCTTGAAAGATAAAACAAGAAATTCCACATGATTCAACGGTTTCATTATGTTCAATGTTGTAAGGCGACACTTGCCACCTCTGGAATTCTTCGTTCCAATAATTTATTCAAAAGCGCATGTTATGCCCTTTCTAAGGATTCCAAATTCGAGATTGGCACTCAACGGATTATGGAGAAATGGGTATTTGACTGATACAACGGTACCAAAATCTCCCTTGACGGAACAGTTTGACCAGTATCAGTGACCAATATGTGCACTTGCCACTCCAAGAAACAAAACTTGCAATACTCCATCAAATGGCGGATATTATAATGCCCTTTCTAGCGATCTCAAACTCTAGATACGCACTCAATATATCGCAGAGATATGACTATTTGACTGCAACAGAGCCGAAGGATTATGACTACCACTCATGGGTTCATGTAGGCTGACGGCCTGATCTTCGATCATACTATTTTGAAAAACTTTTCTTTCTCTGAATTTAAACATTTTTTATTATTTATATCACAACAATTTGCAAATTATTGCGCAAATGTATATATTCCACACATTTCCATCAGTATGTGTACTATTGCCGAACTAAAGAAGTTTGACTGTAATGACATACAGGTTCCGCTTGAAAATTTGACTCAAGATGAAAGGGTGATTCATACCCATAGAGTTTTACTTAGGCACCAATAAAGATTCAGCAGAGGTACTGTTTGAAGAAAAAAACACATTGGGACAATTGCTTTTGGCGCTATACCGACCGCCAGAAGTTTTGTTGTGACCCATGGAAGTCACACATGAAGAGAGCTTCCATGAAGGACCGTCGGTCGCTGAAACTGGTCAATCTGTTCTATTTAAGTGAAATATCGATACTAATGCTACAGTCAAATAGTCATATCTCATCGATCCATTCAGTGCCAATCTGAAATATAGTATCGTTAGAAAGGGCATAACATGCGCCATTTGATGGAGAATTACAAGTTTGGTTTCTTGGAGTGGCAAGTGCACATATTGGTCACTGAAACCGGTCAAACCGTTCCGTCAAAGGAGATTTTGGTACTGTTGTATCAGTCAAATAGCCATATCTCCATAATCCGTTGAGTGCCAATTTCTAATTTGGAATCCTAAGAAAGGATATGACATGCGCTTTTGAATACATTACTGGAACGAAGAATTCTAGCGTTGGCAAGTGTCGCCTTTTAACACTGACCATGATGAAATCGTTCAGTCACGTGGAATTTATTGATTTATCTTTTAAGGATATTGTCTATAATCAATTTAAAGATGGCGATATTGCAATTAAAGTGACACCAGTATGAAGCTTCTATCTTAATTAAAAGAGACTTTATTGCAGTAACAGCTTCACAATTCCTGCAAGTATGGGCACAGGGAGCCAAAAATTAGCGCCCGTCATATGCATATACCAGGAGATTGGTAGGAGATATAAAAATTGGCTGAAATGCGTTTCTTTAAATCGATTCCTCTAAATGTATGGCTATTTTCGTCCAATTCGGTGCCGGTCGAACTTACGGTCTGGTCGAATTGTTGTGGAATGACCCAATGATAGCATACAGGATTCACAGCTCTGGCGTCCAGTACATAGAGAAGCCCTCTTGACTTCTAATGACGGTAGAAATACAACGTTATGTACTTTCAACTATTATCAATCAGAAACGGTTCTTGCAAGAGGAGAATGACCCCAAGCACAGTCGAAAATCAGTCGCAAGTGTCCCTCATCGCCTCTCTGTTGTCATGGAAAGCCAAGGGGACCTCACTATGTACTAACTGCCAGCACTACAAATCCTGTATTTAGCCTTGTAGCCAGATGTTTCCATTGTTTCTACGCGGAAATAAACCCCTTCAGTTTTATTAGCATACATGTAATTTTTCTCCACGGTTAGTATGGAATCGTGGAAGAATTGAAGTATTCCTGACGATTGGTGTCTTTATCATCCAGCTGAAAAGAAAATGGTGCGAGGAGAGTATGAACCTGTAGAAGCAGCGCTTCATGAAACCCACTCAAACGTTCCAAGGACTGAACCTGAGCTGGTAGGTATTTTATTTCAGTATGCTTTTTTCTGATATCGTACATTTGAAGGATAAGAGTATGAACTGGTTTTTGAAGTCTTACAATGAAATAATAAGGCCATATGCAATAAGGAAATCCAGAATCGCCAGTCACCTCTGTAGTGTTTTCAATAAGAATTTAATGTGTCAGAGGAAATACCAGGTGTAAGATCCTGGAACCTGCTGTTTTTTTATGTCATGTGTACCAGGAAATCTGATTCAGAGGCAATTGAGAAGATTTTTTTTTTATATATCTGAAAAGTCCAAATAAATTAAAATGAAATATCTCATTTTGAGTTTGGAAGCCTTGGGACTCGCCTTTCACAATATTCTATTGCATTAGGTTTCAAATGATTCTTTAAATTATGAAGACCCTGGATCGCCCTTGGTCCAAAATGGCGCAATACATGGGGTGCACTTCGATAAAGAACTTCTCCCACTTCGCTGAAAGCACATATAACTGGAAATAACTGAGTCTGGCAAAATGGCAAAACAATACCAATCGAGAAAAATGAAAACTAGAACCAGTGAGGAGAGCTTCCTGGATTTAATTTTTTTAGAAACGGAAATGGTTCTGGTGAAATATTTGTGAGGTAAAGCAGAAATCTCTATGTCTTCCAAAAGAATGCTACACATGTTGAGTACCGATTTTTACATTCTCATTGTATTTACTGGTTTTATAGCAATGGTATTTGATCGCTGGCTCAACAAACTCCTCACCCCTAAAGTTCGTATCCCCTCCTTTACATCAAACTCCTTAGAATAGTTGCATTGGCTTCTCGTCTGTTGCCTTTGACCTACTACTCCGGTTTCGATCACGAACTCATCTAAGTTTCATCTGTAAATGACGCCTGACATTTTTACTCCATTAGCTGATTGAAGAAACACAGAAATGCGTAACTTGCAAGACATGGTCATCATTGGGGAAATTGATAGTCTATCAGAGAAGAGGAAACTTGGACATTCGCGATTATCTGAAAATATACATGGGAGCAAACCGTGGAAAGCCGCTGAAGGAGGCAGCAGGCGAATACGTGCGACAACACTACCCCAACGCTTATACGAGAGCGTATTCCCTTCCGGAGGGATACATATTAAATCCAAAAGAATTCAAGAAGATAGAGGAAAAGGCAAGGAAATACGAGAACGTGGAAATGCCAACTGACAATCGTTCCGTCGCGATGATGTTTAACTGCCTGAAAGATGCATTCAAACATGTACCATCCCTCACACTAGCGGACTACGCTTTCACGGACACCTTGCTCAAGGGAATCAATAAAAAGCAAAAAGAGAAATTCATAAAAGACTTCGGAGTGCCAAAGGAAGATCTGGAGCCTGGGGATCATGATGTTTTCGGAGTTGGAATTTCTGGCAACGATATTGTGGGGATGTTTTTCCAAGTCAAGAAAACACCATCCAATGTCAACCCGAAAACAGTAATTGATTCTTTTGCTAAAGCCACCAGACAAGTGAATAAGGATATGAACATTTTTCGCACAATGTGCGGTGAATTTCTGAGTGAGAGGGTAAAGTTAGCTGGTTTTCCAGCTCTCCCCATGCTTTCACAGTCTGACTTGCTGGAACTCAGCTTAACATGCACAACTCTCAAATGCAAAAGTTGCAGAGAACGAATTCTCACAGCGGAGGATCTGGAAAGCTCAGCCAGTTTCAAAGCTTTTTTGACCAGACACGGGATCGTGTTGCAAGACTCGTGGTGCCAGGAGCTTGATTCTCCTGTCATGAAAACCTTCAAGGAGATATTTGATCTCTATGTTTGCGCTGCATCGGCTGTGGACCTCCCACGCAACCCAATTCAGTTGCATGCCAAAAGTGAAGAGCAAATGCAGAAGATGCTGGTGATTCTCACTCCACAACAAAGGGAACTAGTGAAAAGTGAATCCAAGGTCGTCCTCTTGTCTGGACTTTCAGGCACAGGAAAGACTTTCGTCTTGAAGGAAAGGGCATTGCTTTTGGCAGAGAAGGGTGACGTTTTGGTGATTAATATCGCTGGAGGGCACCTTACCAACGAATTTCGACAGGATTTTCAAGGTGGGACAAAACTCCTCATCTTGAAGGAATTTTCGGAATCTTAACTCTAAATTAACATGTTAGAAACTTGATACAAGTTCGGACTATTGATTCATCATACATGAACATTATTTATTTCTCATCTTGTGGTTAGCATTAACCTGATAGGAAATTCTTTAGCTTTTCTAAACATCTGGAAAATTTGGGCTTTATAAATGCCCTTAATAAATCCCTTCATGAAGCCAGACTTACTGAGAAAAGATAAAACTGCTTCTGCATCCTCGGTGGATGTATGTATATACTGGGATCTTGAGTAATTTTCTTGCAGATGGGTTGCAATCCTGAACAAAACCAGACAGAGATGAATGATTCAAGTGTTCTTTTTTCACAGAAACTGGGCATTAAACTTAATGACTAGTCATTGTAGATACTGTGGGATCGAATACTGAATGAACGTATTGGGACTAATGTCCGCACTATCAAGTATTGTTTCTCTATATCGGGGAATCATGCGACAACTCAAGTTGTTCCTTCGAATCACTGTCAGATGGCTTGCCTGCTACCCTGATCAAGTAGCGTTGCATTTGAATTGCTTAAATTAAGCGTTAAACGTATGTATTCAGAAACGGCGTGAAAGATTTGGTGATCGAACTGCACATTCTCGGACCTCCCAAAATCTGTCAAAAATGGGTAGGGGAAAAGTGCGCCGTTTGTTTAGGATTTTCATTGTGTTATTAAGGTTCGAGTTCTTTTGAAGGACGAATTATTTATATGCTAAGTAACATGACTTTCTTTCCTATTCCGACACTAGAAAAAGGGGACATCGAAGTAGTTGATGGGAGAATGGAGGGACTCGAGGAAAGTATTGACAAATTGAAGAGATTCCTGGAAGAGAAAGGACAAGGAAAGCATATCTTGGTTGATGAAGTCCCCATTACTTTAGGTTTCCTGGATATCATCGCCCCAGAAGCCATTTCTAATCATTGGGCATGGATTGCAGACTTGAGAAGTACTGTGAAATCCGTTACAATCAGTTTCAGACCCAATGATCAGTCTTACACAAGGGATTTCCTCCTCGAAGAGGTTAAACCAGCTGGATATAACATTACTGTCCTCGACACTGTGAAAAGGAATACCGAGCATATATCAAAATTGTTTTTGGCCATTGGGGATTTCTCAAGGCGAGTTTTTGTATCGTCTCAGCGCTCTTTTAAAATGGATTGGTGCGAGCCGGCAGGAGAATACCTTCCTTGCTTCATTGTGATGACCTCCTGTCAGGCTCTCCATCGGAATTGCCGAAATAAACTCATTTGTGAGGTCGTGAGGGCATCGTACGCCATTCATGAGGAATCCTCGAATCTATCAAAGAGGATGCCTGTCTTCATCGTCGTCGATGATGAGTGGCGAAGAAATGTTTTCGTGAACATTTTCACTTTCTTGTACCCACAGTTCCGTCTTATGTTTAGTGTCAACTCCAACAAATTCCGTGAGAAACCTACCCTTTTGGACTCGTTTCCCCTCATCGTCGTCACTGAGGTGGAAATGATGGGTTGTCACCCAAAGAACGTGTCCTTTGTCCTAGATTTTCCCCGATCACAATGGCAAAACTACTGTCGATTGATAGCGACCACTGGAGAAAATAAAATCCTTGTAATCGAGGAAGAAGAGTGGAGGATGGGAAAATTCTCTTTCGTTTCAAATGACATCGCTGGAAAGAAGACGAAAAAGGGAAGCGGGGATCCAAGAGATCTCAATGCAAGCCTAGAGATGGTATGGCAAGAGTACAAAGAAAAAGACATCCAGCAACTAGATGTGTACCATTTATCCGTGGAATCGTTCCCGGAAGTGGACTTGCATACAAGTGGGAGGGATGAAGAGGAAGATGCTGATGTGGAGAAAATGTTGAAATCTAGGTTCAGCCTGATATTTGGGTACCCAGTTTCTGGAAAATCTCGGAGAATTGATCTCCTGATCGGACGCATTTCGGGGCGAGTCTTAATTCTCCAATCCGGCAGTCTTATGTCTCGCCAAATCCAAAGACAGCACTGGAGCGCGAAGTCGAATTTGGATCTTGTTCGAGCACAGAAAATCGAGTCTCTCCAGGACATCTTTGACAATGTGGAAAGAGCTCATAAGGAGAAAGAGAGAAAAATAAAAGAGCTGAGGAAAAAAGAAGAGAGGGAAGGAAAGGTGAGAAAAAGGGAAAATGAGGAGGAAGGAGAAATGGAGGAGTCAGGTGTCTTGGTTGTGGTGGTCGATGACTGCCCTTTGTTCAGCGATTTTTCAGGAACCATTGAGAAATTAAACGAGATGAGGGTGAAGCTCATCCTCGCTTTCAAACCCCATTCCGAAAACATGTCAGAATTTGCACTGAGTGAAACGCTAAAACTGCTGGAATATCAGCAAGACTGCACAGTGATAGTCATTCAATCTCAACCGACCACCATGGCTTTTATGAAGCACATCCGGGAAAACGAAACTCCTAATGCGCTAAATTTGGATGCAAAGAATCTATCCTTGTCTGCCAAGCCCGCTACCATCGTCCCAGGACCATCCGTTCAATATATTGACTTCAAAACAGATAAATGCTCTGGAAGACATTTGGGATATATATGCTATGGCGATAGCACCTGCGGAAACACTGCAACCTTTCTATCATCCCTCATCAAATCAGACTTTTTCAAGGGGAAAAGCGAATATGACTTGCCTCACATCCTAGTATCGCACGAAGGCCAGGTAACACTACTGCGAGAGAAATTCAGAGATACTTTGCCTGATGTCAAAATAGAACACCTCCAAGAATTTCGTGGGTGTGAGGCTTCAGTGGTCATTTCACTGAATGTGAGCGACGACTGGCTGCTGGAAGTTATTTCCCGCTCGAGAACTCAGCTCATCGTCATCGATAACCTTATAAACCACGAACATCTGTGGGCAACGATGAAGCAAGAAGGACGTGTGGAGGCCATCTTATGTTCCCCGGACACTGAAGACGACATAAGCACCCTCCTCAGATTAGATGATCAGGAAGTATTTCTCGAGGTAAATTCTTATTTATTCAAGAAGGATTCAGGACCTTGAACATAGCCATTTAATCATTAGAATTTTCTGTATTCAGGGAATTTTCCTGTCATGGGGAGGTGAACTTTGACATGATTGCGATTTAGAGGATGTGTATGTTTAGCTATGCCATCACTGCATTCCCTTTGTTTCGAAGTGTGCATATCAAATTATAAATATGATATATATTTTTTCATTCAGTTCAATGGGTAATTTCCCCTGGCTTACTATGTGTGATGAAATTATACCTGCAGCGTTGGAATCATGGAAACGAATATCGCACGCATTATTCTAAATTTGATGACCCAGCAAGCATTAACTGCATTTTCACGATTCCCCAATGTATGATGTAAACACTGCATGAACACAAATTTGGATTATGTTCAATAAAGTAGACGCGCGAAACATGCTATTAAAACATACAATGCAAAAAAAATTTGTTTCCTGAATATTTTACTCAGACCCATGGATATGTGAGCCCGAGGATTTCGTTTCTACCCACACCGCCTTTGATCTGTTGAGCTGAAGTAAGGAAGCCATTTGACGTATGCCTCCTGACGACAGAATTATAGAGCGTGTGTACAATTTAAAAATTGATGACGAACATTTACTTAATGAAGAGAGGCTCACACTGAGACATTGCCTGAAGCATTTCTTAACATTGAATTTACTTTTGCATCTTCATGATTCTTGAATTCCTGGCGATGCATCTTTGAAGGGGTGAATAAGAAGAGGGTAGATAGGAAATATAAGACAGGGGGAATAAGAAAGTGAATAGGAAGAGATTAATTTCTCCAGCATTCACGTTTATGTTCTCCATATTGCAGTGTCCATCCTGGGATGAGGTGGGGATTCGCATTGGCGAAGAGGCGTTGAGAAGACAAGGAGTCTTGGATGACAACACTGGTGCCATCCTCCCTCTCTCTCCAGCGACGTGGCAAGCTATAAATTCAGACCTTTCCCCCACTTCATCATCTCCTTTTGCAGATTGGGGGTATACATGGTCGGGTCAGTGGGAGGTTTCTGAAAAATGTAATACTTCTTTGGTTATTATGTCGTGGAAGCTCATACAATTGAATGGCTGAAGAAGGCCGCTTTGTGGCCTTTGTGTCTAAAACCAACTTCCATTCATCCCATTATCAAGTCAATTTTTCTAATTGAGCTTGGATTCAATTACTATTTACCGACCTTCTCCTACTATTCCCATGTATTGAATACTATGCTTTCACGTTTCAGTCAAGCGTCTTATGTTCACTAAAAATTTGGAATGTCTAATATTTGTTGCAGGAGAGTAAGTCATGAGGAATGATACTCTGGGAAACTAAAGCATTCTGACTGAAGCATCCCAATTACTAGGTTTAAAAATAGATTAGCGGGAAATCTGGAATTAATGTTTCGCACATTCATATCGCATATTGAAAGTGCATCAAATGTATAGAACTTATACTTTTTCGTAAGCATGATACTCAAAGTATATTTCATCCATGCAGTTATGAAGCTTAGCCAATCATTTTAACATGTCGCTGGATGGGTTACCGCTCTGACTGGGGATATTTCAGTGCATCATGGCATTCTTGTTCAGCATTTCACTGCCATATCCTGATGGTTGAGATGCTCATTCGTGGCTATGTTCTACTTTGGAATGGAAACTGAATTTAATTTTTAAACGAATCATATTCATATTGACCGGGAAATTCTCACAGTGATTCCGACGAAAAAAAGGGTCAGAAATTATTTCGGTTTTTCAAAACGGGAGGGGGAAAGTTCAAAATCATGAGACTATCCTGGAAATTCATGCTTTCACCACGTCTGAGCATTGACTGGTTTGCTTTAAACATAATTCATGAATCAACATCTTCATAACACAGGAACTAGTGAAATGTGCATCATAAAGGAAGGTTGAGTGAAAAAAAAGTTGGCTGCCTGCAATTTTTTTTTACAAAGTTAATGGTCAATAATGGGCAAATTAACCATCAATGTGTTACACTTAGTCCGGATATGAGTGAAGTTCACATGTGAAGTACGTAATATTATTCTTACCTGAATGCATGAAATTCATAATTGTGAATTAAGAACGATTGTAGTGCGATAATGAAGTAGTTGGAAGTTTAAGTAGGTTGAACCAGAGCAAGGTGTATTCCCTAAGAGCGACGTCATTGGCCATTTATGGCAATGCAACAAATAAATTCATGAATATTGAACTAAATAATGACAGAGAACCATATTAATTTCGCCAGATAATATCATTTCACAAAAAAGTATCCTGGAGACACTTGAGAGAGGTGGGAAAACTCGTTTCAGGTTTTTAAAATCATTTATGTGACGTCCGAATATATGAATGAGATGTGGCAATGGAAGTTGTTTGGGACGTTGACCATACTACAATTCCATTTATTACTTACTGTGATTTCAGATTTATCATAAAAGTTATATTTATAGAGCTTCACAAAAGCTTAACTCGATAAGTTCATATCCACACATATTCTCACGCAATGGATGGCGATCATGTGGATGCTTTCAATTTGAGAATGATAGTATGAGACCGACACGAAGAGGCAAACTGAAACATTGGCATTTTAAGTGGCTACTTTCATATTGGGAAATAATGCCCGTTTAAAATTGGCAATACTATTCTCTCCATCATTATATGCCTTTTTATGCCATTTTCTCTCTGCTCCTTAATCTTGTTTGTGTTATACTTAAGACCACCAATCGTAACATAAATCCTCACTTTCATCTGGCTATGCCCAATGGGATCAATCCATCAACAGTGAAAATGACTAATCCTGGTAGTTCTATTTAATTTTGGTCTCAAGTGTCAATAAGGAAATTGGAAATATGATGATATGATAATGCAACTTTTTTTTCCAACCATGTTCTCCTCTCAAGATTATTGAATAATATGAAGTTCTCCTTTTGATATGATGACATAGCTTCTGCCCAGCATTGCATGATTCAATATCAGTCATTCTCTTTTTCTTTCTCGCCTTACATTCACCCTTTTCTCTCTTACTAGGAATGAAAGAGGAAGTGCCTTGTGTTGATGAGGACAGGAGGAGTAGAATCCTTGACATTCTAAGGCAAAAGGGCGTTGAATGGGAGGAAGAAGATGCCTCACCAACTCCCTTAGAGACAAGACGAATTCGGAGTGGGTCGGGATTGCTGGAGTCACTTTCTCTTTCTCTCATGGGATCATTGCTTTATCTCCCTCTCCTTCAGGTCATACAATTACTTATTTAGTTCATACTCCCTGGCCAATTTTACAGAGTTCTCAAGCCTTCAAGTGCAGGGCGCAATTCCAGGGATGAAACATACATATTTCGAAGTAGATCATTATGTGGTTCGCATGTAAAAGAAATTATTTGCAAATTCCTGTGCTGCTATAATGAGTCGAAGACACATGACATATCACAATACACATGTGTCATATCGTGGTTGATTCAGATGTCCAGGGCACTTTTTCGGTCCCATTTTCATGATTTTCTTTTGATCCAACGAAACAGAGACGGAAATTTTAAACTTCCTTCAGAAGTACCTATTTGAGGGCTGAGTACAGGAAAAATCATACTTTTGAAATATGTCCCCTTAGCGCAAATTATGGGAGGGAAGTATTTCAAAATTATATTTTCCACCCTTACAAAATGGGATTCACAAGTATTTCAAGTTAGGCACACTAGAAATCATATAAGTAATGATTTTGATAAAAATCAAGACTTTCGTCCCCATTTGTCACATATTTCAATGGGGACGTACTTTAAATAAGTGTTTGGCATTTCGCAAAAAAAATGAATTAATCACTATCCCAGGTAATTGAGCGCCGAAGACGCGACCATTGCGAGTTTGTTTGCAATTTGGCAAACAAACTAGCTAATTAGTTATAAATATTTTGCAATTTCATGGAAATAAAAGTTATTTACATATGCATTCGTAGAATGAATATATTTTAGATACTCTATATTACTTCGCATATTGTAATTTCCTTATTCCACATAGATGAGGCTGGGGCAGGAAGATCTGATGGACCCCCTTCCCCAAATCCAATCGGCGTCAGACCTTCTGAAGAGGCCCATTATCCTGATTGGGGAAAGGAATTCCTGTAAGTGGAAGTCTTATTTTGTGGTACTTCGAAAATATTAGTACATTAAAACGAATGCATGAAGATGGATGTCACCTTAGTTCTTCATATTTCACGAATTTTGTGACACACATATTGTTTCCAATAAGTTTTTGGTACTCATATATCATATGAAGACCCTTAGAAACTGAGCGTCATCCCTTGAATCAGTTTTGAACAAAGGTGTCCCCAACCTGCTCTCACTTGATTGAGTTCCATCTACTTTTGGAATGAGACACCGAAGGTTTTTGCAGCAGCGAGTTCTCTATACCAGATTGCTGTCAATCATGTAGCACAGTTGGCAAGTTGGGTTGGTGTCATCCCCTTGTTAGGTCCTTTAGCTAAAATTCAATATAGTGTTATATGCTGTGTAGGGATGCATCTTTGTGGTTTTGATTGGAACTTTAAGTGGGTCTATTCAGGAACATTTACTGATAATATCGGTAGCAAAATGGTGGAAGTGTCTGCCCTAGCAATGCTACAGTAACGACATAAACTGTCCTAATGTTTAAAACTTCTGACTTTGTGTTGCTGTAACTCTCCAACTAAGTGTGGTATCTGAAACACAAGACCCGTTTAGGTAGCAATGGTTATTATATGTTAATAGACACGAGCTGATGGTTAATTGATTCGCTATGTCTTGAGCGTGAGAGGTGAAGATCTAAATGAAGCTCACCAATTATGACAGTTTCAGTCTCTTTTAGTTTCTAATCATCTCTAATACATTCCCCTTGGTTTATTTCAAGTATTTAGCGTTGCCGTAACTATCCTGGATATGATTTCAATGGGTTTGACACACCCTACCTTGTGAATGATACTCCATTTGACATTAACTTGTGACTACAACTCGCGCATGCACCTAGGCCTTGTCTCACGTTCATTGAGGCTCCCCTTCGAATTATCCCTCAAGTTATTGATGGGATTAGAGTAATTGCGATTGTAGCAAATAAGAAAAAGTTCAGTTCTGCCTCCCATGCTTTATATAATGCGAGGAAAAGTTTGATGTGCTTTGAAGCCAACCTATCTTGCTTTGGTAAGTTTCAGTATTCCCCAAAGCTTATGCCCCACAATAAGTTAACGTCATGGAATTAATAAATGCACGCTGTGCATGAAAAAATAATGAATGCTGACTGATAATTCCCAATAATATTGAGGAATCGCTCTAATCAGACCTGAAGGAAAAATAGCAGATAACATTAAAAAATATTGTCGACATCAATGTGAGAAGAAAGTCACTTGGTGAGAGGCATTTAAGACTTCTGGCTTAATGACTTTTTGCAATAAAGTTGCGATAAAGAGCACTCCTAGGACATTTCTGTAACTTGTTCCTATGAATATATAAGTGGACTTGTGCGAATGTGACTTTCTAGGGGCCTTTTTCCCCCAAGAAGAAGGACGTATTGACTGGATGGGGATTCTCTTGGTCTGGGAGGAATCCATTTCGACAAATGCCGAATTCATTCCAGTTGTCCATCATCTGGATCGTCGGTATCGCCAGAACCGTTTAAATCGCCTTGATCAGCAGTTTCGTTTGGATCGACTGTATCGTAAGGATCGCCTGTATCGACTAGATCGTTTATATCTCCAAGATCACATGGATCGCCTGAATCGCCTGTATCGTCAGGATCGCCCTAACCGACAGGATCGCCTAGATTGTATGAATCGTTTGGATCACCAGTTCCATAAAGATCGTCAAGATCATCTGCTTCTCTATCAAGGTTTCATAATTTCGCCATGCACATTTCGCTACTGAAGACTAATATGACATCTGATGCTATGTTTGACAAGTTTATAGGCAAGTGTTTCTTTAACGTATGGCCCAAACTCATGGCCTTAGGTGAGAGTAGTGTGATTACTACTTCATGAATTGTCTAGTTCTTGAAAGTGTATGAATTGTCCAACTCTAGAGAATAGACAACTAATGAGAATTAGTTGTTGATCCCTCTTCCCCAATATGAATCACCACCGAACCAAAGCCCGTGTTTGTAAATGTTTTCAAAATATCGAAATTGGTTGAGCTTACCGTGTCGAGCGCACTCCCTAGGATTACTTGAGGATTTCAATCTGGATTTTGGGGAATTGAAATTCCTTATGGTTTCTATATTTCTGATATGACTATTGAGGATTCCATGAATACTTTCGATTTATTTAGTCCAATGGAAGAGTGTCATTACCATGTTCCAAAAATAATTTGAACGCTGGAGTTAATTCGTTAGAGGGACAGCAACTCATAATTTGCGCGCCTTTTGCGCTCGATCATGTGAGATAAGCAATATTTTTCGAAAGACGCGGAACCATCTGGATCGGTTTGGTTACAGCATCATAATCGTTATTTACTTACATTTCAGTTAAATATGTAATATATTTCCCAATATAAAGAGGGAATAAATATGAAATTAGTATACTTGATCCAATATATGGACCAGATTCATGCCCTTGACAACCATCATCATGCACTTATTGTTCTTCTGCACCATTCTTGTTCAAGAAAAAGCACCATGGATGGTAAAGGAGAAGCTGCCTCCAGTGTATGGAGCAGGCCAAGTACCATCCTCCCTGAAGAAAATATCATTTCGTGCACGTGTGGCTGTAGGCTGGGATTTGCACACAGTGCCCATTTTGTGGTCCTTGGACAGGCACATATTAGACCTGCAGCCCCTCAAACCAGGTATTACACATTTCCTAGCAAGGGTTACTTCATATGGAGGAGAAAGCCACACAAGGAGCTCATTGTCATTGAAGCAGAAATATTTAAACCTTGATAACGAGAAGTGTCATACCTTTTAACAGTTCATTCCGTAAAGTATCAATGCTTGCATTATTATTGATGCTTCATCAAATGCTTTATGTTCAGATGAGAGCCAAAAACAATAAATTCTAAGGGAAATCAACCTGAGCCCTCACAAAGAATATGCATAGATGTCCTTTTGCTTTGCCAGATGATAGTTTTCATCACGTTCATGTAGGATGCAATACCGAAGGAATTCAAATTATATGAAACCCCTAGAGTAGACAGAATTAAAATGTAACTCTTATTTCCTTTCCAGGCCCTACTTATGTCTGTAATCAACTTGGAATATGCTTAATTACTTGAAGTATTTGAGAGGACTTGAATGAAGCCATTGTACCCCATATTAGGTTCAACCACTAAATTTAAAATAAATATATAAAAAGCGCCGGGTGACATTCCCATGCATGGTTTTTGAGAAGGAGTTTCAATGTACGTGTAATTCATGTGTTGTAGACTAACTTCCTGCTCTGCATACTACTCCCTTTCAAGTCACATGTCCTCTGTCCTTACAGATGAACTGCTACTGCGCTTATGGTGACGCGTGGAGAAAACTTCCTCCCCATATGTATTTCGAAAAAAAATTCTTAGAAAAAGTTTGTGGTTGGTGCATATTCTTGTTCTGTGTGGTCAGCAATTTCTGTCAGATATGTTTATGTGCCTTACATTTTATATGTGAAAATTGATATTTGTTGATCGACACTGAAAACTGACTTTTTCCAATGAATCTCTCAACGTTGATGAACCACATCTCAGTTTTATTTTTGGACCAAGTCACGTCCGGAAATAAAACAGACCACTCGTTTTCCTTCATGGAATGAATCATACTGAGTTATATCAGCTTTTGAGTCCATCATCATGGTTAAAAAGATGCTTGAGAAGAAGCAAATATATTTTGTCACCAATAATTCATAATTGAAGAAATAATTGAATTAAATAATTAAAGAACATCACTGTTGTATTTTTTTTAGAAAGCCATTCTGAGAAAGGAATTTGGGCCTTTTCAAGGGTACAAAATAGAATTCAACCTATTTATTCAAAAATTGCCAGCGTTGGTCTATTCCATGTTAAATTATGCGATTTCATATTCTCTAGAGATTCACATATTTTTAGGTAAAACTTTCTAAGATGGCTTTTTACATTATTATGCCTTCTTGCAAAAACAATAATCTGATTCCTCTGCAATAACAAAATAAGAATCATCCGAATTCGCATGTTATTATGTACATAAGGAATGTGAAAGGAACAGATTCGGCAGATCTGCTTTCCATTTTCAGGGATTAGAGCTTTCCCCCTTGCGTCTACTAGAATCTGCAGGAGCTTGTCCATTTAAATTCCATAATTGTTTCAATATTGCCAAGGTAACGTCGATGTGCGAAGAGGAATTCACCTATTTTTGCGACCAAGCAGTGTTTACGGCCTGTCATCACATTTGTTACCTTTCAAAGTTAGGGAATCAATGACTGAAAATAATAGTACATGCATATGTTCCTATTTACCTGCACAATATGTCTCTTCATAACATGTATGAGTTCCCACCCCAGTAATATTATTATGCTAATCCTTGTCCACCCTCAGGAAGCAATGAAAACATTAACCGTGTTGATAGAATTTAACATTCGACCGAGGTAGTTATTCGAGATGATATGTCGTACTTGAAGTCAACGCACACCATGCTTCTAGAGGAGCTTCATGGTGGTCATGAAAATCTTAGAGTCGATATGAAAAAGGTCAATCTGCCACTCAGGCAGATTTGGAAAGGAATATCTCAGGAATATATCAGGAGACTGCAGCATAAGGAATTGGCTTTAATGATAGGATTGACCTGAATATCTAAATAGTCAGGATGGAAAGCGGTCTCCTATTGGCGAAGGATGTGTCTGTTAAATCGACAAGCATCCTGCGGGGAATTTATCAAGTGTCGTATAATGTGGTAACAGGAGGAAATTTGAATTGCGTATTACGACTACAACATGCCATTACTTTTCAGTGATAGCAGGTTGTAGTGCTATCACTTTGACTCTGGAGTCTAAGAGGAATCCGTGTCATGAAGAAAATCACAGATCAGCTGACTTTGACATACACGAAGCAGTACCAGGTAATGATGTCAGTTTCTTCAAAATTATTCGATTGTGATCAATAGCTGCAATATTTATTTCACTTGGACTTCTGCTGCTGCAGGTAGCAAGATTGTTAAACTCTGTCGAAATTGTGGTCTGACGCTTCAGGAAGAGGAGTTGGCTTGGAGCGCTGCGGGCCCATCTTAAAAACACTAAGTTATTCAGAGAAGCACATTATCTGCAAGCAAGGCTAGTTTCTTGAGAATGCGATTAAAAAGCACCTGTAGGTAATTCACAAGTCCCCTCTCACGTCATTGACTTGCTAGCAACAAATAATCCCGAAATTCACACCGATGTATGTGGAGGAGGACGTTGCAAATCAATCACCTTATGAAGAAATAACCGTCCAAGGCGACCAAGAAAGTTGATGCCTCGGTTAGGACCTCAACTGAATGCACACAGCCCCGACGGACGACAATGGATCAAACCAGAAACGTACGATGCTGGTCGGCCGTTTGGTGACTCATGATCGACCTACCTACTTGCCTTTATTATCGCCTATTTTCTTTCATTTTTTTTCATATTTCGATTTCGTCCAGAAATAGCTGCATAAATGTATGCATGGAAGTGAGAGGTGTGAATCCCACTAATCGCCCTAAAGAATCACCAGGACGTTGCTCGTAAATACGGAGTCGAAGAACCGAATGACGTCGGAGAATATCGGTAAAGGTGAGCAATTCACTGGATAGGACGACGCCTATCAAATTTCCTGAAGACCAAAGAAAGACCTGAGGACCAACGAGGGTGGCTTCACCACGAATACCATATTCTTCAGAGACCTTGGTTGCTTGTGTTGAATTCATCAACAGATACATGGGCCTGATGCAAGCAAGGAAAATGACAAATAGACCCGGATAAGATCGATCTACGCCTAAACTTTTTCAAGGACATGATGCCCACTTGACAAAATGGCACCTTCCTTTTGTCGCCTACCTCGTCCTAATTTGCTTCCAGCATTACCTCACCTTTCTCTTTCCGTTTTCATCTCCATCCTACCCGTATTTTATTGGTGGGGTTCAATTTTCATTTATGCTCACGTCCAATTAATTTGAAATTCTCAATGAACGACCTAACCAAGTGTAATTGTCACTAGCGGTAACGATATTTAAAGACGGGTGAGCTGAGTTCCTCTGTCGTCAAAAAGGAATTGCAGAGAACATGAGAATGAGCTTCCTGCATTCATGCTATTTCCGTCGATGCTGTTGCTTGTTGCGTTATTAACTGTTCAGTATTACCCATCTGGTCCTACTAAATCTTGCATAACTCAATTTTACTCTTCTCTTCCATTCCCAAATATAAATTCTCAAATTTATTTTTTCCTGATGAAGCCCCTCGAGCGAATGGGAAAAGGAGTAAAGATTCATTGAGATTATTCAAAAGAAAGGAATGTACTGGAAGAACAAACACCCTGGGCCCCTTGAGACAAAAATTGGAGATAAATATTCTGATTTCTTGGAAGCCCCATTTATCATCTTCAAAAGATCACTCATTCACCTCCACCTCCTAAAGGTCTCTTGCCCTGCCTCATTTATACATTTATGCTCCTTTATTTTTTTCATTTATTCATCTTCCTCAAATTGTAAAGACTACAGTCCATGTGAATGGTTTCTGAGGCGATGCTAAAAAAATCGGCAAATAACACTGAAGTCATGACACATGTATTGGAGACCGGTGAAGTATTTATTTCCCCCATAACAATTCACCCTCGTGCATTTCTGTTTCTGAAATGAAAGCGCCTTCAGCGCAAGTGCACCGAATGAACTCCACAACATTGACTTTGATGAGAGAAGGTAGGAGTGCTGAAGTAGGTGTGGACACTTCCATGTGCCACTTGATGAATTTAAAATAATTAAATATGCACGATGCGGTTTTGAAGTGCGTTTCCCAATTAAAAGGTTAGTAGCAAACAATGTACTGTTGGTTTGGAAGTTAAGAGAGATGTAGCGAACGATGTGACAGGAAACACAATTTAAAATCTCGAAAAAAAAATTATTAAATACCGTCTGTGAGTGGATTAGTTTTAAGTGGCATGCATGCCGATCTATAATATCCATTTCATGCATAGAGTGATTAGAACAATTGTGGCACGTAACATCACTTTCGGAGTTCCTTGCACCTACTCTCCCCCCATTTTTCACTCACCAGGAATGCAATTTGTATTAATGTGACTTCTTTAATAATCTCATCTACAGCGATGGCCAAAGCATACCTCCTTCTTCTTGGCCAAAATTAGGCGATGGGTGCATTAACATCCTCATTGTGGTATTGCTGGCCGATGTTTCTAGCATCACTCAAATCATTTCCTACATCACAAGCAATACTTATGACGTTTTGTAATAAAATTAATGTTTTTTCCCTTTTTCTTTTCACAGTGAGAGCTTGAAAATGATTTGAAGCTTTGGATAGGTTCGTCAGGTAAACGATAACATGGGGGAATATCTGCTTATATTTTGTTAATTTTAAGACATGTGAAGTTAGGCGGGGAGAGGTGATGCCCTTTCAAGGTAACATTCTTTGAGAAAGACTGCTGTACATTATAGATATGCATTTGCTTAGGTGACAGTTCGCAGTTCCAACTTTGGGATACGCAAAATTTAAGATTTGTCATTGAGTTGCTGCTATCAGCAAGTACCCACCTTTAAATATGTGGAGGTATACAAACATTGTTAGAAACGAACCCCAGAAATGGGAACAAAATTAGATTCACCTTTCAAAAATATGTTATTGATATAGCTCTGGTAAAAAAAAAGTTACCGGTCCCACAAAGCAGCAGAAAGCACCTACCCACGTGAACCTTATTGCAAAACAGACGGCATAAGTGTAGTTCGAGATCGTATGCCGACCGAAAATGCCGCCTTATGTGCCGACCGAAACGCCGCGCTGCTACTGCTCGGAGGCAGGCGAGTGAATGAAGCTGGCTGCGTCTCCGCCACTGCTACTGGTTCTCGACAAACCCTCTCTGCTCGAACGATGAACGATTCGAATATTGACAGCTCCGGCCTGGGTCAGCAAGGGGACGCCATCGCCTAATCCAGAGGTACTCAAACTTTTCAAACTGCGCCATGGCTCGGCATCGTACCCCGGCATTCCTCTAAATGGAGCTCACTTATACATGGAACTTACCCAGAGGATGCAATTTTCATACGATGATTGGAAAAAAATATGAAACTGTAAAGGATTGGGGAACGGCTCACAGCTCGGAATCGAATCATCATTCGCTTAATTTAATGAGACTTTATTTGAATATTTACCTCGACGGAACAATACAACCTTCGAAGAACTCTCGTGCTCGTCGGTTTCTTTGTGTCATTTGTGAGCGCTTTCCAAGGACTGAAGGTGATGCAAGCAACAACAGAAGAGCATGTCATTCTGATATTCATGTGAGATTTTGAGAGATACACTCACACGGGGAAACTACGGTGATGAACTTCTTTGAGGAGCCCGCGTGAAAGTAAGTGGCAACGAACTGACGAAATGTCCTGAATGTCATCATAAACGCTTGAAATTTCCAGATTCCCGGCTGCAGGGGGGAGGCACTACAGTGAGCAATGCCACCATTCCCTTTTGAGTATCGCGGCACCACCCGTTTCCTCGTGTATCCGAAAGATGGCGATACAAGTACGAATTTGTGATTATTCATGAAAGTTGCCTCCCCTCACTATCTAATGGCAATGTGCATATTTCATTTCGAAAAGTCAATTCCTCTTATGATAACGAAGAGCGTTGTCGAAACCGCAAGTTCATTTCTCGAAGCGGTTTGCCTGTGGAGCTCTCACAATCATAATTTTCGCTCGGCCTAGCTAGCCGTTGTGGCTTCTGGTGCATTTCTAGATGTTGCTCCTTTCGCAAATAATATTATATGGCAATTACAGATATGTTGGCCATAGGAACATGTAACCACCAACCAATTTCGGGGCACCGAAGCCGGATTCCACTTTTAAAAAACCTGAGAGGAAGATATGGAGTTCCCCTTAACCCTCTACAATCATTGTTTTTTTGTTTTCATTGTGTAACTGGTTTCGTGGGATCAAATTGAATACAAATCTCAATAAAATGTAAATATTTCAGAGATGAATTGTCATTCATGACAGTTTCCTGGCTACTTTCTCTGCAGCGATACAGTAATGTGGAGGTATATTCCCAGGATTGAGCCTGACGTTTCCATGATTGCCAAATTATGTTTTTGCAATTGGAGCAGTATATGCAAATGTACTTAAAACCGCATGGTGCTAAAATTCAATAAGGAGGCATCCTCTAGCAAGGGTATGGCACACCTTGTGTATCCGTCGCATTTGACTTTCCTTTGTCGAACAAGCCTTTCCATAAAAATCTGCCATCCACCAAAGTTATTTCACTAGGAAAACTAATCAAATACGAGTTAATAAGGTGGACTATTTTTTTCTCGTCAGGTATCGCTCTTAGTTCCTAGTCTTGGATCAATTCCACTCATGTGCGTCATTTCCCGCCCGCTTCAGGCAATACCTGGAATATTCAAATTTCGGATATGCAAATTTGTTAACGACAATAACATTTCATGAACGATACCATGTACACTACACAGGGGTAACATGGGATCTGGTATATCTCATGCACTGAGAGAAAGGTTCTTTAAGGATGTTCTCAATAGTATGAGACTTTATTATACCATGGTAGTTATGAGGCAAAAAAATATAAGGTATTCAGGATGCTCGTACTTCGTCTACGATAGCGGATATTACGATTTTTTTAACAGCATATATTAATCACCCACAGACGTCAATCATATGCCTTTTTAATATGGTGCAATCCTATAACTGCACCCGAGTTTTGTCGCACTCAGAAAATGTGTGTTTATCCTGAGGCATGAGGCGAGGAAATAATGCCATATAACCTTCAGTATATCCGCTATCTCCCCTCTACACAGTACGACCTGAGTAATCAATACTATCGCTCTTGGAATTCGTGCTCTTTGATTTTCCGATTTTCTTCCACATAAGCAAGAAGGAGAACTGTTTAATGTCAATACGCATCATTTATAGAACGATTTGTGCAGGGAAAGTGGATGCAGCTAAAAGGGTATCACAGTGAAATGACAAAGTTAACTGACGCATGCAAATAAATTGTCCGCCTTGAAATGTTGGCAGTCATTTGCCTGACGCAGAAGATGACATGCGGTGAAATGACGTGGTGCGAATCTGATGATATCTATTAACAAAGTGATGCATCAACTTCATCTTCGCCATGCATAAACCTTGCTTTGCATGCATGATGCATTGATATAGCATATCACTCCCATTCCGTCTGCTGGACAATTGAACTGGGTCATGGAAGATATTAAGTTCATTGTAAAAGCCAGTTACCTGTCGCATGGCCGTTATCAACGAAGTCACCCTATCTAGCGATAAAATGCAGCATGTTTACCGCCTTTCTTACATTTGTCCTTTGTATTTGTCTTGGTCGTCGGGTCGCTCTTGTGTGAAGTACGATATCTACCTCAATAATGGCCGTAAGTGTCTGTGTGTGTGTGTGTGCCTGGGACCGCTTTTTCCTCCAAGACGGTTTGATACCTTGAAACTTTAAACTTAGGTTTTCTTAGGATGGGGCATCAGGACGACGGAGTTTGATGGCCCTATTATCGATGGGTAGCGTGGCCGCTTTAGGTCACAAGGGCCATTTTTGTCAAAATAGCCTGGGAGTACGTGGGAGTTATTGAATTCCTGGGGTTTCCCGGTCAAGCTCATTTTTGTATGTGGCCCTTCCCCTTTGCGATATTAGAGGTCAAAGGTCAACATTAAAATTGATATCGAAACTGGCTTACCTCCACTATTGATGATACTATTGCAGCAGATCTCTAATTGCTACTAGACTTGATTATTTTCCTGGGATGATTTTCATTTTCATGATGAACTCGTGCAACGTTATAAACAGCCATACTGTGGCTGCAATCGTTCAAGTGATCTGATACACAAAATCGTGTAATGTTTTCACTTCTACCAACCCAAAAGTTGGTTGTGTTTTCTCAATGCATAGTCTTGGTTGACTGATTATGTTGTCAGAAACGTAATACATTTTGATGGTCTGCAGACCTTTTAATAGATTGAGGTACTCAATATGGAAAATGTAATAAGATATGAGGTATTTCCAGGAAAGTCTTGATAATATTGCCGCAAATAGGTATTAGATGATAGAAATATGATTACCATTGAGTACTTGCTATTATATCTCGTGTGGTAGGAGGTGGGGCTCGAAAACCTCACCCTAGAGACCCAAAAGATGATCTGTGATAAGAAGACCGAGAAAACGTATATCGTGACTTGTACCAAGATATCATGCAGTTGTGCTTAGAACACTGTTGTCACTCTCATCACTGCCACGTCTTTGTGTTATTCCTCCTGCTCCCATGGACTCCCATGACAACAGACAAAATAGGTGTTATTATCACAGGAGTGCGTCGAATGAGATTCGATCAATATGAAACAGGATTAGGAGGGGATTAGATTTGAATAGATTGGAACTCGACTGTGAAGTAGGAAGTGATTCGTTACATCTAAATGAATCCACGTTTTCTTTCCACCTGAAGGATTTCAATGGTTTGCCAGCCCTGACATTCCAAGACCCGGGCTGACTAGGGCATATCTCGAAGTTAGGAATGGTTTCTTATTTTTGGTTTGAGATTGCGCAGGTCTTCGCACCCGCGGAAAAAAAAATTCGGACGTGAAAAACCTGCAGCAGTTATTTTCTTGAATTGCTATTTTTGCACTCACATTTTTCTGGACTTAAGGAAAAAAAAAAACAAGAAAAGCCTACATAATCTGAAGCCTGAAGGCTGAAAAATCTTGAAAGTGGAGGATGATTTACCTTCAAACCAAACTCTGCCGGAGTGAGTGATGAGCACTCTCACTTTATTCAGAAACCTATGAGTAACTTTCATTCCTTTTCCTCTCTTAATTTCAAGAAAAGGTTACATATCAAGTAATTGATATGTGACATTTCAACGTTGCCCTAAATTCCTTTTTTACTCCTCCTGGTTCGTACTGCGCGTTGAATATAATGTCTCCGAGTTTCATTTCATGACGAGTGGACTTGACAGTCCTATCACTTTATTAGATTGAGCATTTTCTGAGCCGCACGGCTTAAGAAGTTGTTCTAGTCAGGAATTCGAAGCCTCTCTCAAAGCTCGTTTGGTAGTAAAAGACCCAAACAGGAGAGTCTTGTCAGCCAAGAGGAAATATTAATAATTGGAAGGTGGAAGGAGCCATTTTGAGCACCTACCCACAATGGTCTCAGACGTACCTTGGTTGGGCGCATCTGCTGGGAGAATAACCTCACCTTGGAGATAGTTCAATGCACTTTGATCAGATTGAAGCACGGTGAATCTCCTAGCGCAGACGAAATCTGGACATTGACCTTGAAACTAATGGACATCGATGGGTTCTCGTGATTACATGAAGCATATCCAATCATGGGAATGGTGACGGCATCAAGGAATTTGCAGACCGGTGTGGCAGTTCCTCTTTCTGAGAAGGGGGACTTGAGGGAGCGCTCTGATCAAGGTGTATTCACTTTCCTTAGCTAACCTGGCAATGTCGCTTCCAAACTGCTTGAAAAGAGTTCGAACAGGCGTTGGAGAAGGCAATTGAATGAAGTATTGTGGATTTTGCGAAGGACGCAGCTCTACCGACCAGCTATTTATTCTACACCAGATTCTAGAGAGACATTGGTAATATGGAAAATACTGTGGCGGCCCAGCCGGCACGACACCCGGTGAGTGGCCTGGCAGGACTGCCGGTATGGAGGGGAGAGCTCTCTATGAGTCGCCCAGGGAGACCGCAGTATATGCATGACCCCTAGGTGTCACGCCTGACCTCTGACCCTTGACCCCAATCGAGAGATCCCTCTTAACCCTCTATATGTCTTTTGTTCTCACCCTCCTCTCTTTTCATTTCTGTCTGGTACTCACAGACTAGAGGCAGAGTTATGCTTATATTTTAATCCAGTAATTCGGCGTCCAAGCGCCAAGAAAGGATGGCCTGTACCGCAAGATCTCACGCGCCTGAGGAGTGAGGTTCTCCCCCTCTTTTTTTTTCTATCAAGAAGCAGAGAGCTGATTTCAGCCCACTTATCTATCCATCTATCCTTACCGCTTGTTGTCCACGAGCGAGAAGCATCTATCCCTTTACCCTGCGGGATTAGACATTCCCGACGTCCTGAACCGTCTTATCCCTCGTGAGTAGACGTTCCCGATCCATTGATCCCTTTCGTCTCATGGTATGGATATCCCGATCGTCATCTTTCAAGATCATTGATTGATTGGCCGAGGACTATTGTTTGTGTAATAGCTTAATCGCTCAACACGTACCTTTAGGGATGCAGAGTTCAGAAAAAATCAGACTTTGAGGGTACATGCCCTGGGGGTGCACATTTGGGGGAGAAGTTTTTAAAGATATACATTGTGACAGATTAGAATGGCATCGAGAGGCTTAACTAGATGTCAAGTGTTCGGTGGTGTGGTGGTAGCAAACCTGACCGACAAATAGTAGGCTCAGGTTCAATTCTCGGCTGTTCATTGTGCTTGCTTCGGCCTTTAAGGCCAGGTCGCGTTGCTCTTTCCCCCTCAGCAACAATACTTTTGCTTTAGTAAAACGGAGAGCCATGGAAAGCTGAAACTTGGCATGGACATGACTACAGAGACGATGAGTTAAGAAAAAACGTATAATTTTAGATTCATGTCCTGTGGGGGCATATTTTTAAGGGGACGACGTTTCTTAAGTAGTTTTTATTTTGCCCTGGCGTATTGAGCTGGTATGGAATGATGAAACTTAGTATATAACAACCTATTGGGATGCAGCGTGCAGAAAAATTAAGACTTTGGAAGTAAATGCCCCGGGGACAAAAATTTCGAAGGGAGATGTTTTCAAATAATTTGTTTGCATACTGATGAATATGGAAAGCTGAATCTTTGCATGAATGTAACTTCTGTGATAAGGTGTTGAAGAAAAATGTGGGAAATGGAAATGGAAAGGTGAATCTTGACACACGCAGAAGAGACATTGGTATTATTGAGTTGAGTGAGAATTTAGCTTTCATGGTGCATCCACTCCGGGCATAGCTTTTGGGTGCGTCGGCTTTTCCAAACATGTATTTTCACCACCGAAACAGGGAAACGTATAAGGTTGAAACTGTGTAGCCATGTAGTTCTCTGAGGATTGATTTCGGTATCTTAAAAAATGTTTTTTTGGTTAAAACGGGTCAAGGGAAACATATTGCAAAGGGCGTATTTTCTTGAATTTCTGATCCAGCAAAACACAGGGCGCTAGAAAGTTTAAACTTGACAAAGAAGATTCTGATGTATAGCTGAGAAATAGAAAATTATCCTTTCATTCAGGGTAATGGTATTCAAGGTGATTATACTTTTATCCAGTCCATAGGGATTAATTCATCACGATCGTGAGTAGCTAACCTAATCGCATGCTGAGATTAGGAAAAATTATATTTTGGTGATACATTTCATAGAGGCACACCTTATTCTAGAACATATTTTCAAATAATTCTCTGTGCTTCAATAAAATGGAGACACATGGAAAATTGAAACTTGGCGAGATCGTAACTGCTGAAGCACGGAGCTCAGTAAAATTGACAAATTTCCAAAATATTGGAATTTTGGGGGTATATATTTCTTTGAGGCGTAACGTTTTCAAATAATTTTTCATATCGGAACGAATCGGGCAGAAATAGAAAAGTAGCAGCTGGCGCGCGCATAACAGAAGTGATGTTAATTTAAGGAAAAAATAATATTTTGTTGTGCGTCTCCTCAGAGCACAGCTTTTGGATGGGTCGCTTTCCCAAGTACATTTTTTACCGCCAGTAAAAAGGGGAAACGTATAAGGCTGGAACTGGTTGGCATGGAGTTCCCTGAGTCTACATTTCAGAAGGAAAGAAAATTTTGTCGAAACCCATCTGGGCACTTTTTTAACGTCCCATTTTCCTGATTTTTTTTGATCCAACGAAACAGAGATAGGAAATATGAACTTCCTTTAGAAGTACCTGTTAGATGGCTGAGGACAGGAAAAATCTTACTTTTAAAATATGTCTCGTAGATTATAAGAGGTAGCGTAGATTATAGGAGGGAAATATTGCAAAATGTATTCTCCACTCTTACAAAATGGAACACAAAAAAAGATTTCAAGTTAGGGACACTAGAAATCATAGAAGTAATGAATTTAATGAAAATTGGGACTTTCGTCCCATTACGTTACGCATTTAAATGGGAACGTACTTGAAATAGGTTTCTCAAAGAATAAAGGAATTAATTACTATCCAAGGTAATAGAGGGCTGAAGGCGCGACTATAGCGACTTTGCCTGCCCTTCGGGTAAACAAACTCGTATTATAATATAGGTATTTCTTACGATACACTTGGAGTCAGCATGGTTGCAGGATATGTAAGTGACATATTGGCATTGTTGAAATTTTAGTAAGTTTAGAAATGTCATCAGCTAGAATCCGCTGCTGTTTCACAATGACTTTATTGTCTGCGGCCCTGAAGCCAGGTAGATCACTTTACACTTATTTTGTAATTCTCTTTCATTGGCTTTTCATATCGAAGTGGAGGCCATCTTTGCTCCAACAAGACGAAATATTCCATATCAGAGCTTCTTTGGAACAATGATTCAACAGTTCACGGGAATCGACACAGTTCACTTGTACGCGCCAGTAAGTATGCAGTTTTCATGTTATGTTTTTAAAATCCCCAATGATAGACACCGCAGAACGTCGAGCAGAAGCAACCAGTGTACTTCATTTAGTAACACTAGATAGCATCAGGGTCATTACTTAGGAAAGAAGTATCCTCTATTGGATTGGCATGCTCCATGATGTTGCAAAATATTTTAAAATGGAAACTTAAGAACGAAATCATATTGCTATAACATTGCTAAGATATTTTTGCAGCGTTGAATTTGAACCTCCAACGTTGATAGCACTGTATTGACACTGGCTGAACGTTCCCACAAGGCTACTATTTTTGTCGGATGAACTCTTTAATCTCATACTGCAAGCTGATGAAAATTGCCGTGCCAGGAATTGTTTATAGCTCTCCTGATATGCAAGTGAATATATTTGAACTTCCTCATAGAACTATATCCATTCAATCTCAAATGTCAGACGCTAGGAATTTGCTTTGTGCTTATTTATGGAACTTGAGGTGATGAGCTGCAGATTTGCAGAAAATCACATATGTTATGTGAATGCATACACGGAAATTAACCCCAAAATTCCTCTTCTTTGGTCGCTTGAAGAAGATAATTTGTTCTAAGAAGTATCACTTTCTGTAGATGGCAGAAGATGGTTGCAAGATCTGCAGGAAATACTCAGGTCTGGGACGATTGGCAGTTTACGAAGGGATCGGAGAAGTTGATATTCGTGATCACCTGAAAGTGTACACGGGAGCCAAAGGTGAAATTCCTATGAAGAAGGCCACTGAGGAATATGTGAAAGAATACTTCCCTGAAGCCTACAAGAAGGCCTACTCCCTACCCGAGGATTGCATCTTAAGTGGCAAAAAATTCAACGAAATGAAGAACAAATGGAAGAATACGACTAAAAAAGAGAAGAGCAAGGAGAGCGATAAGGGAAACGAGAACAAGCAGGCCTCCTTGAATATAAATGATACAGGTTTGCCGTCTGACGTGCAGTCAGTTTTCATGGTATTTAAAATTCTGAAAAAAACTTTGCAACATGTGCCATCGCTCACAATCATGGATTATGCCTTCACAGATACCTTTCTCAAGGGCATCAATAAACAACAAAAGACCAAATTCATTGCAGAGCATAAAGTACCAAAGGAATCGCTAGTAAGTGGAGATCATGATATATTCGGTTTTGGAATATTTCGCCAAAATATTGTTGGAATTTTCTTTCAAGTCAAGGGAACAACAGCAAAGGCGAATCCTCGCACAATAGTTAATTCGCTAGAGAAAGCCAACATGCAAGTCCTTAAAGACATACAACTTTTCAGTACCGTCTGCAGTAAGTTTATCACTCAGAATGTGTTGCTGGCTGGTTTTGCCGCCTTCCCGTTGCTAACAAATTTTGATTTACGTGATGCAATCCAGTGCAATGATTGCAGAGCACGAGTCCTCACGTCAGAACATTTGAAGGACGAGGAAAGTTTCATAAGATTTTTACTGAAGCAAGAGATCAAGTTGGAACGTTCTGAAGATCTGAATCCCGAGTCCTCCATAAGAATGACCTTCAAGGACATATTTGACCTCTATGTTTCTGCTGCATCAACTGTGGATTTCCCACGCAATCCCACTGAGCTGCTCGAGAAGAGAGATGAGCAAATGAAGAATATGCTTGTGATTCTTACTCCTCAACAAAAAGATTTGGTGAGAAGCACAGAAAAAATAATATTCCTAACTGGAACCAGTGGAACAGGGAAGACCTTTGTTCTGAAAAAACGAGCCCTGGAGTTAGCACGGAAAGCTGAAGTACTCGTGATCAATCTGGCCGGTGGAGAACTCACAGAGGAATTCCGCATCTTTTTCGGAGGTAAGACAATGCTGCACATCTTCAGTTGCATCACAAGACCACACTTTCACCTGATGATTTGATGCACAATCAGGGTAATCAAATCGTGTGACGTTTTCATTGTTATTACAATACGACGGCATTTTCATCCTAGATTCTGCTATTAGCCTTAAAATTTATTGGTGGTGGAGATTGAGTTAGTTGGTACTCCAAGATCCCCTGGATCCCGACTTGCCCCACCGTGAAGCCCAGACTAGCCACGGCTTCATATCGGAAATGCATATTTATAGCGAAGGCTACCTTCCACAAAATGCGCTTAAAGTCCTCAGATGTTTTTCTCGGATGAAGGGAAGAGTTGTTAGTTTTATTGGCCAAACCAGAAATAGCATATTTCCTTCGTTCAAAGCTGTACCTTAGCATAAGCAGGAACATTTTCCTGTGATGAATTCTTCCTGGGTAGGTACTTCTATGGCAGATGGTGCACGAAAAGCGTGGAGTGACGATGCAGTGACTGCCTCCATCGTGATAAGCTTTTAAATAGAAATTTCACGAATTCTTGAATCAAGCGAAGAAAAAAAATTAGTCTTAAAGCACTACTGTAGGTATATAATGGATGTGCCTAACAAATATCTGGCTAGTTATTGTTCACATGCGCGCAGCTTAATCCCCCCCCTCCCCCCTTCAACACGCTCTCACAGCATGGTTTCATTTTTTTAAATATTGGGTTGGAAAGAAAGTCTTGCAACACTGCGCAAATTTTTCAAAATTTTATAATTTCATTGAAATGCAATTTCAGTCTACAATGTAATGACCATTGTTGTCTATGACATGTTCCCAACGCACGGGTAATTGCTCGATGCCCTTTGCCCAGAACTCTGGCGATTGCGAAGCGAAGAAACAGCCGACATCATTTTCAAGCTGTGCTTGATCGTCGAAGGCCTTGTCCCACAGGTGATTCTTGAGGGCCCAGAACAAGTGATAGTCGGAAGGGGCCAAGTCCGGAGAGTACGCTGGAGGGGGTAAAACTTCCCAGCCCAGTTCCGAAATCATCTGGCGAGTCATCTTCGCAACATGTGGACGAGCGTTGTCATGCAGAAGGAGAACTTTGTCGCGTTTGGGACGCTCTTTTTGAATGACGCCAGCCAACTTCTGAAGTTGAGCAGCGTAGACGACGGCAGTCACGGTGGTATCGGTTGGCAGGAGCTCATAGTACAACATTCCTTCTGAATCCCACCAACAGCAGAGAAGAACCTTCTTCTCGTGGAACCCTGGTTTCGGTTCATGTGGCGGCAATTCTCCTCGTGGAAGCCACTGACTCTTGCGAGTATGGTTGACGTAGAGGACCCAGCTCTCATCTCCAGTAACGATTTCCTTCAGAAGGTCCTTTCTGTGCGGACGAAGGAGCAGTGATTCGCAGACACTGACACGGCTTGCTTTGTCAGAGTCGCTGAGCCGATGAGGGACCCATGTCGAGTAAACCTTCCGATAGCCGAGGTCGTTCAGATGGTTGCCGATGGTCATATGGGTGACTCCAAGTGTATTCGCCGATTCGCGAGTGGAGGCGTTCGGCTTCGCGTCGAGGGCGTTCCACAGGGCTTCGTCATCGACTGTAGGTGGACGTCCTGAGCGTGGTCGATCGCCGAAGGTCGTGTCGCCAGATTCCAAGCGTTTGAACCATCGAGACACCGTGGAATGGTGGACGACGTTGCCCTTGAATGCAGCGCAGATGTGGTCCGCGGCGGCTCTGGCGGAGTGTCATTTGAGGAACTCGTAGTAGACGATGGGGCGAAGAGTTGCTCGTTCGATCGGAGCCATGGCTGCCAACTAATGGCAGAAGCCGCCTTATATAGCCGATGAGGGACCCATGTCGAGTAAACCTTCCGATAGCCGAGGTCGTTCAGATGGTTGCCGATGGCCATATGGGTGACTCCAAGTGTAGTCGCCGATTCGCGAGTGGTGGCGTTCGGCTTCGCGTCGAGGGCGTTCCGCAGGGCTTCGTCATCGACTGTAGATGGACGTCCTGAGCGTGGTCGATCTCCGAAGGTCGTGTCGCCAGATTCCAAGCGTTTCAACCATCGAGACACCGTGGAATAGTGGACGACGTAGCCCTTGAATGCAGCGCAGAGTGTCCGCGGCGGCTCTCGCAGAGTGTCCTTGGAGGAACTCGTAGTAGACGATGGGGCGAAGAGTTGCTTGTTCGATCGGAGCCATGGCTGCCAACTAATGGCAGAAGCCGCCTTATATACCCCGAGGGCAGAAGCTTCGAGAATATTCCAGCATATACAAATGCGAAGCCCCGCCCATCATTCCTTTGAAAATTTTTATAGTTTTAGAAAGTGCTGCAATACTTTCTTTCCAACCCAATAATAATGCCACACGTGTTCAAGTGTTTGAAAGATATAGGTGATATGCATGATGGAGTTCACATAGGGAAATGGCCATGTTTCTGTTGCAGGTGCGGTGCGGGCTGGGATGCTTGGAATTCTTAGAGAGATGTTCGAAAGTGCCATTCCATCATGTTCTGCCTCTGCTGTTCCCACGATTCAACAGCTTTGGAGTGAAACACGGTGTTATTGCTATGCTCCATCCTGACTTGCCTTGTGTGCAGTCATTCTTGAAGTGGGAGGTGATGTCTGGAGTGATAATAGACTGGGATGAAGGCTTGTCTGTCCTTTTTTGTGAGAAGCGCAGGAAAGCAAACTTGAAGTATCTGCATGTTCCTCACAATCCAG
Source organism: Darwinula stevensoni (assembly GCA_905338385.1). NCBI lineage: Eukaryota > Metazoa > Arthropoda > Ostracoda > Podocopida > Darwinulidae > Darwinula > Darwinula stevensoni. The sequence goes on along the minus strand of CAJPEV010000011.1, from coordinate 333,303 downwards.
CAGTGAATTGGGCGGCACCATTGGAAGATGACCGTTTGGGTGTTGTGGTGATGGTGCCGAACACCGTTCGACCCGGACGAACAAGTTTTAACACACAGAGTTTTCGTGTGTTCCGGGAAGTTGGCGGATGCAAAGGACTGTCGTCTTTTTCTCTGAGTGGCCACAGTGGAATCTGAAATCCAAATTACTAGCTGATGCTGAGACACTGGTGCTGCGACAAAGGGCAGACATATGGCATTTCTACAGAGCAACAGTGATTTCCCAGTGGTGATGCTTCATCTTCATGTGCAAGGGCGACACATATCATCATCTGAGGTGAGTGGGACATGGCTGCTTATGGTTGCAGTGCCATTGAATATTTTCAAATGGTGCCTTTCTCTCCTGTTATGAATATTATTTAACTGGTACCTGTTCCTGTTACAAGCTATGGCAGGTTTCATAACATGTCATTCTTGTGGTTTGTGAGAAGAAGGAAAGGGAGTGATGGGAAAGAACTCTGGGCTCTTTACACTAGAAATATGCCTGTTGTGGTTTTGAAGGTGTGTGTGTGTGATGTAGGGTGTCTTTGTTGTAGATGGAAAAGGCTCACAAAGGGGGGACTTGTGTTCCTCTGGAAGTAGCAGCTCAGTTATGGCGTCACTCAGTTTCTCGTAGTTCAAAGGGCGTTTGTGGTGTGGGATCTTGTGAGGGTGATGATGATGGGGAGTCTTGGCCAATGCTGGCATTGGTTTCTGCTCGGAATGGGGATTTGGTTTAATGAGGTTTGCTCAATACAGGACATGGAACGTTATTTGTGATGTAGGGACATATTGTGGTGTGTGGTGGAGGTGAGACGTTTCATTTGGATTCTAGGTGCAGTTGGCAGTGGTGTATGTCCAGTGCCTGATGACATCCAGAAGGAGGGAGGGAATGGAGAAATCAGTGAAGTCCGGGCTGAGGATCTCCCATCCGTGTCCAGGTGAGGTTTCAGCTGAGGAGTATGCTTACAGGCTAAGAATGAGACACTCCAAGTATGAGCCATCCCGACTGTCATTTGCGTTGGCTGTTACACGTTGAGAGACCATGGCACGTTGCTTCATGGATTGTATTTTTGCAACTTCTACGTGTGTTGCAGGCAGAAGGGGTGGCCAGAAGTTCTGTCGATTGCACACACTCTTGATCTTGGGTTTTGAAACTGATTTGGCAGAATGGATTCGTAAGGCCTCGAGGCAGCAGGCGGTTTCCGTCAGCGCCATCGAGCAGAAGCTGCTGGAGTGGCAAGGTGAAGATTCTTCTTCGTAGCAGTTGGACTGCAGTTGATGCTATTTGCGTTCACATTTGCTCATTGTACTGGTTATGAAGGACGAGGATCAATGCTAGCTATGCCCTTCTCCAAGAAGCCTGAGTTTCTGATATTGGAGTGGATGTCTGGCCTTTCCAGTGGCATTTTACCAGAAAATATCAATTGAATGATGAGTGCAATTCCTTGTGACAACTGGGCGAATTGGTGAGGAAATGTCTGTGGGAAATAGAAGCATGTTCATTGGTGGTCAGATTTGAACGATTTGAACAAAGGCTTTCGATGGGAGGGCTGTCTGCAATGTTGCTGTGTTTTTGAACAGTTGGTGGACCTGTATTTGTATAATTCCTCTGAATTGCTGCTCTTGACTTTTCCACACAGGTGCACAGGATGGTGAAGACATTGGTGTTGTCGGTGGTGGAGAACTGGTATGGGAATGGGTTGCAAACTGTTTCGGTGTTTTCTCTGGTGTCTTTTGCATGGAGCACAGATGTTGGGCTGTAACCGAGGAGAGCATCTTGCAAGTAGCCTGTGAGCATGGCATTACCATGAATGGATTGAAGACGTAGGTGCTACTCATCCCAGAGCATCCTGCATCAGTACGTGATGTAAATGCAGGGAGGAAATATCCCTCCCCCGTAGTCTTGGAAATCTCCCAGGAGCCGTATGAGCTCCGAATGCTTCTGGAGTTCCGTGTGGGGGTGGGCACCTGGATCGGGAAAGGTTTGATGAGGTGGGGAGGACAATGGAGTTGCTGGTGGATGTGTGTTGCTGTGGAACATCCAGTGCGATTTGGAGTGACCGAAGGGAGAAGTGCTCTGGACACTTTCCAGCGGTCCTGGAAGGTTTGTGTGTATGGCCGAGCAGCAGGAATTGGATTCGAAGAGCTCAAGTATGAATACCTGGACTTCATTGGAGGACAGATGTATGTGGTTTGCCTCAAACACAATGTTCCCTTGATCCGTGAGGTTCGTGGAACCTTGAACGTGTGCTGCTGGCCGTGCGTGGACGAGGATGGGACTGGGGGTGGTGGTGATGATACCATTTCATGTCGAAAGTGCATTGTCTGGAGGTGCCCTCAACAGTCATCTTTGGTGCAGTGTGCGGCAGGACTCTGCTATTCTCATGGGAAGGAAGTTATGATGGGTAGCATGAGTCGTGTGAGGTATGTGTCGTGCGTGAGGTCAGCTTCCTCCCTGTACTCTGGCATGGAGGACAGTGAAGGTGCTGTTGGGAGAGGGAGCTGCACATCATTCCCCAATAATGCCGCGAATGACACAGTCAAGTAGGTGATCCTTCATTGTGCTTTTACTCTGGGATGCAAGATTCAGATGATATCAGGGGAGAAGGTGTGGTTTTGCCTCAGGGTGAGACGAGTAACTCGAATCATGAAGGGGTCTTGGATGCCAATGGGAATTGCAGCAGCGGGGAAGATGCTCGAGATGCAGAGTGGTACGTTGTTATCCTCTGGGGAATGGCACCTGTGGCAACGAGTCCAGTGATTCGAACTTCCTGCGGAGTGACAGTGGGTGCTTGCAGTGCATCAATCCTTGCATGGAAAGAAAGAAATATCTGGGAAATTCCTTCTCAATGGACCGTTGAATATTTTGAGCCGATGTGGTCATGGTGGATCCACTCCTGTTGCAGTGCATACGTTTCTCCAGCAGATAACTGCACGCCCGTCTGGCTGCAGTGTGCCGTTTCTGTACCCAGAAGATAATGCATTCCCCTTTGAAGAGACTGATGCTCGTCGACGCGTTCACGAACTGGCAGCTCTGCTTCGCCGTGGACCATGGGACTACTTCTTCACGTTCACTAGTAATGACAGGGAGACATTTGGAGTGGCTCCTCTTCATGCTGCATTGGAAGAATTCAGTGGAGGTGATATGGAACTGTTCACGGTAGGATTTCATTCCCTTTTTGAAGTGCTCTGCATAGCCTTTACACAAAGGCAGTGACATTGGTCTTGTGAAGGTTCCCCCCAACATGTTGGTTGTAGTTAGTCATGTGGGCTGTGTTCCGTAGCATTGGGTGAGGTGGCAATATTTGGTCAAGTTTGTTAGCAGTTCTTTTCGGGGAATTTCTGGAGGAATTAATGTGAAAGATGAAATAATGAGAAGGTAGGGTGGGGGATGGTGAGAGAAGTACTGAAATGGATTTGTGTGTATGTTGTTCGGATGGATCATGGATGTGGGGTTTGTGTGTTCGCAGGCAGCGGTGGAATCCAATGAAGTCCTGTTTTGTCGTATGTGGGAACGGAACATGGGATATTTCATGGTCTACATCGAAAAGTCACCAGAGCGGCCTCTTGGTCACGTGAGGCGTTTGTGGTGGCGTTGGGAGTTTCAAGACCCTGGTTCACATGACAACAACCCCCACGTCCACGGGGGTGTCACATTGCACCCAGGGGACAGTGACGAGGAACTCCTTCAACGTATCTGTTGTCGTTCAGTGAGCTTCTTTCTTAGTGAGTATGGGACAGACTTTGAAAGCCTGCTTCGCCGGGGACTCGTCAGCAGTTGGCAGGAGTTCTGCAGCTTGCATGACTTCTTACAGGCAGTTCAGACGCATGCCTGTGACGGAGCTCAGCTCCGGTGCAAGAAGAAGAGGAATGCGGCAGGAGAGGTCATGTGTCGTGTTCCCCGACATCCGCACAGTGGCCAGTACTGGCAGGAAGTGTGTGATCCGCGATTTGAGAGTGATGTGCTTTAACGAATGAAATTGCTGGGACTGGCAGCCTTTGACCTTGATGAGGGGATTTGGCGACCAGCAACTTGTCTGCGTGGGGTCGATGGCACTATCCTACTTCCAAAGAAGAACACTTCTGCCCGACAGTTCCGTTGTTGTTCGTTGCCTCACGTAGTTTCACGAATATCTAGCGATGTGACAGGCGATTCCAGATGTCTTACCTGGTCAAGTATGCTTCTGGTCAGGAGGAACGAAAGAATGTCATGTACTGGGCACAGCAGCGATGAAATTCATGTGGAATCTGATAGTCTTCAGCAGACTATCAGAAGATGACCTGCAGGGAATCATCACACTCCGCAGGAAAGTGGACAGGTCAGAAGAGGATAGCAAGAAAACCTTTGACATCATCCTGAGACCGTGTAAGGCCAACTTTGTCAGCAACTGGGATGACATTCCCGATGATACCCTGAGGGTAGTTGGAATGCATGCAGCCGAACAGGAGGCGGTGAGGAGATTCACTCAATCGAAAGAGAGGGACTCCGCTTTGACAAAGTGCTATTCTCCTGCCCAGGATGAAGTGGAGGTGTTGGGTGGCATTTGGAGAGCTGCTGACAAGTGTGTGACGAAGGTTTTGAATCGGCATTGCCTGACGATGGAAAGTCCCCCCTCCGACAAGCAAGTCCTGGCTTGGAAAATAATCATCAAAATACAAACGATGTTCTGGAGGATCCTGAAGCAAGTCTACCATATCCATTACAATATTGGTAACTATAATTTCTTTTTCCCGTCTTGAATGTGTTTATTGCAATAGGGAAAGCGTTCTCTTCGCGAAAAATAGCTATTCAATGCAATCATATGCCGTCTATGGCCAAAGACGATTCCTCACGGATTGCAATCGATCATTTACAGTAATCGGGTATAGGAAAATGAATTAATATTTCAAATTGGAACAAGCAGCATCCTTTTATTGTTCATCACCTGCATGACAGAGTTGACATCGTGAGTCAAACGCATCGAACATAAATGGGAACACTAAAGATATCATAAACCTGAAGAAATCTCTTGATATCTTACCCTGCATCAATTGCCCTTCTATCAGGAACTCTCAATCATGTACAAGTCAAATATCTCTAATTAGTTATTAAGGAATCCGTCCAATATATCCGAAGTAGTCTGCTCAGACATCTGCCTCACCTTTCCGCAAAACTCAGGAGTATCACCTGGTCTAGTTTTTCCCCGATTTCTTTATTTCCTTGTTTCCATTTTGTATAACACTAGAATTTAGCTTTTCTATAAATTAATTAAAACGAGACTATGAATCCACCACCAGGGGCAGAAATGTGATGAAACTAGGCACGAACATGAAACCCTTTTGTAATCAATGAGGCTATTTAGACCCAACAATTTTCAGAAATTACTCTCTCGTCTGATATGGTAGACATAGTTTCACTACAACATCAACTCAAGCAATAGAATCTATTACATGACTCCAGTACATTGTGACTTTTGCGTTTCTGGAGCAGGTCAAGAAGAGGGAATTTTCCGACCATCTAGCATGATTGTTCTTAAACACTGGAAATTCATTACAAGAAGCCCATAAAGCTTCAAATGGTGTCGAAGACAACCATACGCATGCAATGAAATCGACATCAAAGAATCATTCGACAGGCTAACTCACACGTTTGCAGATGAAATCTTTTCACAACTTCCCATTGTTTACCCTTGAAAACTTCAATAGATGGATTCTGCATCCCACCAATAGCATATATATTGCCGTCCAAAGGTATGAGGCCGTGCCACTGTCTTCCTTCCACCATGTGAGGCCATTCCTGCCACTTGTTCTGTCGTACATCATAGCAGTATACCTTCTTCTGGCCGTCACCACCCGAATATATAACATCTCCTTCATAACACGCAACAGCAGGAAGCCCCGTGCCTCGGGGGAGGTCAGCCAACTCCTCCCATGTGGACGCTCGGAGATCGAGACGTTCGTACTTGTTAGACCGATTCTGAGAATATCCTCCGAGGACGTGGAGGCAAGAGTCCTGATAGCATGCTCCGGCGCCATACCGAGCATACCTCATGTCCTTCAAACGAACCCAACTGCCCGACCCCACATCAAACTGAAACACCCACTCCTGCGGCATATTTTGCAGGTTAAAATATCCACAGACGAACATTGACTTTGGTGCAACTGCAGTCGCCGGCCATCGAATGTGTTCCGGAGGCTTTGGCCCTTCGAACCATTCATGATTGCCCAAATCGAACACTCTCATGTCACCACCTCCCATTAGGTACAGTTTCTTGTCTATACCAACAAAAGCCCGCATGAATTGCCCATCTGCTTTGTGCGGATAGAGGGTTACCTCATTCTTGCTGAAATCGTTCCTATCAATGCCGTACACCTTCCATTCGTCATTCTTCTGTCCTAGGCACCATATCTTGCTTGAGAGGAACCCGCGATGCCTGTATTTCTCCTTAAGAACAGTATGTCGGAGCTCCGGGAAATGATAGTTAGTTGCGTCCATGCAGAGATTTAGACATCTTGGACTTCCAGAAACGTCAGGATCCTTGACTATCACCGATTTCAGATACTCATGAGACAGAAGGGGAAGACGAATTTTTTCTAGCAAATCCGGAAGATGATCCTTTCGATTTGTATCATGATCCACCCACTTCTTCGCAGCTTCATAGACTTCCTTTTCGGAGGAGACTTCCAGCTCATCTTTATCCAAGAACAAAGCCAGTGTTTCAAAGGAGACCCTCAGGAAGTCCGCCGTGTGCACCACCTGACTGAACCGGACCGAAATGAGTCCGATTGCAGCTTCTTGCAAGTCCTTGCAGCCGTATTTCTCAGCAATGCCAAGGGAATTGAATGCATTTTCCGGTGTGAGAAAACCTGCCAATGCTTTGCCCATTTTGTCACATAGGCGGTTGAGTCCAAGCAAATGTGCATCCTGGAGGGCGGCCAGCACTCCATCTCGTCCTTCTAATTCCACCTTCGTTCCGTGGATGTACTCCCAGACCGGCTTGAAGCCCTCCTTCGTGAAGCCCTCCAACTCGATCTCCCTTTTCACAGGCTTTTCGACGCACGATGAAAACATCCTTCGGAAGTAGGGGGAGACGGCGGCGAGGATCCCCTTGCACGAGTAGAATTTCGCATCTTGGATGACCAGGATGACGTCGCACCAGGTGGGGCCCGTGCTGAAATAATCGGAAACGTCGGCTGCAAGCCCCGTGTGATCATTGAAATCCTTCTGGATCACGATCTTCCGTTTCCCCGCCTGGGCGCCAGCCAGCTCGGCTTCATTCATCGCTTTCCCTGTCAAAATCAGTCTTCAGTCTGGCTCCATCTTTAAAATCAACGGGCGATCTTTAAAACTTGTATTGGGAAAAGTATCTCAGCCCCAAAAATTAACGAAATTCTTTCAACGTTTTCCACAAGGAAGTATTGTGAGATTCCACACAATCGTATTATCGTTTGGGCAATCAAAACAATTATCGCTACCTCCCAGGACACACAACATGACAACTGAAACCAAAATAATATATTCTACTCTCATGAAATATAGAAAAAAAACTCGGAAAAGTGAGAAAAAAATTCGGCTGTGAACTCAGAAAAAAAACAGGCTCTTACGAGACATGTGAGACTCAAATGCAGCCTTTCTCTTCACAATGCTGCCCAGCATAGCATGCATTCTACTCGTCGTACTGAGAGAGACGGACACATGTAAAAGCAACCAACTTACCCGAATTTACCGTCTTCCCAACCCCCGATGCGAAAAAACACTGTGGAAACTGCCTCCCAGACGAAAGGAACGAAACACAGCGGAGAGTTGGAGAGTGCCTCCGAGATACGCGTTCCAGCCGATGGAACGCGGGAGATAAAGTTGTCGCCGGCGCAATCCAGATATCTCCCGTAATGGTGTGTTATCAATATACTGCCGCAAAATGTTAATTTAGTGACAAACTAATATGCAAATACAGGAAGTTGCAATATCCATGCGCTCAAAAAGTGAATTTAGTAATGCATGAAATTCATGAGGAAATTTGAGTATTAGTATATTATAACGTCGCCCGCAGGTTCAGTATTTTACAGGTTTTTTTTTGTTATTTGAGGGTTTTAATACTATTTGTGACACTTCACTAATTGTGCGATCTTATAAGTATGGCGATTTTCGAACCTGTGTTCTTTTCTTAAATCAATATTTGTCTCTTCCCCAGTAGTATTTCACTACAGGGAAATTCTGGATGCATCTTTTCAAATGGCAAGCAACCCTTGAAAAAGATATTTTCAACCATTCGTCAAAATGGAGGACCAGTGAGAGTTAGGCTAATTTAGTTTTGGTATGCTTAAATTCCTCATCCCGTTATGTCCTGGAGACAGTCTTAGCATTGGTTCGGTGTCGAAGGCCAAAATCGCTTGACTTTCGCACTTGGATTTAGTGAAAACCCAAAAAAGCTGACGGAACGTTAGTCTGAATATTGACCCTATATTTGATCACGTTCTTCAGCGAGATGAAGCGGAGACGGCAAATTCGCTTTCCTGCTTTCAAGACCAGGTAACACTAATATATGCGAGACGAAACAATATTATTGATGAAAACACGGAGTAAATGTTCATTTCTTGTGCAAATTCTAGGGTTTGGAATTTTCGAACTGTCACAAATCGTACTAAAGACCTCGAGGAACATATGTATTGCATTGAGTATACCAAATTCGGGCGCGCAGTTATATTTCATAATTACCGGGAATTTGATAAGTTAATATAGAATCGGCACTTAGGCCACACAAATAAAATAAAATATTCACGTGGTATTGTGACAGGAACCACACAAGTAAGCGCCGCCTCCAAAAATCTGCAAATCGGGCGAAAGATGGCGCTAGTGCCGCGTGACCCTGACCCCGTTGAAGAGATTGCATTGTATAGAATTATGTAGAGAGAAAATTATTCAGCCCATCAACAGTGTATAGAGCGACCACCCTAAATACGAATCAGATGCCAACCTTGCACATCCGGTACTCCCTCCAAGATAAGGAGGTGCAGGAATGATGGGGTTCCCAACTTTACGGACGATAATTTGGGACCTCGGGTCCGGGGCGAGAACATCCATATTCCCGCCACTCCACTTGATCGTTCAACGAATTCGAAGTTACACAGCCCGTGATCTTACGACGACCTTGATCTCGCATCGAAATTGATCTCATGTCAAGACTTCATTCCCCTTGCCTTCAAACCCTACGGTCGTTGAAGTGTGGACGACGCAGCCCTTCGACGGATCCGGAGTGACCAGACCCCATCGTGCCTGCGACCGGACGCGCTGTAGAGATCCTTGTCTGTAAGACATGTCCCACCTGATATAGGGTAGGTGCTGCGAATGTCGACACTGGGGGTAATCTCGGCACTTTGAAATCGTCAAAATTCTGCTTCCACTACTAGTCCCCTAGGCACGGGTAGTCAAGCATTCTCAGATGGTAAGACTAATGTTGTTAACATGGCGTGGAACAGCCATATTTACTGTTGTAGCTTTCTCGCAGTGGCTACACAAGCGTATCGCGACCACAGGCCGGCTTTTACAACCGACCAATCACAATCGAGTCGGGGCTACGTCACTCAACCATCATGGCGTCAGCCATTCTCTTCACTTCCTAGAGTGCTTCAGTTTGTTCAGTTCGCCTCTTCTGCCTAGACATGGAGTGTCATTCGTGCAAGAAGAAATTTACAGCAAACTGGATTCTCAGGAGACATGTGAAAACAGTCCAACCTGAAGCTAATGTTCCTGCCCTCCTTCGGACTGGTCGCAAATCCGCGGGTGTCGAGAATGTGAAATGTACGTTTTGTGACGTGACATGGACTCACTTCGGAGGCATGAAAAAGACCTGCACGAAATGCAAGACGAACATATGAACCAGGCAAAAATGAATTGCCCTGATGAGAGACAGGTGACGTAGGCTTACCTAGCAGGTCTATTGGATAAGTAAAGGCTTTGTTCTAATATCACGCCTAGGGTTGTACTGGATGTCTATCCGATAGGACTTGGTTACACAAGAAGTCACTCCTAAGTAAATGACCGTTACCTTAGCGAATTGCTGGTTACTGCAAGTTACAGTTTCCGATCAAACTGTGATTGATCTAATGAATGAAATCCAAAATGTAAGCTGCTTAAACTATGTTCTTGCTCTGGTTGACTGGACACAAGTCAGCATTCAACCTGCTAAACCCGATTGCATCCCAGAGTCAAGAACACTGAAAGGGCCTGTTCTGACCATTACCCCATCAAGATGAGATGGTTGGTATTGACAATGAATGGCTGAACATTTTCCACCTCAGATCATTCAACACTGGATTATGCTCCAGTTTGATCTGTCTCACTGATGTCTGTGTAATCAACATGAGTGTTCCTGGATGAACCAGGAAATAGAACTTTCATGATAATATTACCTGATGCTATGGCCCTTCCTTGAGCTTAGTCTCTTCTTCAACAAGGGTGCAACCTTTGCAAGTCACCTCAGTAATGACATGCATATACTGCAGCTTATCATCAGCCTCTTACCCTTTATCCTTTGTTTCTGAGAGTAGGACACTCATTTCTTATCCCAGATACAAGAGTCCTCAATTAATGGAATCCCTGAATTCTTATATTATGAAGGAGTTCGGTCATGGTCATGAGGATATGGTCTAGCATTACACTTGCCATATTTGACCTGTAGAAACTCAAATTATTTTCCTCTGATCTTTCTGGTGTCTATTAAATTCAGACCATATAAAAGGTGTGAACTTGGTCTGTTAATTTCCAAAAGTATCAATACCATATACAGATTACCAGACCTTTACCAACATACCTCTGAATGCACAGGATGGTCTGGATGATGCTATCTTCATGGCCCTGTTGGTCTGTGGGCAAGAGTCAGAAAATCTGATAAACCAGTTTGAGGGCAAACATTAATTCTGTACACTTGCTTACAAGCTCGTCCCCCATTCCTACAAGAACTCTGATACAACAGGGTTGTGTTACAGTGCCCATACAACTGGATAAGAGTCTAACTCATCAGTGTGACCTAATGGGGATTTGAATCAATTAAATCTGTACAGAATAACACACTCCCAGAATTGGTATATTCCCAGCTCTGGCAAGTAATGACAGTATGGCAATATCCCCCTGTACCAAAGTAACCTGTCAAGATCTCCCGGTCTGCCTGCCTACCTATGCCTCTTTTCGAAAATGTCTTCATGTCAAGAGTGTCTAGAATAGTTCCCCAACTCGTAAACTAAACTCGACACGAATGCAAGCATTTTACTGGATTTAGGAACCAAACATCTAATGCCCCTTCTTCTTCATTTCATAAGAAAAACAGTGCCATGCTATTTTTCCTACTACCTTCATACTAAGAAAGGTTCCAAACGTTTAGTATCCAACAATTACTATACATGGTACTCCTGTTTCTAAGTGACGCCTAGGCTAATCTTTGGGCAACGAAGAGCCTGTCCAAAATTACTCGTCTCATTGAATTCATCAGGTCTATAACTGCTTGCCTCCGAATATGAAAGGGACATCCATGCACGACCACGTGCACCGTATTCATCTTCCACAGCAATCCAGTGCTTCGGTTTACCTTTGTCTATCATACATGTGAAAGTGCAACGAGAAGGTATTCTCCATAACATGAGGAAGGTATACCTTGTGTGCATTTGACTTTTCTTACGCCGAACATGCTTTCCCCTAAAACGACACCTATGGCAGCGACAAATTTGACTTTCTTTAGGTCACTTTTGAATTTCCTTGCTGCATTTGACTTTACTTCCCCATTTGACCTCAAAAACCTAGAGATATTTTGCTTAAGTTGTCTGTTGTCTGTTTAGAACGAGAAGGAGAAGCCACCCCTATCCAGTTGGGAGGGCTGAGTTGGTCCCTCAAGTGGCTGTTTCTCCAGTGGTACTATATATGTCAGAGGCAGACCTTAGAATCATAGTGCGGCAGGAAGTCCGCTCTGGCATCGGGGACGAGATGCATCGACTGCACGAGGCGAAGGTTGGCAAGGCAACACCCCGACCAACAGGCGACCTTCGTCTCCCAGAGAATCCAATAGCTCGGCGCCCCCCCTTGCACACGAACATCAACCCTTATGCCAGAGAATTCCACCAGGAGGATATGGAACGCTAGGCCGTCTGTCCTGGTCACATGAGGAAGAGACCGATAAGCAAATGGATCAACCAAGTTCTGCTTCGCCCAGTAGGTCCTGTAGCAAAGTTGTTACTCTGTGATGAATAAAATAATGCCCACATTCTTTTCCTTATTTCACATTAATTTTGGTTGGAATGAAGCAACAGGACGGGGAGAAACCTCGAGGCCAAGCTTAATGATCATGTTAGATAATTAATGCACATTTCAATGGGATATTAGGAAATTTGACACTGCTGGACGCATGGTGGCATTTTCCTTCTATAGCCACTTCAACGGCAAGAAATGTCTCGACACAATACTTACGCTTTAACTGTAACCGGAATATTTATTCGAAAGTAGTATATTAAACTGATATTTGAGAGTATGGGTATATGGGTTTATTCCATGCTGATAATTCAATTCTTCAAAAAACACAATTGAGCTGAAAAAGACAGCCGGCATTTATACAGAGTGTTCACAAACCTTCTCAACCTATAATCCAAAGGGAATGGATCCTGCAGTTTACCAGATACTTCCTAGTTTCTTGACCTGACGTCCATAAGCGGGACTATCGGAAGTTTGCCGAACCATTCCAACCGATCAACGGCAAACTCTACCACCAGTCAAAGAAGCGTGCCCAACTAAAGAATGTTCGCGTCCTGGATCTCTACTATCGCGGAATCGGCGGTGGGCACTTGGGAATGAACGCGACCCTTAGTAAACATGAGAAGTTCCGGGTTGGAAGAGCATGACTCCCGACGTGAAGAGGTTTGCATCGTGTTTTCTATTTCAATTATTTCTATGCCAACACCTTATCGTGTTGGCAAACATTTGTTTACATTTTTACTCATTCACCTCTTCGCTTTCTTCACTGGTTTTGCTGCATTGTTACCCAAAAGGCGAACCCCATGAACAAACCAGCACCCGCCAAACTGCATCCCGTGAAGGTTCCCTCTTGCCCCTTCCGCCGTTAGGGCGTCGATCTGGCTGGTCCACTCAACGTGTCAAAGCAGGAGAATCGATATCTCTGGTTTTACAGAGTACTTCAGGTTAGTATCGTCATCAATATTATCGATAATACATGTGTATTTTTAAACGTTATATGGGTATAGTGTATCTACCTCTATCTGTAACACTCTTCCACCTTCTTGCATCAGATGGGCCGAAGCATACCCGATATCGACAATACGGCTGTTTCTGTGGCGGAATGACTTATGGAGTAGTAACCTGTACATATTTCCTTTGGCCAGAATAATATTTCCTTAAGGTCGGAAGAAATAAGGCAGCAGACTTGGTTGCGGCCATTTGATCTGTTCGGTGAGCAGCAGCTCTCAACACCTAAAAATAAAACCGAATACAGCCGATAACCAACCAATCAACGGAATTAAGAGCGGGAGCTTCAAGGACTGAAAATCATGAAACAGCCACAACCAGCAGAACAGCTCTTCGGAACGCCCTACGAACAATATCACCAATCCAAGCCTGCGGCTTCTCGGCCTGTGGTCCTATCGGACCACCACAATTTTCTCGACCGGCAGCTCTTCCCAGCATCGTATTCCGGCGGAGGGTCACTGGTCCTCCAAGCTTTCGTCCTTCTTGGAAGCCTCGAACATCGCCAGTGGTCTCCAGGAAAACACGTTTCACAGGCAGGTGAGGAGTCCCTTCTCCAATCCTTTGCTCTATTGTAATATTTAAGTTCATGTGATTACTTCACTTGCTCTCCGAATAATGTATTATAACTGATTTCTGTAAGTAGGTTGAATTTAAAAAATAATATGAACACTCCAGCTGAAAATGTGACTTTCATGTTCTTCGAATTTTTTTCAAAATAGAGGATCTTGAAATTTTTCCAAGTCGAAGGGAAAACCGCAGGTAGAGTCTGTCTGAGTAGAGTGCTGTCTAATTCTTCGAAGTTTCACATCGAGAAAATCCTATGAGGAATCGTAATCCTCCAAGTGAATTATCAACGGTCAGCAATCATCTAGGAGTCATCAACGCTTGTGCGAAACTAAGACCCATCCGCCTAGTAGGTCTTGATGTAAGTTAATACTGAGATTAAATACGCAAGGCCCACAGGAAAATTATGAGCGTCAATAATGATGATAAACCCAACCAAAGAAAGCGTCACCATCCTCATAGGAAATGAAGAACCATGTCCCTTAATTTCAACTAATCCCAGCCAATTCTACTGACGAAACTTCAAACTCTTTCGGGTTCAACGTGTACGGCACGTTAACCTAGGACCAATCACCAACTGAAACCTAGACTATCCTTTGCCCGACAAAGGGCGTACCTGATGAAAATCATTAATCAACAGATTACATCATCGTCTCGGTCTCCGACCTGCGGAGGGGGGTGGCCGAGGAATTGGACGTCCTAATATTAGCTACTACTCCAATATAAAATAAGGCCCACTGGAAAAGTTATGAGCGCCAATATCGAAAATTCCCTTGGCATGGGTTTGTCAAAATGTCAACCTTACTTTCGACGGTTATGCGAACCCGCTTGATGCAGTCCCTCTGAGTTTGTCAGATGCAGTGCATACGCAGTTATTGCATCTTCGCAATCTATTGTGTGTGCATTAGTCGCTTGTGTTACATTTGATTCAACCCTGATCTACGGCACTTCTTTTGCTGAAGATGAAGAAACAGGAAACTCAGTAGCTTCAGGGTGCAGAGTTCGATGAAGGGGCTTGATGAGTAATGCAGGGTACGTGAAACTTTTTTTTAAAAAGAAATTTACCACTGCTCCATACATGTTTGCATGTACCTGATTAAAATTACTCGATCTGAAGCAACTCCGTCATTACCACCGCTTTCGTAAATCTACGGAATTCGGTTAAACCATGGCAACTCCAACTCCTCTCAAATAGGTCTCCCGACACTTCCACAAATCGGTCAGCATTTGTATATGCAAATACCGGTATCATTGAATAGATTATGCATATCACCCTGTAAGAAATGCTATCGAGAATTTTCAGGTATACCTTCATTTGTTACTCTATTGTCCAATGAGTAATGCATCTCAGTTTTTATTTATTTATAACAATGTGATGAATAGAAAAACAGGCATAGAAGAGGCCTAACCCTATAGTCTCGTACTCTAGGCTCATTTTCAATGTGATGGATCCAAATATACACGACGGAAAACTTCTTGATCGTGACATGCATCAGGAGTTTAGCCTTCTTTGTCTATCAGAGTCTGGACATGTAATCGACCAGCGCAGCCTGTGTCTGTGTGCAATAAGCCAATGTGCAATGAGCCATTGGATTTTAAAGACTTTTTTCTCCGAATGGAGGGTCCTTTTAAGCAACATTTTATTATTTCAGTGTTAATTCCATTCGTGGGCATACCCCAACCACTTCTGTTGCACAGTTCATTCAAGAAAATGTGCGCCGCAACCCCTCCGTTGCAAACTCGGAAAGCGAATCGGAGCCTAGTGATTATGATCTTTTGAGTCTCGTATTCTCACGCATCAATGTGTGTGGAGAGCTTTCTGAGCAGGATAAAAAAAAAAATTATGCAAACACCGGAAGCCGCCCTTGCGACTTCTCCCAGACAAAAATACCCCTCGGAATAAATTTCAGCCACTGTGAAGGAACCAGCGAGGAAACTCGCGGTAAAAGCAAAAGGGTTAACAGAGCGTCACCCTTTATGTGACGCTTTGCGAGTGTTTTAGCTGCAGCTGAGAGCGTCCAACACGACGTGACAAGCTAAGCACTAATAAATACAGCATCCCAAATAACTTTGACAAACATAACACGTGTTCCTATTTGCCTCACCAATACGTTCACTACTTTAGGAATTACCAAACGGTGCCTTTTTCTGCCCCAATCCATGGTGCGCAGATTGAGTAAAAGTTGTCATTTTCTTGAGCTAATTCTGGCCAAAACCATCAAATAGAACGCATAGACAGCGAATAGAATCAAACGCAGCACAGAACAAATACTAAAAGTTGAAGGGCAAATTATTGTAAATTAATTAAAGGATCGTTGTCTAACTTCGGGGTGAGAAATAGCGTGTAGACTTAAAGGCTGAGCAAAGAAACTCGATCCAGAATTGTTTCTGTCGTCAGGCTCTACGACTTCAGATCTAAATGACTAAAGCTGTACCTGCATCCATTTCTTAGCACTACTTACAACGACCGACCAGCCAGGCGACAGAGTTGCTCATCGAGCCTATGGAGCCAAGGAATGGGAAATCCATGCACCCAAAATATCATATTTAGTTTAAAATTGAGAAACTGATTAAACAAGTGTTTCGTGGTATTGCCTGGTTATTTGGTAGCTTCAAATGAATTCATATATTTTAATAGCTGGAAACCAGCCGGAGGAGAGAGAAAATGGAGGAAGGAGGAAGCGGCAGAGGCATCCCTCGCAAGAGCTATTATGAGCGGGAGAGGGACTGTGTCCAGAAGCGCTGCAGGCGCAGAAATGGTTGGAGTTTTGTGCTATTGGGCTTGATGGCATTGATGCACTCATCAAAAAATACTCTCAAATTCAAGTTGTTTAATAGCCCATATCCAAATTCGAAAAGGGTCCAATCAATTCAATAGGTATTAAACTAAATGGTGAAGATGGGAACGAAGTGCAGCAGGGGTTAACATCTGAAGATCCGCAGGCCGTTTTTGACCTGCGAAGATATTCCATCCAGCCCACCAAGGACACCAAAATGGGAGATTTGGTTTAAATTTCATTCATTTCGTTCAAAATTTCTTACTCCTCCGGGCAAAAAAACTATTTTTCGAGCGAACATTGCTTCCATCTGTGTGTATCAGGCCTACAATTCCTAATTAATTCCCCGCCACAGAAGCGTAGTGCAATATGTAGAATTACTTTTAAAGAGTTTTTATTTTCGGGACGCCCTCCAAGACAACCTCGAATGGCCGGTAGTCCCGGGGCTGTGAGAGCAGCAACAGAGAGACCCGCAGCTGTTAGACCAGGAACCGTCCGATGCGCAAGTATTGAACTAAATAGTAAAGATGGGGACGAAGTATAGCAGGGGTTGACAAGGTTCGCAGGCCATTTTTGACCTGCGAGGAGATTCCATCAAATATATTTTCTACTTAGCTCTTCCCAAGACTAAGTATTATCACAAAACCTTGTCAAAATATAAATGCCTAAAATAAAGTTTTTTGGCGGGCGTGGAGACATGGAAAAGAGAGGCTTGTGAAATAAACTGAATCTTAATCAGGATGGGTGATTACGACAAAAATTAAATCTTACCGCACTAATGAGATATCCTTCCTAGTTTCGAGTCATCTGATTAGTCTCCAAGTTTCATAGCAGGTATAGTACAACACGATACACGAGGGAAAAAATGCAAAATGGGCTTACGAAATGTGAACTTTTTGGAGTTATTTTAGGGTGACCCTCATAATTTGCTCTATTGACCGATTAGTAATGGGAAGTTCATGCAACCAAAAAAAATATTCAGTTTGAAATTAACAAACTGATGAAACAAGAATTTTGTGGTATTACCTGATTTGGTACCTTCAAATGAATTCGTATATTTCAATAACTTTAGATCAGCCGGAGGACGGAGAAGAGGGGTGAAGGAGGAGGCGGCAACACTACAAACTCCGCAACCTCCCCCGCAAGAGCCATTATGAACGGGGTAGGCACTGCGTCCAGAAGCGCAGCAGGCGCCGAAATGGTGGGTTGTAGTTTGTGCCATTAGGCTTGATGGCATATATACACTCATCAGAAAATGTTTTCAAATTCAAGATATTTAATAACACATTAAAATTCCAAAATGATCCAATCAATTCAATAGGTATTAAACTAAATGGTAAATATGGAGACGAAGTGCAGCAGGGGTCGACAACTTAAGGTCCATAGGCAGTTTATGAACTGCTTAGAGATTCCATCCAGCCCACCAAGCAGAGGAAGAAGAGAGAAGATATAGTTTATATTTTATTTTTTCCGTTCAAAATCTGTTCAGTTGCCATCCGATACCCGATCCGGAACCGCAGTCCGACCCCGACACGGAACCGCAGCCGTCCGACCAGCGGCCCGCAGACCCATGGCCGGTAGGTATTGAACTAAATGGTACAGATGGTGACGAAGTGTAGTAGGGGTTGTCAACTTAAGGTCCGTAGGCAGTTTATGAACTGCGAAGATATTCCATCCAGCCCACCAAGCAGAAGGGAGGAGATTAGATTTATATTTCATTCATTCCGTTCAAAATCTTACTCCTTCGGGCAGATCAACACCACAATAAATAACCCGACATTGTTTGTTTGGATCTGTGCTAATAAGGTCTACAATTACTAATAAGTGGTCAGCCCCTGAAGCTTAGTGTAACATGTTGAATTACTTTCAAATTATTCATTTTCAGAGCGCTCTCCTCCATGACGAGGCCCAGTGGCCGGAAGACCTGTGGCAGGAAGACCCGTGGCGGGTAGGTATTGAACTAAATGGTAAAGATGGGGACAAAGTGCATCAGGGGTTGTCAACTTAAGGTCCGTAGGCCGTTTATGAACTGCGAAGAGATTCCATCCAGCCCACCAAGCACACTAAGAGGGGAGATTTGGTTTGTTTAATTCATTCAGTTCAAAATCTCTTACTCTTCCGGGTAGAACACAACAATAATATTTTTCAAACGGATATTGCTTCAATCTGTATCAGGCCTACAATTCCAGATAAGTTATCAGCCACAAAAGCGTAGTACAACATGTAGAATTACTTTTTAAGGATATTTACTTTCAGCACACCCTCCAAGACGACCTCGAGTGGCCGGCAGATCTGTGTCTGGCAGTCCCAAGGCCGTTCGACCCGCCGCCGTGAGACAAGCAGCCGTTCAATAGAGACACTCAGAAAGAACATTAGTTAAGACATGTATTTTATTCATGCTCTCGAGACATAACCAACCCTATGAAGAGGTGAGAAAGAGGGAGGCCCTATGAAGTCCCCTGCCCGTGTCTGTTCCCTCCGCCCAGTTCACCCTAACGTCGGTCTCCCGACGTACGGACTCTCGTGCGGAAGGAACTTCAAAATTTCTTCGGAGCAGCTTTTCTAACGGTTGTGTTCCAACTATATGTTCCCCGGCAGTCATCTGCTCCACCTGCCCAGTCCACCTTTACCGAGGCTGACGTACGGACCATCGTGCGGCAGGAACTTGAGGATTTCTTTGGAGTAGTTTTGGAAGGAGTGTGTTCCAGCTGTGGAGAGCGAAGGGTGTCTCTTCTGAGAAGAAGGCCCAACAGGCTTGCCATGACCACCAGGCGACCTTCGCTTCCTGGAGAGCCCCCCATCCCGGAGTCATCTTCCGGATCGGAGGGGAGCTCTCCCACGGCAACGACCACCTCTAGCTCCGATTTTAGTGAGGGACTCCAGAGAGTCCGGCCGTCGTTCCTGGTGTCCCCGAGGAGGTGGTCGAGCTGGAACCTGCCCTTGCCGGGGACGCGGATCAACCCGAACTGCAAGGTTCGTCCACTATATCCTGGTCTAAATGTCTGCTTGGTGCTGAAGGACGCAAAGCCCAACGAACATTTTGATTTGTCCTAAATGAAACGGATTGAATATCTAACATCAATGGTCTCGTGAGACCTCACCCTCGAAAGTGATGCGAATCCATTTGATGCAATCCTAAGTTTTTGTCCCATTTCCAATGCATACACAAAAATTGTATCATTGCATTGCAGTGCAAATTGTAGTCATTTGAAAGCTATGTTCACTCGTGGTAGGGAAAAACTGGAAATTCCGCAATATTCGTGAGACGGAATGCTGATTCCATGAAGCTAATTTCCTACTTTCCTTTCGGCCTCTCTCAAAGAATTAGGGTCTCAATCTTACGCTTCAATCTATCTTACATCGTCGAACATTTTAATTTAAAAAAAAATAGATGCCCTTTTTCTGTCACAGGCAGTATCGGAGATGTTTTACGTCCCATCTGGTTAATATTTTTTCTACATTATACTTGGTCTTGGTAAATATGAGCAAGGGAAAGGCTGTCATCCAACCTTGCCAAAATAAGCACCTAAAATAGTTTTCTGCATCAGGCCTACAATTATACGATGACAAGTTTTCAGCCATAGAAGGCCCTTTGATCGAGATACTCAGAAGGAACACTAGTTAAGAAATGTTTATTATTCATGCTCTCGAGATGTAACCATCCCTATGAAGAGGCGAGAAGGAGGGAGACTCCCTTGAGTCCCCTGCTCTCGTCTGTTCCTTCCGCCCAGTCCACTCTAACGGAGACCGACGTAAGGACTTTGGTGTGGGAGGGAAGGTCAAAATTTCATTGGAGCAGCTTTTGTCCTCCCGCGACCATTTCAATAAGCAGAAGTCACCTGCCCGATTTTGATTCTCCCATTGCGTCCTGCTAGAGGCCAAGAGCCCAATGCCGTGACAATATATTCGAATAAATATGAGTACCAAAGTATCTTTCAGATCTATTCCGCTCTTTCCCAATGAAAAATCCAGGCATCAATTATCTCGATGTCATATGTATAACTCCATCCGACTAGCATATATTCATAATGACTTGCCTACATATTGTCCAAATGGGTATTGTGTGACGCTATTACAGCATTCGATATGAATACAGCATGATTTAGCGACTTATGATATCATTTTCAGATCGACAGGCAGGCACTAAAAAAAGCTCCATTTTGTCCCTTCGCTTAGGTCCGCGTAACGTGCCACCGTCCTTCAACAATGGCACTGACAGCCAAGACGGGTTGGTCGCTGAGACATTAGGTACAGCCTGTTGAAATCTGGAGACGAGACATCTGACAGATTAGGGATAGAGTTTCCTTCTGCTATTATTGAAACAGCATCCACGCCTTAGAAGATAGCAGATTCACTACACCTTCAAGTATTTGCTAGTTTGGCCAATTCCTTCTTGCATTCACAGACACTTATCAACGCTACGGCCACCAATGACCCTCGTGACCAATGCTGAATATATCTCGGGCCTATGGATAGAAAGGATGAAAGGCATGACGGCTAATAATGTAGGCCTATGAAAGAATAGGAATGAAGGTAAAGCCTGGTGTGACAAGCCTACGGAAGTAAAACATAGCCCATAAAAAGGTAACATTTTAAATCCAACTAATGGTATTCTGCATGGGCGGATTGAAGTGATACCCAGTTACACTGTGCAACCTCTTCGCTTTGACCACCAGGTACATTATGGTAATAATACCCGACAAACTGGATGAGTTAATTTCTAGAGCAAAAATATAATTTAAAAGAAAAAACAGTATGGGAAAGAGTCCAATGCAGTAATGAGAAAACCAATTTTCAAAAGTTTCACCTATTTTCAACCTTAACCTAAACCTCACCAGCACCTCTCCCCTCCCCCATGTAGTAGTTGAGGGACGGACTTAGCAGTGTTATGTGCAATCATCTGGCGCTCTTTCGGCCATGAACTTTCAGCTTCTGGCTTCCCTTCGCTCTATCGCGAATCCCGAAACAGAACTAGCTGCACTGAAAGTTTTTTTTAAACAGGACAAGGTGCCCTTGTTGAGGATCTTCAGAGCTTAATTCTCATTTCACTATCACTTCCTTTCCAGTTATTAACGTTTACCTACACAGTAAAATAGTATTAATCAACGCATGCTCGTGTGTCATATATAATTTCATCTTTTGTATAACTCCAAAAATGACGCAATGAACCGTCGTTCCATCAGCCCTAGTTTAAAATGCCGTGCGCGAAAAACTCGACAGCCATAGATGTCATTACGAGCCACCACTAGAACAGCCACGTTGAAGTCGGCCTTTCTCCGCTTCAAAATGAACAGACCGGTTGTTCTCACCAGAGCATTCCACGTTAATAGGACCGAGATAGCCGGAAGGACGCTGGGCGTCGCGGAAGCATCATTTTGCGGTTCAAGGCGTGCACGCGCTTCTCTCCGCGCAGCGATAGCTGCCACAAGTTACTCTGCAGTTATAAAACAGCCCTACGCTGCTTCCCCTCAGCTCGCCTTCAAGTACCAAACGTTAAAATTCATTTTAAAAAAAAAATTTTTTTCTTGAATTTTTGCCTCCATTCTGCAGAATTTGCATGCCAACATATTCACGCTCAGTAGGTTAGTATTTTTTTCCCAGACATATTACTTAATTTCCGTACTTGTCGTAATAGCTTAGTTAACTTCAGTACCAATATATTTGTGCAATTATGTTGCTCCCTTGGGAAGCCGAGGAAAGAAGTGAAATGTCGTAACACCCTCTTGAAAAATATAGGCATCACGACATTTTGACTACTGGAAGTGTCGGCAATCCATCCGTGTTAAGTTTGTGTCTACGGTGGATCCTCACCAAAACTGGAAGACATATTTGACACCTGGCGAATCCCCGGTCATAATCTCCTTCTCTGACCTGCGGGCAATCGCTGGAGAAGAGATGGATGCCCGCCTGTTCGTCCCCTCTTATCCTTTCGTGAAGTGCTCATGCTACAAACTTTGCCTGAGTGTCTGCTATTTTTTGTGCAGGATTTTGCGCGAACCACACGCGGTCCGGAGGGATAGGGCGGCCCCCGACGATTCGGATCAACTCCGGGGAACATATTACTTTATCGTCACGGTATCCGACCTGCGGAGGGTGGTGGCCGAGGAATTTGACCGCCGCATGCTTGCCCCCAAGCGGCCCCAGGCCCCCCGCCCAGTAAGTCTTTATTACACGGTGTCCACGGTCAGGACCCATAGGGAAAAATTAATAAAATTAAAAAAATTGTCCAACAATTTATTACATAATCTGTTCAAAGTGTCCGCCATTGTGTCGCACACATAGTTGAAGACGCAATCTCCACTGCAAACGCACTTTCTGAATCACAGTCTGTCGCAGAAATTTCCTGACACGCCATCATAATGTGTGCTTTAAGGTAGAAAATGTTCCCTAGAAATCCCTATGGGTCCTGACTTACGGGACACCCTGTAGTTACTACAAGATAAAATAAGCAAGCCCCGCTGGAAAAAAAAAATTTTAACGCTAATATTTGAGCTACTCCCATCGCATGGGTGTCAAAATGTCAACCTTACTTTCCACGGTTTTGCGAACCCACTTATTGCAGCCCCTTGGAGTTTGTCCATTTCAGTACATATGCAGTTATTGCATCTTCGAAATCTATCCTTTGCGTGCATTAGTCACTTACGGTACATTTGATTCCATCATGATATACGGCATTTCCTTAAATTGTTGAAGATGGAGAGATATATATTCTGCATGTTACACGCTGTAAGAAATGCTTCCGAGGATATTTATCTGAACTATTTCTTGCTCTTTTTTGTGAGATCCTTCGGAATTAAAAGTATTCAATATATCAAATGCAGAATTTGTGATTCGCACAGACTTGATCGGCCTGCTGATGAAACAAGCACTTCATGGCTCCCTTGAACCAAATTGATGTTTGACTTTTTTATTACAGCTGGAGATCAGCAGGAAGCGCATCAGGGGAGGGACAGCAGTACACCTTATTATCTTCGGGCTCTGCCGAGGAGATCATACAAGGAGACAGACCGACGACGTCTGCCAATCATCAAAATCTTTTTAAAAATTGGCAATGTAGAGTATGTTCTTTTTAAAATAAATATGCCATAATATTTATAGATCCTTCTCTATTCTCCTCACTTCACATTTATGCAAACAAAACTTCCAGATATTCGTAGACGTGGAAGTTCAGGACGTTTACTCGTTGAAAATTATGTACGAGAAACAATCCGTAGATGTGGGTCCACTCATCTGGCAACTTATTCATCCATACCATTAGCACTTCCAACGTTACATCGCTACAGTTATCGCTACATCGTTACAGTTTTACCAGGACCTTGATAGGTATCCTGCAGTCATAGCGGAGTAAGCCTATAATGTTCTGAATCGCTTCTTATTAAGTCTTCCTGTTTAAATCGGTGAGATGGACGCATGTTTTTCATCTTTCATGAGATTTCCAAGCTAGCAGAAGAAATTGCCGTTCCAAATGCCAGTAGCTCTCTCTCGCGCGAGAAATTGCAGCACCATATTTCTCAGTAATACTATCAGAGACATGCGTGATCCCGAAGCTGGTGAATCGAAATACCCCACTACGAAATGGAAGGCACGAGAGTTCAAAGAGAGGAGTCATGAGGATCTGCAAGAACAGCTGGATCCTCATCAGGGGGCACGGTCCTGCTCAAGTCTTCAGGAACGAGAAATATGTAATCGAAAGACCCTGATGAGGAGAGATAAACTAGATGAAAGCGAAAAGCTGAAAGGCTGCTGATAATGACTGCAGCCACAGTTTAAGTCGAAAGCAAGGTCACAATTTGGACACTCAATTGGCTGGAGAGACCTTACGCCCATGCTGCAAGAAAGCAACCAATACCGAGGGTATTGTGCTTATAGATACGACGATGCTCTGATGGATCTTCCAACGATCCATGTCTCGATGCGAAAAGAGTGGTGAAAGGAAAAAATTCCTCCAAACTGGGAGCCTTCACCAAGAAAACTAGTTCAGAGCTATTCAATACAATCCGAGCCTGTGGACGTACCCCGGAATATATTTAACAGCGTTTCCCAGCTTGATCTCATCGTCTCCTAGCTCCCATATCCACATTCCATATTGTATTCTAGAATACAATACTCAATGATGCTCCGACCACATCTGAAGCAACGTGTGGGGTGCGCCCTGCTCCTGACCTACGACCTGTCTCCAAGTCGCGCCTAGGCTATTCTTTGGCCTACTCATCACCTCGAATCTTGAATGCCAACAAACTGCCTGCATCCGAATCTGAAAAGAATATGGATGCACAGCCCTCATTCATCTCTTACAGCTATCCACTGTTAGATTTACCTTTATCCCATGAAATCTGCGCAAAAAGACTTCGTCATTCATTCGTATCAGCCTTGCTTTAATGCCTCTCGGTATTTCCTTTTTTTTTGCTATTCCTATATGGTGTTCATTGCCTTATGAGAAAAGGTTCCTCTTCCACAGTTTTCTTTCGATTTGATGATCTGAACCAATTAATGTTCTCGCCAGTGAAACCATTTTCGTGCAGTGCGATCAACAGGGAGGCCCAAATTTCATACCGCCGTCAAGACGAATGCGACACATTTTCTATATCGTGAAAAGTTAGTGCCTTGTATGTTTACTAAATTGCATCTCCTCATACTTTGTAATTAAATTGCTCGTGTCGCTAATTGCTCTTTCACCTGTGCCTGGGTCTTCCTAGGGATTCGGAGCAGTCCCCACTTTTCAGGAGGTTGGTTCCAACTTCTTCTTTTCATGAGGTTCTCACACAATGTTCCACTTTAATGAAGTTATCCTGTATGAGGTAATAAGGATGCTCAAATCGTCGTGTTGGACAATACGCATGCTCGATACGATGTAATACAAGTCCCGCGCGCTCAGCGAGTGTGGGGCAGAGAGCATCAGCAGCGCAGTTGTCGGGACGAGAGGCGAGCGCGTGTGGCATCGCGAGTACAATTGAGGACTGTCGTAAAGACGCGAGTACAATTGAGGACTGCCGTAAAGACGCGGGACACGTGTGTGAACCCCCTGATCGGGTTGGGAGTGAGTGCCGGAAGTCCTTACATCGCACACTAGCATCCATTCAGGTATTGATCCTTTTGCATTCCTTGTCCATCGATCACCTGATGCAATCGATTCCAACACGGTTCTAAATATCCCTATTCTGATCCCTACTGCCATTGACCTCACCCAATACTGGTCATCTCAATAAATGCACTGTATTACAAACGAGGAGTCAACGGAGTCATTATAACCTCGGACACGCTGGTGGTCCGTTCGTGAGTCATTAATGTTAATTCACGTCGGAGGCGCCTACAATCCCTTGCTTGATGTGTGTCGCTGCTAGACTAATATGTTACGTCAGATACGTTTAAAACCCTTCCAGCCAATTCATATTTAGGCTACGAAAAACGTAATTTTACGTGAAAAAATATGGACAAAGTCTTTTTTTCCTGAAAACATGGTACACGCTCTGTAAAGCATTTCCGCACCATCGTCACAAAAGCTTTCACTACGGCAAAAAGTGCCTAACCAAACCTATGGTTGATTCCAAACTGGCAGCTCGGCTGCAGTCCAGTTACAGTTGGGTTTCTCGCGCGAGAAGTGCCATTTGGGCACTCAAGTCAGACCGCATTTGTGAAAGTCTGCGTCGACTCCCCGTCCAATCTTAGTCAGGTTTCAGCCTGCTCGGAGCGTGACTGTGGCTCCAATCAATTAGTAAGTCTCAAGTCTCTCTTCTGGCATGGCCCTGGGGCACCTGCCTCAATGGGAAGACAACAAGTACTATACAAATGACACGACCCTTAATCCTATGATTTGCAGTCGGTGTGCTTACTTCTTCTCGTCACAGTGGAACGAGGATTATCCATCGCTTGCCTTTGCCAATCTTAAATCGTGGCAACTGAGCACCCCGCTTGCGATCCAGTCCTAAATGGAATGTGACACCGATCTGTGGGTGGGGTCGAACCGTTTCAATTCGTTCAGATCAAAAACGTGCGAGGAAATTAGAAATGGGTCAGCGAGTAATTGAAACACAATATCTCTACAGTTGAACAGAAAAAAAAACGAGTGGCAACTGCAGACAGGAACTGGAGAACGATTACAATATCTCAATCCGTTCAAGGTCCAGTCGTAGTACCAGTCGACTGCAAATGCAACCAAACTGAGACCATTTTAGGTACTACAATGCAACTGAGTCTTCGAAATGAACCTAAGTACCGCGACTCTCGAATGATCCCGCTGTTGGGAGTATAGACACCACTACCGACGCTCCCCCGACGGATAACGTGGTGAAGGAAGCTTGAGCCTACACTCCACAAGGCCCATCTCGTTATAGGCCTGTCTGCCCTCATCGAAATTAGATCGAGGGTGAAGCCTCGATTCTCGTCTGCCTATTGCCAACTTTAGGACTCGAAGGGGTCGGGCTGCGAGACGTCATCCTTTGCTGCAGGGGCGAATCGTGCAGTGTCAGATTAGTGTGCCGTATGGACTCTCTGACCTCATCGGCAGAATATTGGCGCTTGGTCGCATTCCCCGATCGCGTGTTCTGTAGGTTGAAGTTGAACAAGAAACGTTCAAGTATGGAAAATAGTTACATCGTTCACGCATTAACCCTTATATTACCAGAGGAACGATATAGCGTTTTCAGCCAACGAATCGGCTGCGTGGTACTATAAGATTTAATATATTATTAAGATAGATGCCACATTTGCCAAACTGACAGGTCAAGAAGCTGACTTCCACTCCTTTCAGGATAGAGTCGGCCTAAAGAATTCCAGAAAATGTTCAATCGGAAACTTTTAATGTGTGAACAGAATCGGACGACATGATGTAACCCAGCGTAAAAACAACAGAGATAAGAAAAATTAGGCAATGGTAAAGAGTGGCAATTTTCATCCTCAATTTTTCAGTCATCGGCTCCCAGGAGTCCCCATAAATGTTTGTTACATTGGTTATCCACAGTATTTCGGCAAATCCCTGTTTAAATCCTCTCATCAACATGAGCTTCGATTTAGACCCACGTGGTCCGTCCCACACCCGAAAATGCAAATCTCACGAAAAGAGCTAAAGATCTCATCCGACCCGGACACAAAAGCAGAACCAATCACGAATCCGACATCCTCCCGGTGTAGGACGCGATTCTGACTACCCCGCAGAAACGACTACCGTAAAGTTGCGTAAGCTGAAACCACTACCATAGTAAAAATGTTGACCGCCGATTCACTACCGTAGTGAAATCCGCATACGCAGGACCTACTATTGTCATGCGAAAATGACTTCTGTAAGCTTACGATGTTCGTAATGGGCTTTACGTTCGTTGCACTATCTCCTTTCCAGCCATGCCTCCAGGATCTGGGTAGGAGAGTATCATTTCCCTGAAACTTTGACCTGACCTGTTAGATACTTATCGGTACAGGTAATTGAAGCATAAAAGAACGGGTGTACAGAATACAGTTGCACCAGTTCTGTGGTTTCCTCGTAAAGTATGCGTTTCTCTGAGGAAATGGCCGATTGTAGTTACGAATCGATCGCGACATATCTTCGCCATGGAGAGTACCCCTCATCCATGAAGAACAACCCTGGAGCTAAGTCCAACCTAAGGTAAAAAGCACAGAGTTTCTGCCTGATTGGTGGAGTTTTGCATGAGAAGGGAAGGTGAGTGCTTTTTCCATTGCCGCTGCAATGGAATGCGACGGTTTTCTTGGTGGTCGGTTTTCTTAAGGTGCGTCAGGTGTGTGCGCGTTCCCATGACAATGCTTTCATCCTCAGATGTTATGAAGAGAGTAATGGAAAACACAGAAGAACAAGAACAGATTCTGAAGGCTTGCCATGAAGGGGTCGACGATTCGTTTGAGACTAAGGCGCGTGGAGGACACATCGGGATTGACAATATGGAGCTGAAGTTGCTAGTAACAAAATGTGAATATCACCCCCAGTGTAATACCATTTGATCAACTTAGCTGATGTCACAGAAATAATATATGTGAAAATGCATTTGTTCGGAGAGGAGTCATTTCTGCGTGGAGGTAGTAACATTCGCGTACGCTGATGTAACTACCCTAGTAGAATGGGCGAACGCAAAAACCACTATGGTAGTAAAGTCTGCTATGCAAAATTGACTACGGTAGTCACAATTGCGTACGCGAAAAACACTACCATAGTCGGTTTTGACATGAGTCAGATTCGCGTACTACACCGGGCAAGGGTTGTTCTTCCCTTCCGCAGTTGATTCCTCGACTGCGAGATGGCAGCTCTGATGCGATGTCCTCCTTCGCGGGCCGATGGCCTGCTACGTGGCTGGCTGTCACTTTTATCATTCACGCAATTTCTGAATCCATTAAAGTACCTTTAACACTTTGAGGACGGGAGACACAAATTTGTGTTTTCATGCAGGGTGTAGCTTCACGCCACTGTGATTCTTTATGTGTACTATTTGGTTCTGATATGTGCCAGTGTGGATTGTAGAGATTCTGTTTCTTTCAGAACCATTTTTTTTTTAACCGTCAGCTGCACTCTTATTGCTTTGTATTTATTTATTTGTATTATTAAAATCTACGTTGTGTAGGGTGCCGGTCCTCAAGATGTTATAAAGGGGGGGGGACCAGTGACCACCCTCGCCTGGTGCGAGGGCTTCCTGTTTTATTCGTTTCCTCAATGTAATGAACGTGGAATAGCTCATTCATTACATTCCAAACCAGCCAGGTTACACGCTGCTGGCTCTCGGGATATGCTTACAGGTAAAGGTAATGAATGACAAAAATTATCAGGTGTCTTTTCCAGTACTGTAAGGTCCACAGAATACCTTCTAGAATTTCGTTACAACGCGCAGAGAAACTGACTTGGAAGAAGCAGGTGCTGATCGTGTGGTCTCACTTATTTGTAGCATGAAGACGAGCGAGAAGCTGTGCCAGTCAAACTTAATCGTCGACTGGTGAAAGACGAGTCTTCGGGGGAAATTGCCTCGGCTGTTACTCGCAAGTAACGTTAAATTACTTCCCATAAATACCGCGTGAGGATTTCATCTCCGAAACTTGAGGGCTTGGTATAAGGCACTCCGCGGCTGTGGCGGTCTGACTCATTTTTTTCATGGCCAGAATCAAGAAGTCCATGGAGTCCTCGTGCATAATTAGAGCACTCGTAATTTGCTGTAACTGCACAAATTGCCTCCCTCTTTGAGACGATTGCAGTTCAATTTAACTCCCTATTCTGCTTAGCCATTTATTTAACAGATGTTCCGTGGAGGAATTGCGCAGATCGGTTTTCCCGTTACCCTGAGATCTATTAATTACTTTTCGGTGATGAGATAATGAGAAATGATGGAAATAACTGCCCTGAAAAGAATCTTACAACCTCGATGTAAAGGTTGTGGAGTCAATCGTTGCCAAGTAGACAGAGCTAGTAGAGTTATCTGGCAGAATGCATGGCAAGACCCTTCTCACACACATGAACCAAACTGCCGACAATGAACAACTCCCTCCATGGCGATCCACGTAGTCCAGCAAAGTCGCTCCTTGGTGCGACATTTTAAGGGGGTAATTCTCTTATCTGAGAAGTTATTCTAACATTTACACCTGGGATTTATGGTTTAGTCAAGTTTCAGAATGAACAAAGGAGACGACTCATAGAGGTGAAGGCCTCCAACATTTCCTACCCGATCATGCATTGAATGGTTCATGTGCAGTGTCCATTGATGTAGTACAAGTACAATCTCATTGGATTTCCCTAAAATACAAATTTTGCACCATGCAAATGATTACCATAACCTCTTGTCAAAAAGCCTCACAAAGCAATCAGGAGACAGAAGCCCTTCCAATGACATCACAGCATACAGGACTTGCACAGCTCACCAGCAATACTATGATCCCACCCAAGAAATGAACTTTGTGGGATTGGCTCTTTCTTTTCTTCTTTATGCTCTTCAGGCATGGCAAAAGACAGACAAAGGGAAATCACCATCTCGGGCATCTCACGATCATTCTTCTTCTAACAACAAGGGAGGGAGGGAGGGAGGGAGGGAGTAAAAGAGAATAGGCACCTAGAAAATCTCGATTCCTCACTTCCTCCGACTCCAACATATGTTGAAATGAAAGGAGTCTGCATGGCAGACTGCTCCCTTCCTTCCTTTTCCAATCATCACAACATTGGGAGTTCAATACATCTTTTTCTTCGCGTAAGGCAAAAGGAATGCCTGCCGCAGTAATACAGATGAGGAGAAGGAGCATCAGATGAAGACTTTAAAAATATTTGCCGCCTAGAAGGGGGTGACCGGTTCAATTGTCTTGATTAGCTTGGCCAAAATTCGCTGGGAGGTTATACTTTACATATGGAACTTCCACATCCTCCCCATCCTTGTCATTGCAACACAGTTCAAACACAAGGGCTCGCACATGTGGCTCTATCTTCCTCTTGGACACCTTGCGCACAATCTCCGACATCCTAAGGGGTGAACACAAGGGCATTTGTGTCAGCAAACAAAGTGAGTACAGCAGGATGCATGAGAGAAAAAATCCAAGACTCATTAGCTTTGCACCAAGAAAATTAAAAATTATAATAAAGAAAATGGTTACAGAAATAAAACAAAGAATGTACACAAATGTGATTGAATGAAAATGGGCCAATGCTCAATAAAAGGAGTATGGGCATAATGCTTAATATGTAAGTGAAAACATTTTTATGGCCCTCTGACTTCAGAAAACAAGGAGATATATGAAGGGTATTTCTTTACTCCTAGTGCAAGGGGGAGAGTGAAGACAAGGGAAAAAGATTGGTGACACTCTGGTTGAAGGAGCATGCCTTGGAAAGAAGCAAATATTTAAATATTTATATTATTTTAGTGGCTTTTATGCTCCATCTCTTATCCCTTGAAGGGCAATTTAACCAAATGAGAATAGTAGCAAAGGGAATCTGAAAATGCATCTATATCAATAACAGTTATGGATTAAAAGTATTCTGGAGCAGAAGTATTTTTAAACAGGCACAGGCAGGTCTCTGCCAAGGCTATTATTTAGTCACTATCAAGGCAAGTATCAGATTATTAACATCAGAAAAGATTCGAGTTGACAGCATCCACTTGTAATACAAGACTTACAACATATTCATCCGTTCCTCCTTCTTGGCTGGGGTCATGAAGAAGGAATAGAGCATGCAGACACCATGTGAGAGCATAGTGATCTCCAGGCCCTCCTCTTTCATGAAATAATCAATAAACTGCTTGAGAGTCATCTCCCCTTGAACCTCAAAACGATCCCAAAGTGTCCACTCGACCTCATAATACTGCAAATAAATAAGTCACATGAGTCTTTGTTGCAACGGGGTACCTCACACAATCATCCAGACAAGGAGCAGACCTTGTTTTTGCGGGGAGCAATGGGGTCAGTGAAAGCAAAGAGGGGAAGGGCCAAATTGACAAAAGCGTTTTTATAGCTCTCCAGATCCTTGTGATTCTGGATGATCTTGTAGAGCTCCAGGCTCACCAGTCCAGCCACAAGGGATGTTGTGGTTGCAATAGCTGGGATGATCTTCCCTGCTATCAACTTACTCTGCAAGGGAAAAGAGAGCAAAATGCATTCATAGCTTAAACTATAAGTAAGACATGCAATGAGAAATGAGACTGACTCGATGTCGATCCTCTCGTTTGATTCGGTAGTTGTCGGCCCTGAGGTTGGAAGCAGCTACAATGAAGTCCATGTGAAAGTTGGTATCGTCATCCTTTTCAAACTCGATTGGAGTGATTCGAGTGCCACCTACTTGGTCTGCTTTAGGCAGCTCTGCCAGTAGTTTGTCCAACTTCTCTGAATCTGTCATTAGGAAAAAAGAGAATTGAGGGGGGGAAATAATTATTTAATTTCTGCCAGTCAATTTCCTCCTGCAAGGGTAGTTCTGTGCTTGCCACATTCTTGATATAGCTTAACTATTGAACAGTGGCAGCTTGTGATATTTAGCACTAAATATAGCAAGTCACCACTGTTGATGAATCAGGACATATGAAAAGAAAGTCACAGAATAAAAAGAATACTGAGATTCAGTTTCTTATAAGAAGTTTAGAGGTTACAGTACCTCATTAAATCTTTTCTTCCCATCATCTACATCAGTCTATGGCACTGAAATTTGAGTAACATAAACTACTAAAGTTACCCATTACTGTGGGCCTGGAACTGGGTCTGTGGCAGGAGAGCTCCACTCATACATGAAAGCACTTTCACTGCAACACCATTCAAGTGATCCTTAAATGACCCCAACCTGACAGCAAAATATTCTAAATATTCCAAATATGAATACCACCAAGTACCACCAACCGTCAATGCTTAACAGGAATGGTATAGTCTGCCAACAGCCAGGATGGAAACAAAGAACAGAGGAGACATCTTCAACAAGGGCAAGAAATTCTGTGACAGAAAGAGAACTGGCTATCTAGCAATGAATTCTTTTTCTGAATTCAATAAGTTCTTTCAGTTCTTTAAACCACGAATGAATAAACTTTCAGTAATTTAAGTACATGCTCAGCTGGGTGAAGATGAAATCTTACCAAGTGACATGTTGGAAGTCACTTGAGCTTCTGCATCTGTGGTGGCTATTCTCACATTTTCCCTTGGTGTGAAAACAGGGATATGCATGGCCTGAAGATATTTCATGATCAATTTTCGGTCCAAAATCCCCTTCAACCCATAAACAGTTGCTCTCAGGTTGGCAGCAGCTGTTACAAAGTCCATGTGGAGTTCCTGAAGATAACAAAATGGAAAATAAAAAGAAAAAAAGAATTGGTGAACTGCAGCATATACAGGGGAGAGAGAGAAATACAAGGGATAATGAAATGCTTCCTCACTTCTTCTAAACTGAAACTGAGTGGGTGGGGACAACGCTTGGGACCGGACCAGAATGGCTGTCCTGATGATGTCTTCTGCTCAGGAGGAAAGTTATGCAGGAGCTGTTTGATCTGATTCACAAACAACTCCTCAAACTGGACTCTGCCCCAGTGGACACAATCAGCAAAATCCTTGGGCCTCTCATCTACCAGTACTGCCTTCACACTCTCCAATACCTCAACCTGTAAGTCAAACATGCCATAGCTGTACTCAATACCCTTCCCTCTTGTTTCAACAGACTTTTGATTAAATGTTCATCAGACTCACAGGCTGGATTCCAGGTAGTTTGAGAGTACGCTCAGTAAACTTCGGATCACTCAGGTAGAGATGGGCATTTTCAGGGTTCTGCCTGAACAGGCCTTCAAATAGATCCCGTGCCCATTGCAGAGTGTGCTCAATGGCATTTGGGAAATTCTGGTACAGAGATAAAAGAAGGAATCCCATTGCATTTTTCCTTAACACATTCACTGCCAACAAGGGCATATGGCACAACACATTCATGCCTCTTTCAAGATACAAGGGTATATCAGAAAGTAAGTTTCCTATGTCTCTCAAAAAAGAAATATATTTCCAATATTCATACACGCAGTGGTAATAAGAAACCCTGTTCCCACTTCCCACTCCACTTTTCTGCATAATCACCACTGACATTTATTCACACACACACACGAGAACATACATAGAAATTCTTACTTCTTGAATTTTCAGCCTTTCTAGGTCAAGCTTATTAAACAGGATCAACATTGGCTTTGTTTGATAAGCTTTGATCATTGTGTAAATAGCTACAAATGCTTAAGACAATAGAAATTGGAGGCTGCATCAACAACACACATGATCCAGATAAGCCTTCACTCAAGTGAAGAACTTATGTACCCCATAATTTCTTGGAGCAAATGAACCTCACATGTATTTGGGCACTACCATCATAAAGTTCATGTCAATTGATCCATCTCAGACCTCCAAGGCAGCTCTGCTTTAGTACATGTTGTGCACACGCTCACTGGCCTGTATGTTATGTACAGTGTGAACTTGAGAAGCAGAGGAAGAGTTCCTGACCTTAGTTGACCTGACTTAGTTGAATTCTGCCTAGTTCAGAACAGAAAACATTAGCAACACCCCCAACCATATTGCACAAAGCTCTTCTTCATCATTCATACCTTTAGTGTGCAAATGGGGATGGACTTCTCAGGAGGATCTTGTGATGAGGAATAGGACTCAGTCAAGAAAGGTACCACGACTTGAACATTCCCCTTTGTCCCCAGTGTCCCTGACTCCAGGAGGGGCATCCGGTAATAAACACATCGGCGATCCATGTATATCCCTATTGTGATAAGCATCCAGAATCACATTAGGTCGTGCTGCATCATCAGGGCATGAGCATGTCCCAGTCCCATCATATAAAGACATCTACACAGCATGCACAATTTTTATCCCTGGTCATACTTATTAAGGTGCAATCCACTGAATTATTTGCTTGTAACAAGGAAACTGTCTGCTTAAAATGAGGCCCAAGAGCCAAGACCAAGTCATCCCAAACAGGAAAGAAAGCTTTTAAAAGTAAATTATCCTACTGAGCAAAGTCATTTTGTTTCCCTTCTTTGTCTATTCCCTGAGATTATACAGAGCTACACATTATGAACTACAGAATTTTCAAAACTTCTTGTAACCAAACCAAAGCAGGATAGAAATGAAAGCTCATGTGAAATTTTCAAGACAAGATGGGTGTTTTAAGACGTTTGCTATTATGGCCAAAATCCAAGCTTCAACATGAGAACCATAGAGAGAAGGGACATGAGAAGACATATAAACTCACGGGCATCAATGTTGTCCAAAGCATTGGCCACACAAGTAAGGTCTTCAAAGAAAGCATCATCATATATCTTCTCTGTCTCTGGTCCAACACGATTCTGGTGAGACACCACATGCATCCCAGGATTCATTGCCTTCACCTGTTGAGGGTCAAAAGATATTCATTTAACATGCCTGATATCTGCAAAATGGCTCAAACTTGACAATATATAATTATAACTGCGGGGAAAAACCACGTACTGCTTGAGCAGCAGTGTCAGACTTGGGCTTCTGAACATCCCATGGTCTGAAGAGAAACTGCCTATTGAGGTTAGAGCGTTCTATGATGTCCATGTCAGTGACTGTGACTCGACCCCCTGTCCCAGCTCCAATTCCCATCATGGCAAAGTTCTTTAGAAGCTCACACCCAATTGCTCCTGCTCCCACTATGAACATCTTCACTGCTCCCAACTTCTTCTGAAACTCTGACCCAAACACCAGCAACTGGGAGTCATACCGGGAGTTTATCTGTGGACCAAATGGGAAGATGGCATTTCATGAATCAGAAAACTGGATCACAAGGGACAAGTCAACATATGGTAGAGCCAACAGAGAGGACAAACTGGACGGCAAATGTCAGCTGATAGGGTGGAGGCAGGATTCTTGGGTAGACATTCGATGGCATCGAAATAGAGCCACTGGAAGACAGGATGAAACTTCCCAGAACAAGCCTTCATCACTTCCTGGGCGACAATCCCACCAATGACAGCACACATGGGTGCAAGATTTCCTCTACAGATGCCAGCAAAGAGGCTCAAGAGCCCTGTGTCCAATTCTTCCATTTGGGAGCTTGACCTCTGGTTTAGGTCTTGGACAATTGTCAGGAACTTCTGAGTATCTTCCTAAAATATTGTCATTCATTCATTTGAGGTCTTCATAGAATATTATTCACACAGCTATTGCCAGCCTCTAAAGCTCCCAGCCAGTTTCAAATGCATTTTTAGATTTTTTTTTATATATAAAAAGGCATGTAAAAAAAGTGCTGTCTCTAGAATCTGGAAGGACACAACAAAACTATACACATCATTTCCTGTCCCTGTGTACAGTGCATCTAGATCAAGTTAACTACAGTGAAAACTCGTTAACTCGAATCCTGATGAGTCGAAATTCTGCTTATCTCGAAGTTCAATGCTTGGTCCCGGCGGAACCCCGTAGGACACCATGTTAAAAGCTCTGTTTAACTTGAATTTGCTTATCTCGAATGAAATTTTCACTCCCTATAATGATTTTCTCACAATTAACTCAAATTCAGGGTGAGAAGGGGGGAAAAATTCTTCTCGTGAGACTTTTCGATTTTTGAATAAAATGACAAGAAACCCTTTCGGGAGGATGCTCTTTTGTTTCTTTTTTTTCTGCTTCTCCCTCCTCCCACAGATGCCTGTGGAGAGGATTAAACCTGAGAATAAAAACTGAAAAGCTTCGGCTATAAAAAAGTCTCCAACATTCGCTCTGTCAATCTATCGCTCTCACTCCAAGCCATTCTGTCCTCTATGTCCCTTAACGAGTTTTTTTTTTTGAGGGGGGGGGGGGGTCAATTCCTGATAACTCGAAACAATTTGCCCGGTCCCTAAAAATTCGAGTTAATGAGTATTCTTTTTTTTATGCCCTTTTTTGTTCATAACAGTGAATGTGCTAAGAAGCCATCTTATCACATATTTCCAGGTTACTCATTTATACCAGGAGTGTCGGATTCAAATCTGTCAGCAGGTCGCATTCCTTATCTTGCATGTGCCTGTGGGCCGCACCCATAATTTTTCACCAATATTTGTGCTGACAGTCAATCCAAACCAAAATTTCAAAAACAGATGGCAGGCCAGATGAACAACCTCTGCAGCTGGATCTGGCCCAAGAGCCGTATGTTTGACACCCCTGATTTATACCAATCATGTGAAAAGCATAAAATGAAAAGAAAAAGAACATGACCACACAAATGAATAATTCTCTGAATAGCACTTGCCTGGTCCCATGATTCAGGAAGCTTCTGGTACTGGGTCTCAAAGTGATGCAAAGCCTGGAAGGCAAGGTGGAGCAAAGCAGGCCGCTCGAAGTGTGACAGGCATGTCATTACAAATTCTGGTTCTGCCATGGCATCTTTGAACTTCTTGAAGTGGAGATCCTTTGGCATCTTGACCTGGTTTACAATCCCACCACTTGTGTACTCAGAAAATGTACTCGTGTCTCCAATCCCAAAGGTGTATGGCCCTGTTGAGGGAAAGAAAAAAATACATTAGCAAGCAGGGAATGCCTGGATGGCAGACAAGGAGGGAAAGATGAGGAATGGAAATAACCTACCAAGTACTTTAATGCGACGTGGTTCACAGTTGTTGAGCTCTGTCATGCCTCCAACCTCAAAGAATGTGACATAATCTCCATCTTCCAGTCCATGTCGAGTGTCATCCAGGCAAGTCACCACTCCTTCCTTGTCCTACATATAGAACCATTACAGTGAATTACCTCAAAACAACTTCAGAATAGGAGGAATTTGCAAATGCCCATACAGACATAAAAACAGGTATATACATTCTTAGGTTGGGGTTGATACTAACTTGTTCATAGCTGTCTGAAAAAAGACTTCACATCAAAGACCTCAACTTGTCAAAGCACCAGTAAGGTACACTCATAACAATGCCTTTATGGGACATGATGGAACACTTCCTCAAACATAGCAAGTTACCAGAAAAACAACCTTCACTCAAAACAGCAAAAACCAGCAATACTATCAATATCCTACATTTGACTACACAAATCAATGACAGCAAAATAACAAACAAATTGTTTTTTTTTTTTTTAAAGGAGAAGATGCCTTCTTTTCCCACTCTTCACAATACTTTCCATGGGATGTTAGAGTTTCTTATGTAATCAGCTGTCTTGTTGGACTTAACCCTGACAAATCCCATTTAAATTCTCTGTGATAACATTCCAGAAATTCATTATGAGAAGGCAAGAAGGAATTCTGAATTACAATTACCAAAGTATACAGTAGTTTTCCCCATAAGGGAATTTGGGGGAATATGGCCCAAAAAAATTAAACCTGACCCTTAACTGCCTATCAATCTTGAATTTGACTTTGTCAATGTTTTGAAAATATTGATGGATATCTCCTTCACCCAATCCCAGGAAGGTACATGCAAAAAAGCCCATTGATGTTACACATTTGGATCCTTTCAAAGTTGGTCTCAAGTGGCGATTTTAACCCTATTGTCTAGGAAATATGCCCACATCTAAAAAAAAAACCCAAGGTTTGTAATATATGTGTAAAATACACTCGAACATACTAAGTAACATGGAACACAACAAATGAGGTTAAGCAGTTGAAAACTACAACTGTTTTGAGGAAAAGCAAAGGAGTTGCTTTATGAACAAATAACCTCACTCCAGGATCTGCTAGGAAAAACAGGTTTGAAACACTTTTGGCCACGAGAAGCATTGTATGTGATTGGAAGACAGTATCTTGAGACTGCAGGTGCAAGAGGACTGAGCACCCAGAAGTCTAAATGAACATGTACTATGAGTGTGAACAAAGAAGTCCAATAGCACAGGGAGAACATTGTGTAGTTTGTGTGCTTACACAATAATAAAATCAAAGGATGACATTTCAATTTTTGCACAAAGGATATTTACCAGCACTCAAATATCTTGTCATGAAAATTTCCTGGAGTACATCCAGAGGAAGTCCACAAGGTGTTCCATGAGGCTACGCCTATCAAGCAAATGTTCAGTGAATCTCAGGACATCTGCAATGGATGCACATAGGATGATTTATTGCTGCCTGAGACCCCACATAAAAGGAATCTAACACTGCCGATAGGTCAGCATCCGTGAAATCAAGGTGGTGTTCATATTACCCCTATTCAAGACGGCCAATTCCCCAATGTTGGCTTTGATGACAAAGTCGACAACACTGCCTACAGAACACAATTGAAAGTACTAGCACTTTCCTCAAACATTCTGAAGGGACCATAGAATAACTTTGAACAAATGGTTCCTGAATCCATAATGCTATTAGGAAACATATGCTTAAGTTGTTAAATGCTAATATTAGTTTTTGGGTCATGAGTTGAGCAATCGCATCCATATAACTTTCAAAACATCGATATATCTCATATTCTTGTATGCACAGGGCATAACATTTCAAAAGTTGCATGTACTCTTCGACAGACCTATTTTGAAATTTCCCTCAAACTAATTATTCAGTCTGTCAGATATATTATGAAGGGCCATATTCAACCAAAGTTACCCTATATTTCAATTGTCAACAGCAACAAAAAATTTAATTAATATTTTTGCTTACCAATTTTTCATCAGAACTTCACCAGTTTTGAAGAAAAGATAATGACCATATGCATGCAATGGCTTCTGTCCAAGTTTATAGAAACTTAAGGGGATCACACTATGGTCAAGCAATCCCAAATTTGTGTCCTAAAACAATGTCATTGGCTAAATCAGCAGTGGACTGAGTCCTTTGGTCATAAGACACTTCTCATAAGTAAAAAGTCTTTGTGCTCCATGCTTAGGCAGAAAACTGGGATGCTAACAGTTCATTGTCACTTCTTGAGTCTAATGTATTTTGTCCTAAAACTAGTGCTTATTCCCACAACAAAGAACATTAGTATCTCAAAACACAATCATGACTGGAGAGCCTAAGAAACTGAAAAGCACCAAAAATTTTTACATTTCACCATGGTTATTGGAGCTTGAGATGCATGATTACAGGAAAAGTGAGAAAAAACCAAATGCTAACAGGAAAAATGGGAATAATGGTAATGCTCTTGAACATTCTTGTGCGTGGCCCAATACACTAATTGGAGACCCATGCCAGGACAAAAATGTTTTGTTCAACTGAAGAAAATGTAGAAGTGACAATAAGCATACCTTAGTTATTGATGCTAACATGGCAGTCTGTGGATTTTCTCCATTCACATCAAGAACTTGGAAGTTCTCGCCAAAGTCACAGAAGACTTGGGCAAAGAGACCTCGAGTGTCTGCCACAATGAGGGCGATCCCCTGTGCATGGGTCACCTCTGAAATCCACTCTTGTTCTGACAATGGCGAGTCTGTCAACACGACCACCTGTGATTGGAACAAGAACACAGTACTACATGAAACCAAGGACATATCATGCTGTGTGCTGAAATGTGCTCTCCTTGTATGCAATCTTCCAACTGAAAGCAGGGATTATATATTGCCAGCAATAAGGAGACACTCATGAACTTGGCCAACACCAAATGCCAGCAAGCAACTTGACCCTCCTTCAGCTGTACTAAGTTCCTCTATCATCCTAACATAACATTTACTGTGTTTCTATGTTGGACATATTTTAATGAAACACCCCTTAGCTCATATTCAGGCTTAGAGCTATGTCTGGGCCAAATTTCATTGCACACCTTCCACTAGTTTCAGAATATTTGGAACAGCTACCACAACCAATAAATTTCCACTACCAATCATTTGGGCAGAATAAAAAAACACTAATTTCATGTAAAATAATTCTGTATGATTAATACACCAGGCCAAAAATTACTGCAATTTTAATACTAAGCTCTTCATATTTTCAGGAAACATCTGGAACATCCCTCCAAACAGGTGAAGCTAAGAAACCAATCTTGCCGTGCTTTCCTTAAACACAGCACAGAAATAAATCCAGACTTGCTAGTCCATTTTTCCAAGGAATGGAACAACATACCTTGAACTTCTTGATGTAGGCTTCTGTGAGCTTTCCTGTGTAGGCTGCCGTGGGGACATAATTATTGAGCTCAGCCAACCTCTGGACACAGGCTTCAGCTCGATTCTTCCCCAAATCTTCCTCTCTCAAGTAGTACTGCAATATACATCCACCAACCATAACATAAGGCAAACACAAGTTCCACCATAGCAATTTGGAAAGAAATGCAAATCATAATCTGCATCTACCATTTTAAGCCTACTTGTATCAACGCATATATAACAGTGTATGTGGGTCATTCCAAAAGTTTCCTTCCAGTTATCCTAACGGAGGTTATTGCTGGAGTTGAATCATGTCTACTTTTGACTGTTCATTTTTACAACAAATCATTCAGTCAGGATGACATCAGGACAATCATTAAATTTTACAAGCTACTAGAAAAATCTAGGAGACTGCACCATCTAACCAAACTGTCTGACATTGATACCATCAGTTTAAGGAGGGTTGCACATCAACGCATGATGCAAGTTGCTCTGGTTGTCCTGTCAAAGCATCATCTGAGCTTGGTCATATGGAGATTTCAGTAAGAACGTGGAACACAGTGGTTTTAGACTTGCCCAGTCTGTCAGCAAGCTGCTCACGTCTGCCGTCTGTCTTCTTACTGGTTTTACAAACACAAGCCACCATATCCTCTGTGGATGCTTTGACAGGACGAACAGAGCGACTTGTAACATACGTTGATGTGCAACCCTCCTTAACTTACGGTACCAATGTTGGACAGTTTGAATAGATGGCACACAGTCTCCTACAAGAAGTGAGTAGCTTGATGATTTCAGGACAGAATTTTTCCAGGAGGAAGTAGAATTTAATGATTGTCCTGATGTCATCCCGACTGAATGATTGTTGTAAAAATGAAAAGTCAAAAGTAGACATGATTCAACTCCAGCAATAACCTCCATTAGAATAGCTGACAAATATATGAAATATGGAAAGATATAACCATGAGTCACAGATTAAAGTTTGAAAATTTCAGGCTCCAAATTTACAGGGTAACAACACAGCATGAGAGTGAAAGAAACTTTTGGAATGATCCATGTAAATGAAATCTCTGGCCCTCCCCTTTTGGAGAGGATTTTCTTTTCAGAAGAGAACCTGTTTCAGATACAATTTGATGCAAAAGGGAAGCATTAAATCTTCTCTGTACTTAGTTTGCCAGATTTCAAAATGCTACTAAACTAATGAAAGAGAGCAACTTCTTTGAGCTTTGAAGGCAGAAAATCAGTCTTCAAATCCATGAAGAACACATTTCCATGCCATAAAGAGCCTATAAAAATTGTGTTGGAAATTACAAGTCAAAAAATTGCTTTAAATCAAATCCAAATCAATTTTTCAGCCAGAAAACATTTCTACGAGCGATTGCAACTTACTTTAACATATTCTATTTCATGTCGTCTGGGATGTAAGAATCAACATAATACTAAATTCACCTAAGATATGAATTCTCGACGGGAAAATGCGTTTTTAACCCTTTCCCTGGCGTCGTCCTATTATTAGGTCGACATCCTCGAAGTGTTCGGATACCCCTGCCAGGAAAGGGTTAAAAGGGCATGCCGGGACCTTTCGCAGCATCGCATATCTCACCCATCACCAAAATCATAAAATCATTGAGACAAACACGCCCTCGGCTCGACGCATCGATTCCCAAACCCAAAAGCGAAAAGACCAACCTGGGACGACAGATCCGACATCTGGCACTTGCGCTCGTCATGGAGTGTGACGGACTTGACCCCGCTGAGGATGACGTTCTTGGCCACCTCCAGGCCGAGTCCCCCCATGCCCGCGATGAGGACGTCGGAGGTGGCCATCCGCCGCATGGCGTCGTGCCCCAGGACGTATAGCTGACGAGAGTAGAGGCTCTCGTCGATGTCGGCCCCGGACGGGGTCGACGGAGGCAAGTCGTGGTTCGTGCTTGAGCCATTCTGGGCCATTTCCTGCACGGAAAAAAGGACGGGGGTGAACACGCTGCAGATCCATCCACTTAGGGTGTCACGTGCAACCGATTCAGTGCTTCGCGTGTGGAGCACGACACAGGTACCAGTATGCCATGGTTCACACACGAGTCAACAGAGCATACACGGAGAGGGACTCGAAGAGACCAACCCTGATCTGCTGGTCGAGCCAGGCCCGATTTTTCAGGATTTCATCAATGATAACCCATCCGAGATACAGGACGAGGAACTGTCGGACGAAAAAAGGCACAGAGACAATGCCAGAAGGAGGGGCAACGGGACTTCAATTCATCCAATCCCACACCTGGCATGATCCGCGCGGACGTGGAAACGAGGAGAAAAAAGGGTCAACGAGGATGATGAAAGAAAAGCCAATCGCGCGAGAATGACGTCACACTCGCGAGCGAAGACACGACCGTGACTCTCGCCCTCAGAAGGAAATAGCAACTATGGGGACTCCTCGACTCACGAAAGGAAACTCGGGGATCGAGGAGGAAACTAAGTCCGAGCGGAACGATATTTTACCAGGCAAGGACGGCGACCGACCACAGCCCGGGTATAATGTAACGGTGGATGCGCTAGCCATTAGAGCCTCGTCATACACTACACGGGGATTGACCTCGCTGAAGCTCGGCCGCGAAAGACGC
The DNA here is from genome assembly GCA_905338385.1 of Darwinula stevensoni. Taxonomy (NCBI): domain Eukaryota; kingdom Metazoa; phylum Arthropoda; class Ostracoda; order Podocopida; family Darwinulidae; genus Darwinula; species Darwinula stevensoni. Next base: position 289,697 of record CAJPEV010000011.1, on the reverse strand, counting down.
AAAAACTATCTTTACACGACGGATGTCTCCGTTTATAGCCATAGATCGCGAAACGATAGATGTGGGGGAAAAAATCCGATCCCACCTCTCTCACGCTTTCCGGCACCACGGAGGGTCCCTCCTCCCTGTCCCCTTTCCACTCCTCCACCTCGGGGGAGGGAACGACTGGGAGCTCCTCCGCGGGAGAACCCGTCTCCAACACCACAGAAGTCGGGGAGGATTCCTCCGCTCGCCTCGTCTCGCGGGTGGGTGGGTGGTCCTCGGCAGCGGGTGGATGGACGTCGTCCGTTACCGTCCCGGCAGAGCACGCAGCACCCATCTGGGTCCAACCCACTTTCTCATTCTGGCACGAGACCGGTCGGGTGCGGGTATCGCCAACGTTGCCATGACATTCGTTTACGTCATGCCGGAGCGCGTTCCTACCGATCAAGGTTTCATGCCTCTCCTTTGTCCCCTCCCTTCGTGCCCGATGTGTGCTCTCGAATATTGTGACCGATCGATTTCGGGGCACCACCCCCCCCCCCCCCCCCGGGTCGCACAAATGGAAATCAATTCGAGTCATTCCCAGGAATTCACGTGACTCATCCTTTTCAGAAGATAACGAGACACGAAAGAGGGAAACGTTCAATAATGCATCACACTGACGTCACGAGACGGAAGCGGATGTAAGAACGCCGAGGGCTCCACTGATAGCACAGAGTGAAATCCACACGATTTCACTCAAGCTATCGGACTATCTCTTCCTCGACGTCTATTTTTTTTATCATCTCCCCGGGTCAGGTCCCCTTGAACATAAATTCCATACCGTGTTTATTTCAGACAGCGCCGGAGAACGAGCCTCCAACGTACGTATGACACGCACAGAGCAGGATTTGTGGTCGTGTCCCCCCCCCGTCAGCTGTTTTTATTCATTTTCTCCGCACTGCGTCTCTTCTAAGAAACGACCATCAAGCCACTTCATCGTGCTCCACACCTTCCGACAAACAAACTGGTGGGAGAGGTTGCCAGGGCAACAGAGCGGTGGGGAATGCAGCACAAGCAACTTTTTCTGCCACATTGGCCCCGTACTTGTTCCACTGATTTCTCCTTTGACATATTCCCTCCGCTGACGGCGCAAACGCCTACTAAAAATGAGGAGGGGGGAGAAGTGGTTATATAATAATTATACCCTTAATTATTCGGGTTCAGGCGCGCCCCACATAATGAGAACCGCTACTCTATGCGAAGGGGAAATGGATGGTCTAATCCACCCGGACATGTATGACATATTGGATATTCTAAAAATTCTCGGAAGCGGGAGAGGAGTTAACCGCGAAAATGGCATCGTGATACACATAGCACTGAAACCTGATGAATGAATTTGGTTATAGAATATTCATTATGGTACATTTAATCTTTATATCGTCTGTTTTAAAATTAACTTCAAAATATTGGAAGTTGTGCGATGAAATTTGGCACACACGTGGCTTCAAAAACAATCATGGGCAAGTTTCCCTTAGAAATGATAAAGTGAGGAGAAACGCTGACGCGTAAACAAAAAGATGTCCATACACAGGAGGCTTTTGAGTGTCATAAGCGATTGCCTAATGCTCGTCTGCTTCTCAAGTGCCTCCCTGACTTCTCTTATCACTGATGAAATGCGATCCCCTTGCCCCCCCCCCCTCCCATAAGACTGAGAGTGAGATTAAATTTTACTTGCTACTTATTAACAATCAACAAAGGCAATAGCAGTAACTGAATGCAACCAAGTGCAATAAAAATAAATGTGCCAAAGCCCCTTGGACTCAAGGTGCCCAGGCAGCTGCCCAGAAAACAGAACCATTCTCAGCAAAGTCCCTAGCATGGGTCAGACACTGGCTTATTGCTTGCCAAGTTATTAAAAAAGAAAAACCATAAAAATGTTCCCTCTGAATACAATGGCACATGTGCAGAATCATATGTTTTACTGAGTAGCCTGATCCTGATGGAAGAAATTCAAAGGAACATCATATGCATTAGTGAGATTGTGCTGATTACATGTGCTTGCATATAGTTACCTATCAATTCAGAAATTAGCCAGAATATCAGAAATATAGACTGGAAATATTTATAAAATTTGTTTCCCTAGCTCCATGACAACTCTCACAGCTCAGGAGTACATTATGGATGGCATTTCATAGAAGATCAATGAGCACAGACAAGGATCAATGGAAGAAGTCTAACACAATCTGACTATGGAACATACCCAAATGGAAATGGTTAGGCCATTGCAAGGATAAAAGCAACATAAATGGACATTGTTGAATGGTTCATACCAAGAAACCTAGGCTCAAACTTATCTCACATGCAGTGCAACCCAATATTCCAATGTGATCCTGTTAAATCTTGAATGTGAGTGAATATTCTGGATGTAACAAACTACAAATTAACACAAAATATTGAATATAATCATGATATGTCAAAGCAAAAGTTTCTCACCACATCATCTTGAAGCCTGTTACTTCAAGGATAGAGTTAGTACATGATCATAGCAGCCAACTCAATTATAATGTAACAGACTTCAAAAAGAGGTAGAGATTTCAATAGGTGTAATTCCATTCTTCCTCAGAATAAAATCATGCAATTTTACATGCACCTACAACAAGTTAATCTTTAAATATAAAAATTAATGACAAAAATGAAGATCCTGGGACCCTTGGGGGCAGTGATTCTCAAACTTGTAATGTTTTAGCCTCCTCCTAGTGACCCTGATTTAGTTACACACCCCATTTCCATCTGAGAAGAGTAACAGGAAATGGAGCCTATCCCACAGATGTTTTCTACATACAATGATTCAAAAAATAAAGATAAAGGATTGCAACAACACAAGGACCTGGTCACAGCTAGGAATTGGATGAGCAGTCACCAAATTTAATGAGGATGCCCATATGCTCCTGGGCCCACATATGATAAAATCTGAACAGAATGGTAGGAATAATAGTGCAAAGATCATTTTCAATAACCAAGTGGCACCAAATTTTCACACTGGTAGGATGAGAGGAGAATTTCTATGACCTGAAAGAAATGTCTTAAGACATTTTGCTGTCTTGGGAACCCAGCTCTTCCATGTCTTTAGGTCTTTTCAAATATTACCTGGAGTGAACCAGTGCACCAACACTATACTGAGTACTCTTATTACAGCCAAAAGATATGCACAATGCACTTGTCTTGATTCAGATAATTGAAGATTGGATTCAGATCATTGATGGAAATGAACATTCATTGAATAAGAATCAAATTTCAAAGTCTGCACAAGGTGATTTCTTTTATTCAGTCTTGTAATCCAGGTGAAAACCCTTAAAGACCTTGGTCTTGCAATTCAGAGAAAAGGGGAGGTTTTGCATCCTACTATATAGCTTAAATCTGCTTTCCTTATGTCTTCACAAGGCTATGAAGGAAGATGAACATTTTCCAGTTTAAAAAAACTAAGCAACCCTCATAAAACATTATTTTTGAAATTGCACAAGGTAATCATTTTAAAAACAAAAAACGAATCCCTTAAGACATGTTACACCCTTCTTAACCCATTTTTGCCATGGACAGCAATCACTGTTGTGGGTTTTTAGACCTGGGATACATTGTACATAGGTGGAAGCAGAATTCCTATCTTGGTAAATGGAAAAAACTGTATTCAATTATATTCACTAGTTCAAGCAGCAACAAACTCATGCACCACAAAAAGTTTTGACACAAAAAAGTCATCCCCAGTTTGAGAATAGCTGCTTTGTGTGATTGAACACATGAACAGTGAATCTGTTATAGGTTACTATGGTTATTACTACTCAAAAGTTCTAATATTAAAAGCAAGGTCAAATCATGGAAGTCTATGGGTAATTCTAATACCATGAAAAACAAAAAATAACCACTTTAATGGTAGCAGGACATCTTGGCAGCCAAACAGAAGCCTTACCTCACAGGCTTGGGCTAGTTGGCCAAACATGAAAATGCTTATCTCATGAACTATGTGGTATTTAATAATCAATACTCTTAGCACTTTAATGCATCCTTTTGTAAGCAACATTACTCAGAAATCAATTATTGTATTGTCACCTTGAGCTGAAAACACATCAGAGGAGTACTGAAGATTTGGAGATGCGACAACTACATGGTATGTATTCCCTGCAATGTAGGCTCTAGGCCACTGAGCAGTAGCTTGTAGGCCAACTATAATGGAATGAGACCTTATACCTTTTATTTTTTTCACTCAGTAGAGGTACTCTGTCACTGTGGCTCCTCTGCTTCAGATTCAATTCATATAAATTCAGGCTCAAAACTGCCTTTTCATGAAAAGTTTACACTTGCATTCAGAAAGAGAGACTGTTTTGCATTACCATTTCAGAGGTTTTCATTGGTGTATAATAGGAATTTATACAAAAGATCTAATGACAAAGGCTTCAGTGACCTATCAGAAAGATGAAAAAGAGGTTAAAACAAAAACTATTAGGGAGAAATGATGCAGTAACCCTTGGGGTTACTTTACCCTCCATGCATCAAAAAGCCAAAGAAGACTAGATGATCCATTCATTTATATTAGTAGACTGAAAGTAGTTCACATGTGGCATAGGTGTTAGAGACACTGCATCTTATCACACAAAGTAGCAATGCCAAGAGTGAGGATTGTTTAAGATTGGATTGACCAAAGCTGGGAAAGAGAAGGAACTGGTACAAGAAAATATCCAAAACAATTATAGGCTTTCAGATGTCAGTAGACCCTGGCCAAACCCCCCCCCCCCTGAGAAAACTGAAGTTCCAAATTATCTACACCATTGAGTATTAGACCTCTTTTCATATATGCCTATAGAAAAACTGCTGGATTTGTCTAAAACCATATATAAACCAATGTCTTGTTATTTTCACTACTTTCACTAAAGGAGAGTATACATGATTTAAAAAGTTGTGCAAGCCTACCATGCTCAAAAGCAGAGTCAGCCAATTACATCAAAGAATGATCCAATGCAACACAAATCCTGGATTTCACTACCCAGGATTTGCCCCATACAAAAGCCAAAATAAGACTCATAGCTAAGTGAATATGCATTGCACATGAGATAACTGAGACCTAAAGTCAACTTTAAACCTTTTCATACTATTCAGGCACCACATTAAGCTAGAATGCAAAGGTCGACTCCTTACCCCTGTGACCCCAGAGTCCCCAGATGTGGGTGTCACTGCGCTGCCGTTCCCAAGTGCGTTTGTGAAAGAGTCTGCTTCAACTTTCCGCTTCTTTGCAGGAGGCGAAGTGGCGGGATGATGGTTCAATTCAGCGGCAGGCTTTGTTGACATCTAGGCCTACAGCGTGGAATGTTTGTTTCTAGTCTCTCTTCTAGGTTCAGTTTGATTTCCTGCTCGCCTCTCAAAGCCTTTGAGACGGAGCGACGCTCTATTGGAACAGAACTTTTTCGAACGTCTATGCGCATTCAAAGATCTCTGCAGGAGAGCAAAGATTGTTCTATCATAGGCCTACAACGGTTAACGTTTCAATTTCTTCGGGATGACACTGACTCGCTAACTAGACATGCCAGGACTTCGGCGGAAATAATGCAGCGAACAACCTGACACCTGTCTGCATACCCGTCAACTGAGACTAGGTGACGTCATGAAGCGCCGTCATGGCGCTGTTCTGCGAAGCATGGTTGAGTGAGTAGTTAAAAGATCGCTGATTGAAAGCCGACTGATATGAGAGGAAATTTAATCACGAGGACATTTACATTTTCTGAAATAGTAAAAATACGAAAATAAGCCAAAGCAAATAGCTTTTTACACTCTGATGCAATAAATGAAGTAATTGATCCTCTTGAGATTAAGGAAGGCACTCGCCTGCCCTGCTTTTCTTTCAGTCACTCAGGCCTGGGGATTGGCTGTATCTCTTTGTTACAGACTTGACCCCAGGGCGATGAAATAGAGGCATTGTATGTCTCTTCCACTCATGGAAGGCACTCTCTATGCATTTATTGGGGACTTCTATGTTGCCTTCCTGGTTTCTCTAGTTGGTTGGTTCTTTGCAATTGACTTAAGAAGGAAACTCTTTTCTGCCCTTGCGTCTAATATTACCAGTCCAACGAAATCAACAGTAGTGTTTGATGGCACGTTGTTATTTGCATCTTCTTGAGAACTTGGATGTATTTGAGGACTATGGATTGTGCTTTATCTGTCTTCCTCTCAGATGAGGCTCAAGGCTTTTGTTTGCCTTGCATGCTTACACTGTGGGATCTGGAATTTACGTAGTATATATTTTGACGGTGGTGTGGACCATCAGGGTATTAAGTCGAGTGGAGGATGTTTAAAGAAATAAAGCAGAAGATAGGATAATGTATGATCAAAATAAAAATTTCAGAGTACATTAACTTTCTTTCTTGAAAGTTTAAAGGGTATAATCAACGTTGTTAAAAAAGGATCTAACATTGATGGGTTTCTCATATGTTGATATATACCAGAATTTTTAAATCCTGCTCTGTTTCAGGTATTGCATTAATATTGTGAACACATTTTGTCATCACAGCAGGAAGTTGTGTCTATTACATGTGTTAAAAGCGTTTATTGAAGATGAGGCATGAAGAAGGGACAAAATTACAGAAACCTCCAAATAGGAAAAGTCTATCTGAAAAACTGCTGGATCTTGTGACACCATCTCCAACCATTGGAGAGGTGGATGAAGATGCAGTGAATGCAGGTGAAATTATGGCCTTTCTCATTCATCACATGGATTACAGCCACCTTGTGTTGTAAACAGCACCATACCTTCAGTTGACAATGCCTATAATTATTATATTCATGGAGAAAGTGACATCTTTCTGTTTTAACTGTCATGCTTATTGATTTAAAGAATATTTGAAAATTGCCCATCATGGGAGCCAGATGTTTAATTTTTGCAACATTCAAAGTGTAAAATATTGCTTTTCATTAGATAATCATAATGAAAAGGTAAGAGAGAAGTATATCTGGCTGGAAGGAATGGTGTTCCTTGGGGTTCTGAAATGTAGGAATTATCTATCAGACAACTTTTGTTTTCTTCCATAATAAAAGTTATCAAACTTCTGTTACATCTCATCCCTACAGAGTCCAGAGCAAGAATAATAGAGAAAACTGGAGATGTCAGTTTTGATGAGGACAGAAAACAAAGCAGACTACGAATTGCCAATCAAGAATCCCTGGATGCAGTCAGTTGGCGCTATCATGGGAAGAAGATCTCTCGAAAGAAGCTGGAGAAGGATGGAATGTCATCAGAAGTTGATCCTGGTGAGAAACAAAAGCTGCTGGAACACCTCCAAGATTGCCTAAAAGAAGACCTGGATTTAGAATCAGAAGAAAGCTCCATTTCTACAAAGGAATCACTGGAAGAAGCACCTTCAGATGATTTATCGTAAGAAGGATGCAAGGGAATAGGTGCTGTTTCTTGGGAGGGAACAAAGATTAGGGTTATAATGCTTCAATCATAATGCTCAGTGAGGAGGAAGCAGGTGAAGAGACTGAAATGGCAGAAGAGGAGGAAGATGAAGAGGAGTCCAGTGTGGGGGAAGAAGATGAATCAGAGCAAGGAGGAGAAGAGAGCTCAGATGATGAGGTCATGGAAGGCATTACATCCACACTCAATGAAGAGAATGAAATTCGACGAGGAGTTGCTGTTCGTCAACAATTGGGTAGATTACTTTGTGACATTGGTGTTCTGGGAGAGAGTGTAGGAGACTGACATGTTTTCTCTTGTTCAGCACTATGGGACAAATTTCTGGAGCTGCGCATCAAATTGCAGAAACTTCTAGGATTGGCCAACCAACTGCCACAGCCTGAGTCTTTTCCAGCATTCATTAATTCTGGGGATACAGACTCCGAAAAGGCTCTCAAAAGAAACAGGAGGTTGGTGTATGAGTCCATCTGTCATCTCCTTCATGCACAGGTTTGTACTCTTCTGAAGTGAAATTAAGATGCCAGAACATTCTCAACAGCATTTGGTTTCCTCTACAATATTTCAGAGTATCTTGCTGTGCAAGGATCCTGCCACGAAAAGTCTGATCACTGGTCAATCAACAAGAAACGAGGACAGGTTAGTGCAACAGACTTCAAAATGTAGTTGGTCCAGGGAGTAGTGGATTTACTGGATTTTCTGACCAAAGGCTTGGAGACTTTACTTTTTTTAAAATCCAATTTAAAGTATTAAGAATGACTCCATGAAACTTCAGTTGACTGGGGGTAGCTGAACTCACCATAAAGGAAATCAATATGGTTCAACTGGAGATGGTCATAATCACCAGACTTACAGAGGAGGGAAAATTTCCAGGAAAACCTTAGCCATTCATTTATTGCTTACAATATAAGTGGACATAAGCCTGACAAACATTTCCTTGTTGTGCGAGGGCTAATCAGAAAGTAAAGTAAGTTGGGCCATGAAACCAAAATGACACCAGGGGATCAATTGTAGCACAGTAGAGACATTCAAACCTACACAGCTGGCAACACTGTAAGAGTTCTACAGTCATCTGTGTGCAGGTCAGGAGGAGTGGAGTGTCAAAATGGCATAATGTTTAGACACGTGGTCCAGTGAAGAAGTTCATTCTGTTATCCATTTCCTGTGGGCAAAAATGTTTTAACAGGTGAAATATATAGACAGCTGACAGAGGTATACAGAGACAATGTCATGGTCCTGAAGAATGTGGTCAAATGGTGCAACATCTTGTTGCACGACAACGCACATCCCCATACAGTTCATAACACAGGAGCTGTTGCAGAGGTTTCATTGGGAGGTCCTCAAACACCAGCCATACAGTCCTGGCCTGGCGCTTTGTGATTTCCATCTGTTTGGCCCTTTGAAAAAGTGCCTCAGTGAACACCACTTTGTGTCTGATGACATTGAAGCTGATGCTTGGATGTGATTGCACACAGGACCCTGCCTTTTACGCTGCTGGCATTGACAAACTGTTGCACCGATGAGACAAATGTTGATATCTCCATGGTGACTCTGTGGAGAAATATTGGTGCACACATACTACCAATTTATGTAAGTTACAGGTCACATGAATAAATGCAGTGCAAAACTCAGGCCAACTTACTTTACTTTCTGATCAGCCCTCATATATCAGGTTGTAAAGGTGAAATTTAGACATTTTCCAGAAAACAATTTATTGACAATTAACTCAACAGCGACTAGAGTGCAGTCTTGCGTCAATGTATCTGTTGTAGGTTCACAATAAGCACTCACGCCCACAATGCCCACTGGTCACTCTACTGATACACCTACATAGAAAGTTCTAACATTTTCCAGATTTTTCTAGAAAAAATCGAAATGTCTAAATTTCACCTTTACAACCTGATATATGTCAGATTGCAATGTAAATGCCCTCTCACCTCCTAATTGGTGATCTAAAATCTATCTCATACAATGTCCTGGTATCTTTGTCACCTTCTGCCACTTTTTGCAGTCATACTCTTCACTAGTACAGGTACAATCTCAAACACTGTTGTTCCTCCAATGAAACAAATTCTGCTTGTACAATCCTGCTATTTTGTTGACAGTGATGAAGAGATCCCAAGTGATGAAGCAAGTGGAACAGAGGAACCACAAGAAGATTTGATGGATGAGGATCTTACCCAATTGAAGCCACACATGGACAAGAAGGAAGTCATAAAAGGTCTCTTAAAGCAGCAGGACAAGACAGCCAACTTTGTAGAAGACACCTTGACAAAATGGGACTCAAGGACAAAGGTTGCATCAGGGAAATCAGCTGGAATGCAAAGCAAGAGATCCTTTGCTGCATTTGAGACACAGCCCATCTGCAAACAGATTGAGCATCTGCTACAAGATAGAGATCGCCTCATTCGGCGCACTCAACTCAAGCGCTCTCAATATCAAGTGCTGGGGAAGCGAAAAGCACCAGAGGTTCTACTAGTTGAATATCATAGTAACACTTATGTTGATTCATAGGCTTCCTAATTATGTTTTTTTACCCCCACAGATTGAGGAAGCTCCAGTTGATGAATATGATGAACAAATCTTTAATGATGATGATTTCTATCATCAGTTGCTCAGGGAACTAATAGAGAGAAAGACTGTAGACACATCTGACCCAACTACAATGGGAAGGTAAAAATTTCAGCCTCTAACAAATATTCATATTTACTTGTAATGATTTTCTCCTATTGCATTATGCATGGAAGCTCAGCAACAGTGAAGCAACATCACTGACTTGTTTCTCTGCACAATTTTCTGGGCAAGAAATATAGCTGTTGCTCTTCGGAAGGGAGTCCAGTGATGTTGGGTATGGCACTGCCCAGTGTAACTCATGCATCAAACACCTCTCAACCTAAGAGCTAAATGTGGTCATCCCCTTGACCTGACATCACCTGTATCACAAATTAGCATTCAGACCATAAACTGCATGAATCTGTTGAATTTGATTATCATCAAAAGCAGATTTATCTGAAAACAGTCATGACATTTTCAAGTAAATATGTAAGGAAAATTTGAAAATTATGCAGAAAAAAAGGAATATTATGCCAAGAGAGGTGCTTTTGGAAGCTGCAGTGAATGGTGATAGTGTACATGAAACCCCTGGAATAGGTTCCTGATTGCATGGCATGCTCTAATTGTCTCTAAAGATCAAGAGGCATATACTTAAATATCTTGCCTATTTGTTATGGTATTCAGGCAATGGTTGGAGATCCAGAAGCTCAGGAGTAGACTAAAGAAGAAACGCGATAACCGAGCAAGCAAGGAGAGGAAGCTCAGCTTTGAGGTCCATCAGAAATTGTTGAACTTCACTGCACCGATCCCCCAGCCTCTCATGTCTCATGAAGCCATCAATGAACTGTTTAGATCCCTTTTTGGGAAGAATCAGAATCAAGAATTCAAGGGACAAGACCTGGATATATTATTGCAACAACCAACATAGGCATGAGAATAAAGAATGTGATGTGTTGTCATGTTGACCATGGTGGAGTCATTGGCTGGGGATTCTGGAGATATGACATGATCACAGCTGACACAGACAGCCTTGAGGATAAAACAAAAAAAAGTGAATAGCACAGTTCCATGTCACTTTCACACCTAAACCATCAGCTAGTTCTGAATAAGGGCCTCAAACTTACATGAAACTGCTGAGAATCTGCTTGGTGTCATCATTGACTCTTGAGTGAGCAAAGCTGATACAAGAGCAATACAGTGCTACCCAACCACACCATTTCAACTGCAACAAAGTGGAATATTGAACATGATTGACTTAGGGTACATCTGAGTGACTGATGTATTTTATCATGTAAGACCATTGAGGATTCATTCCCTGACACATTGAGACCTAGGTATAATGTGAATTATCACAAAAGATTTTCAGTCTTCAAAAGAGTAGACATAGTTAAAACAAAATGTTTACTCTGCCACCCTACTCAAAGATTACCTATGGGAAGCACCATCACTTCAGACTGGCAAAACATGTAAATCTCAAGGAAGGAACCATTGTCAATTATGTATTCCCATTTCATTTGCCTTTCTTGGCATGTCAGATCTACAAAATAGGGCTTTTGTTTTGGTGAATTTTTAGCTCTAGCTGCCAAATTGTTCAAATTTCTGAACTAGTTATTCACTCTTTAGATGAGTGATGACTGATGACTTCTTTCTACAAAAAAAAATCCAGCTTTTCTGGGGTAAAACTCACAATGTGTCATCACTAGATGGTTCACAAAGGATTGTTGCACATTGAAAATAAGGGGGGCCACAATCACTCCTTGGATGGGTAAATTAAATTGTTTGCATTAAATAAAGATGAGGTGAATGCACAGGTTCTGAGGTATCATAAAACTATTGGATAGCATTTCTTTTCTTCCCCTCCACCACACTAGCAATTTCAATCAGCAATTTTGATCAGAACGCCAACATTCCTAGGAATGTGCCTCTTTCTTGTATGTAACAGGAATGAATAAGAAAAAAAAACTATGAAGTTGAGGCAAAAAAAATTTCATGTACTCAAGTATTCACTCACTCCTTTTCTTCTGCCTGCTTAACCTTCAACATCACTAGTGATTCGACTACTAGTACTAATACTAATTGGAATAACTTGGAAATTAGTATCCAAAACCAATTAGCAATGTATGGGGAATCAGTAATCACTTGCAGGTGGTATTACAAAGAAAAGTGAAACTCAAGGGAAAAATTGTCAACCTCTCCATTTTCATGATGAGCAAGAAGTATCTCCTCCTAGCACAGCTTGAAACTATCTGAAATTTGAGTACAGTCAAGCCTTGATTTTCTCAGGAAAGAGTTGACGCTTAGCACCAAAGCTTAGTGCCAATCGGCAAAGACCAACAGTGGCGGTATATCAAGAGTTGACTGTAGTCTAATATTTTATAGATACTGGTAAAATATCAGCTGGTACTGAACCTTTAGTTTCACTAGTCATACAATAAAGAGCAATATGAGTTTTCAAAAGGCACAGACCCTCATCATAAGGCCACACATGCTGAATATCATCCCCAGAACATTGAGGTAGTCAGGAGTGGCATCATCACTGGGGGATCCAGGAGTGCCAACAGGAATAGGTTTGTATCTATGTATTTTCTCTGGTCGTCTTGGATCTGGTCCTCCTGTTTGCTGCATGGTTCTTCCCTCAAGTTTGTTCAGGACACCTTAGAACCTACCTTGAGGTAAAAAAAAACTCTTCCAAGACTTGCATTAAATTTCAGAGAAAGTCTCTTAAGTAGGTATGCCTATCTCACTTCATGACAAGGTCCCCTGAATTAGTTTCACTTTTTTTTTCTAGGTAAGAGAAATATAGGGTGTCCATAAAGTGACTACTTATGGATAACTTTCTTCATACTGAATCCAGGGGAACCAACTTTTTTTATTTTTGTAGGCTGTTATTATTATCATTAGACCTCAGGATGGTGTTGCATCTTTTGTTCCTGCCCTCTAATGTGACTGAGAATGCATTCACCAAACCCTCGTTTCAATCAAAAGTTCAGACACATGGAGTGTAGCATTTCAACTTGTCAGCCAGGGCAAAATGGCCTCCACAATCTTCAGATTTTGTTCCCTAGTAATTTTTTTTTATCTCTGGGGCTACTTAAAAGGCATTCTTTATGACAAAGTCCACAGATCTTAACAACTTGAGAGAGAATATCTCTTGTGCCATGTGCCAGAAAAGTGATGGAATTCTCATGGACGTTGTTGACAATGCAATTGCCAGAGCTCAGAAATTTCTGGAAATCAACACATTAAGACAATTTGTTGAATAAATTCCTCATTTTTATGATTTTGAATTCCCAAAATGCTCTAGTACTCAAACAATATTGTGATAACTGCAAGAAGTTGTAGCAATAAGGCAGAATGGCAAAATTTCCTCAAATTGTTGTCTGACTAACTTTTCCATTCAAATGAATCAAAGAAAATCATGAAACACCAGATGTGGGAAATTAATTATTGACTGTGCCAAAGTGGAAGGAGAAAAGATTTGACACTATTCCAAGGTAAGTATGTTGTCAGTCTACAAAAGTTTTAAAAAAGGCTACTTCAGGGTCTATAATAAAAATGTTGCCCATAGGTAGTCACTTAATGGACACCCTGTGTTTATAACAGGTGTCGAAGTCTGTCACATTGGGGCATATTATAAAATTTGATTGACTTATAAGTTTCAAATTATTTTTTCCTACACTTGGAACTTCATTGTTGTGAACCATATTGTGCCCACTGAAAAAATGTGAAGTTATTCAGAATTCATTGAAAGCCTAGAATCAAGTACTACTGACTTCATTACATCTTTCAGTTGCTTCTCAGGAAGTCTCTAAATAAACAAATCGAAACTAAGGTGAAGTTTCTTAGGCTCTTAATAAATAAAAAAAAGTCACTTAAAAAAAGACCTGTAGAATAGGAAAAAGCAGAAAAAAAGCCTGCCAAGGCAGAAAGATTAAAATGTCATGCAGCTATTCATGAACAAAAACAGGTAAAAGACACTCATGTCTTTTACCTGTTTAATGAACATTCAGGAATAGTTTCAATTTAATTTTTCCCTGTTATTTCTTTTAAGTACTAAGATGAGAATCTTTCATATTTTTTCTCAGAAAGTTATGAGCCAAAATATAACTGATCATGATCACAGTGAAAAAAAAAAAATTAGGACATTTCATTCAGAGAATTCATTTGGTGTACCGCAATTGCAACAAGAGCAATTTTTTATGCCATCAACAAAGTTTGATATCACAGATATTAAAGAATCCTGTACACAAGTCAAAATGCAGTTTGATTCTTAAATAATAATTTTAAAAAACTCCAAATACGGCTAGGATATCAACGCATAGAATATATCAAAATCAACTTTTTTTTCCTTTTACATAAGTCTAGAGTTTGTCTTCAGATGGGTTTTCCCGGACTCCAATTAAGATACTGCCATTTGAGCTGATTTCATACATTTTTGATATGACAGTGCTTTTTAAGAACTACTTCATACCCTGATCCAGATTTTTCCATGGAAGTCAAACTGGAAGTGGACAAGTTCGGTTCAATATGAATGAGTGGCTTTCCGTATCACATAGGCCTATGATTGGGCATCACTCCGCTAGGCGACAATACAAAGGGTTTTATCTATGACTCATTCACCCCCGGGGCAATTTGCGTACCTCAGGCTTCTCAGCAGTTACAGGCCATGTCTTCTTTATTGGGCACCTCTACGCCTTTGGCCTGAAAAGGGATACATATGTACTATAGCTAGCCATGTACATTCGTCACTAATTCAGTGCTTGTTGCTCGATCGGTAGATATGTTACTTCCGTCTCGAATGTTATGTAAGACATCACGCCAAAAGCAACAACCGTTTCCTTGGAGAACACATGTTTTTTCCATTTTTATTGGATTTGTTATGCAAATGATAACAGAATAAAGACATCTTCTAAAGGAATCTCACCGGAAGATCATTTAGAGGTACTACATCCTTGCTTAGCATCATGGCGGTTTCCAGAAGTTATCATTAGTACCCCAGGTAGTCACGTCTTTCTGGGAAAAAAACGGTTTGGACTCACCCTTGATAACCCTCGACTTGGCCTACATGGTCACCTTATAACTGTTGTTGGTAAAGACTGGATGAAAAAGTGTTTCAGTTGACCAACTCTTCTCAGTAACTGCATATTTTAAGGGAAAGTGAAGGTGCAGACAATGTGTCGCCTAGCTATAGCAGACTATTTTAACGTTTGATCAGATCAGAATAATATTTTAGATCACATGTTCTTAACCTTCTACCTTGGCCAATTGCCTGTAACTGTTAGGTCTAACTTTGAATTTTCTTAAGGAGGCAGACGCGCTCAAACATTGTTGGCCACAATATCGCACATATTTGTCTTAGTTATTTGACATCTGTAAGGAGTGCATAGGTGAAAAGGTCAGTCTAGGCCTAGCCCGTTGTTACTGTAGTTGGGACGGTTATTTGGCTGCAGTGAAGTGATTCACCCTGTTCTTCATAGCCATGCATGTAAAGTCAGGCAATGAATAAGGCAAGCAGGTAGATGAACTATTTGAAAGCTTCATTCATCATACTTTGGCAAAAATGTTGTCTAGACCAATAATTTCTCAAAAGCTTGTCTTTTTTTGTATGACATTGTGTCTGTCTGTAAATTACCCAGAAGTCCATAGAAACTTGAAAGGGAATGATCCAGCTTGACTGCAAGGTATCAGTACATGTATTTCTCAGAGCTATACATTTTTGTAATGACTCCTAATAATCCATGTTCTGAAGTTGAATGTACAATTTGATGACAGAAAAGCATTTAAATATTGCATTCCCATTTAAGCTACACCCCTTTTTATTTTTACCCTTCTGTTTGAGATGTGTACTGTCCATTTATACTCCTTATTAAGGAGAGGCATCCCTGACACCTCACCACTATCATTCCTTTCTCTGGAATGTCATTAATATGTAATGTGCATCATCTATTTGCCTATTACAAACCAAATCCATGTGTCACAAACCATGCTTCCAATGCTGACACAAAGTGGTCAAAAGTAGGCATGTAACTGCAGCCTCCCTAGCCCTTACTTTCACTTGCCCTAGGCCTAGATTGTGTGTGACAGTTTGTGGAAAAGTCTAGCCTTTTCAGTGAAGGTGTTTCTCTTTTTACAGATGGATGTAGATCAGGTTGTGGGACGTCATCATCTCCTGACCCCAAAGAAAAATCCAATATCACAAGATTATACCCTTTCTGACAAGGTCTTGGGACTGGGTATCAATGGGAAGGTGGTTGAGTGTTTCAAAAAAGCAACAGGAGAAAAATATGCCCTGAAGGTATAGTCATCATCCAATCAATTATTTGTCCAACTTTTTATTTTTACCATTATATAGAAGTTCACCAATGCTTGGTCCAAGTTTTCGTCTAAATTTTTAGTGCAACCTTACAATTTTCTTTTTCTTTTATTTACATTTCTCCTCACGCTTGCAACTGGGCATCATAACTAATTTCTACCAAGCTCCATTCTCAGTGAAGTGAATGATTGAAAATGGTGAACTCACTTAAAAAGGCATCTAGGCATAGACCTAAGTCTCATGAAAACTAAGTTCTTTTGAATTAACTGTAAATGAGACTAGCTAACCTTGATATCCTGTAGTACTGAATATTGCATATGTAGATGATGATGTATGTGGTGGATACATATTTATAGAGGGGAGCTTGTATAAAAATGTCATTTGGAATTCTTTCCCATTGTTCCAGATTCTTCGTGACAATCCAAAGGCAAGACGAGAAATTGAGCTTCATATCAGAGCATCTGGTTGTCCACACATTGTGGCAGTTACAGATGTTTATGAGAATATGTTCAAGGACCAGAAGTGCCTTTTGGTCATCATGGAATGGTAGGCCATGACAGTCTTCATGCAATGCCAATGATAGAATGAAACTGGTTCAAAGGGCAATTCACATTATATGATATGATGCCATGAATTTCAGCATGGAAGGTGGTGAGCTATTCAACAGGATTCAAGAAAGAGAAGGTGCCTTCACAGAGAGAGGTAATGTTGTTGATCCTAATTGTAACTTAATTGGATTTGGGAATGTAGATGCATATGTGATTGGCTGGTGACTGATAATGATTTCTTTTTTTCATGCTGGACCATTAATTAATGGATATAAGGCATGTTTCATGTGAAAAAATAAGCAACTTGCTTGCAACAAGCCAAAGAAAGACTCCTTTTGTATACAATCTGTCTGGAAAGCAGAGGAGCAGACAAGTTGCAACAATTATGGCATGAGGTGATGAGGGATCATGAATCCCTCATGTGCAAAGTTAACCAGATCACTTCTTCAGTAGAAATGAAGAAATGGATGCATCCATCTCATTGAGAAACCATTCAGGTGCACAGAATTCTTATGCAGCATGCAAATAATCCAAATCAGTTCTTCATCTGTAAATTGTTGGAAGCTGAGTCTTGGTCCTGGGCCTTCCCTCTTCCTACTCCTTTCTTATCAAATGAGCATATTCTCATCAAAATTTCATAAAGGAGTAAGGTTTGAAGCAATGAGTAGGATTAAAATGAAGGATATATATTTTAGGAAAACAATTGAGGAAAGCCTTAACTTCCCAATTGTTAAAAGTTGAGTACTTGCAAGTTCTTTAAATTCCTTCTTTCTGTCCCAAGTTCCCTGGTATCCCTCAGTATGCCACTCTGGAACTAATTACTAGTAGAACCAGACCATATATATGTTTGAAGTTCTGGGGTTGAAAATCACATTTGTAAAATATACCCGTGTGTTTCTATCAGGACTAAGGAAATTTTAGAGAGCTGATCTTGCCAGTGAGGCAAAAATCATCCATTGCTCTCAATGACTCATCAATCATCAACCTATACTTTTGTTGTCTTTTTAAGTTTTGTTGTTCCTTGTACCTCAAGTGAAACTTTCCTTCTGCTCAACAGAGGCTGCACAAATCATGTATGAGATTTGTGTTGCTGTCCGGTACTTGCATCGCCTTAACATTGCTCATCGTGATCTCAAGCCAGAAAACCTCCTTTACAGCAACAAATGTAAGTAAAGAGTGAAAATACATGCCTGGCCTTGTTTTTGCATTTTCAACTCAACATTATAATTTTCCTGCTTTCTATAGCTCCTCATGCTACCTTGAAGCTTACTGACTTTGGGTTTGCTAAAGAAACACTATCCAAGGATTCTCTTCAGACTCCTTGTTATACCCCATATTATGTTGGTGAGTCACAGTTAAGTACTCCTTTTTGACATTTTTTTTTTTTTTAGAGGGAGGCTTTCTTACAAGAATGGTTTTAATCTTTTTAGCTCCAGAAGTTCTTGGACCAGAAAAGTATGACAAAAGCTGTGACATGTGGTCACTTGGTGTCATCATGTACATTTTGTGAGTTAGATGTCTGTATAAACTTTGTTATGATCACCCATGGAGCATACTTGATTTTATTAATTTAGTTGACAACTGTTTACTGCATTGATGTCATTGACTAATTCTCATCTGCTTTGTAGATTGTGTGGCTTCCCACCATTCTACAGCAATCATGGTCTGGCCATATCTCCTGGGATGAAGAAGCGCATTCGTGCAGGTCAGTATGACTTCCCTAACCCAGAATGGCGCAATGTCAGCCAGGATGCAAAAGACTTGATAAAGGCATTATTAACAACTGATCCAGCAAAGCGACCTGTCATTGATCAAGTCATGTGCAACCCTTGGATTGCAGTGAGTACCAATTCATCTGTGATCTTGTCTGGGCTGTATCATATTGTCAAGACTGGGCCTTTTTTTTCCTTAGAAACACATGGAAGTCCCTCAGACACCTCTGCACACAGCCAAGGTGCTCAAAGAAGAGGTGGCCCAATGGCCTGAAGTGCAGGAAGAGATGACTCGATCTCTGGCCACAATGCGAGTGGATTATGATCAGGTCAACATAAAAAAGTTGGATCATTCAAAGAACAAGCTCCTCGAGAAGAGACGTCAAAAGAAGTCCTAGGACTTTCTCACACCTTTTGCTCTTCCATTTTAGACAAGTTTTCTCTTAGAGCCCGAGTGATTGTAGGAACTCCCTCCCCCCATTTTTTTCACTGGTTGTCTTGATTTATCTGATACAGTTGATTCCACTTATTAGAATATTACTTAATGGAACATTCCACTTTACAGAATACCATTGTGCAGTCCCAATTGGTTCTATCCCATTAATTTATTCTTAACTCTGTCCCATTCCTTTTTTTTTCATGCTAAGCAGTATATTCTATTGAGTAGTACTCCATTAAATGGAGTCAACTGTATATCCTATTGAAAGAGGTCTCATAAGGAAACTGACAGAAACTATGCTACTATAAGAATTGAGTTGAGGCCTTTCACAATCTTCTCCTGCTATGATACTTAAATGGGGAGATCTCTTTGCCTAAGCTCAGGAAATGGAATGCAAATTTTTGTTACAAGTTGTCAACTTCCAAAATCCATATCAAAGGTGGCATAGTAGGTCTTTAAGAATGGGAACTTCATCAGTATACACACAAGGTTCTTTGTGTATGCCTAGTCCTGTCACTCTCATAGGTGCTGTAATCACCAAGCCTAAATCTTAATATGCTTTCAATGGTTGTGCCAGATACTTATCAGTACATTGAGAGATATTTTTCTAAGCCAAACAATCATGTTCTTCCTAGCAATACCTTTTCACACTACAGGGTGATTCATGTCAGGTTACATGGGGAATGTCTTTATTCTGGGTGCTTCCAGTTAAACTCCTCAGCGATATGTCTGTAACTGCCATTAGCCACCAACAACACCGCCTCAATACGTTCTTCTATTGACAAAGACATCACTGCAAGCATTCACACACCTGCAACAATAATGATTCCCCCTATGTAACCTGACTTATGAATCACCCTGTATTCATGAGACTGGTAGAGGTCAAAGTGGGGTTTTTCCTTTGCAAAACTATATCAAAGGAAGGAAAGTCTATATTTGCAGTTCCTTGATGTGTGAATGAGGATTTTGATCTGAATTACTTCCAGTCCCTCATTCTAGGAAAGAAAAATTGTGTAAAAGCAAGGCACTGTTACCTCTTTTCACAAGGCTGCTCCACATTCTTATTTTGCAGCTGGAGGCAATGGGAAATCCTGGATTTCCAGGGTTCCATCTCTACCCCTAATTAGATTTTTTTTTTTTTTTTAGCTCTTTGCTTGATTATATCTGACACTTTTATCTTTAAAGATAGAAAATTCTATCTTTTGTTTCTTGTTTTATAGATATTCCTGTCTTTTGCCACTTGGTATCGGGTTAATGTACGAATGATTTTTTTTTGTAAAAGAATGACATGAGGGCTGTGAATTGCTTTTCTTACATGTGTTGTGGCCACTGTGCAAGAAGTGATGAAAGTGATATTAAAATATTTTGTCTCATCAATGCCTGAAGGATTCTGGCTCAAGTTCCTAGTCATGCCCTGGGCCTGTGATGGCAGTAATCCTATTTATGAAGAAAAGCAGGTCACACAAGGATAATTTGAGGACTCTCTCAATAGATGTACAAACAGGACATTCAGAATATCTTCATTATAGAGGAATCAGGTGTCAATAAAAAAAGAAAACATCACGGCATAATGGAGAGTCAGTGCAGTTCTCTTCAATAAGGTCTGGAAGATGCACAGTTTGAATTGTCACATATCACTTCTCTCTTAGTGCATCATGTAACTCTTCACTCATGTGAACTCCATCATCCATATCAGTGGAAAGGACAGGAGTGGTCCGCATGGCAGCTTCCTCCGCTCGCTTTTCTCGTCTTTTGCACTTTGGGCAGGGAAGCAGGTCATTCATGCATTGGGAGTGATACACAGCATGGCACTTAGAGCACTGTGAAGAGCACCCACCATACATTTTGTCAAGGATACAAACCAACCAGTATGGTGAATGGACAAAGAGACTCACTCGATGGGTCAAATTGAGGTGAAAGGGAAAGATGACCTTATCTTGTCGACAGACTTCACAGATGAAGCCCTTCTGGCAGCATAGGGCACATTTTAGGACATGTGAAGTTGCATAATCAATGGCCTTCTGCAGCAATCCTGCCAACTGACTATTTAGTACTTGCTGGAGATCCTGTTATATGATAATGGACAAAATACTGTTATATGTGGCATGAAAGGTATATTTTATCTGTTTTTCCCAATGAAGTGAATAACCTGAAAAATGAAAATGTTCTTTTTTTGAATAAACTATATGCATCACCTGGATGGAATAGAGGTGAATATGTTCACAAAGATACTCCTTAGGCCAGATGATTTTTCGGAACTCCTCAGCAGGACTCCCTCGACAAGACATGAGGTAGAGTCTCAGATAGTTCAACATCCTCCTGAGTTCCTTTCAGGCAAAATAACAGTTTCCATTACAAGACTGAGTACAAGCTGGTTGCTTTTGGCTGCATAATTCTTTATGTACAAGAAAACAAACCCCTCACTTGAATTTTCTGCATCTCAGGGTAATAAGAGTAAATGAGTGGGTTAATAGACTTGATATCCAGCAAAGGCTCATTTTGGATACTCTGGAGGAACTTCTTGGCTTCTTTCGATACATGATATGCAGTGAAATCCCAGTTGTGAATCATCCGAGCTGGAATCACGTTCTTCTCTTCTTCGTGACACTCATAGCAATAATAGCTTCCATCAAACATACAGAACCTAGACAGATAGAGGAAGTGTTTCTACATTTCAAATTCCATGAACAATAGCTGTCTTCTAAAAAAACATAAAAACTTCATTGAAGCTCCCAAGGCCAGCACAAAATACAGTCAAATCAGCTGTCTTAAAAGCTCAACTTTCTGTATCAAGAAACAGCTCAATCTTGATGACATTTCCACTACCAGACACAAATTATCAGTCAGGTAATAAAGGTAGGTTCTTGTTCCAAAGTAACAAAAAATTCAGTCCTGTCCTTTGTTTTACTATTTTCATTGTTAAATTAGGTGCAAAAGAATAATAATAGCATGCCAGAACAACTGGGATTATTTTGGTTTGTAAGCAAACCTCATGTGTAACTGAAAAAGATGATGGTTGAGGTTCTGAAACATCAGCCCTTCCCTCCCATTCTCCTTGATGAATACACCTCATTCAAGTTTACTTGAAAGATTGTCATTATTGGATTGAACATGCCCAACCTGTTTTATTTATTCTCTGTTGATATCACTTCCATGCTCAAGTAATCTGCTCACATGGAACCAAGCAGGAGACTTACTGGAGTTCACAATCAGTGCTACAAAGCATGGTCTTAAGAAGTCTGGACTGGCAGAATCCCTCAGTAGACGTGAAATATAAACAGTGATTTTGAAATATTAACAGCAGGCCAAACATAAAATACAAAGGGGATCACAGGAAAATCTAATAGTAGCAATGAGCACAACATGAAACATCAAATATCATTAGTGATAGACTCAAAGTAGCAGCAGAATGTGTCTGGCCAACACTGAGAGCTTTGCCCCATAATCCCTGGATGGACAAACACTTGAATGGACATGTTGTAAAGCTGTCAACACAACTGGTGTAATAAACATAGAAATTGCTCCTGCAAGATTGTGATATGTTTTGCCCTTAGAAAAGCTAACTTTTGAAGCCTTTATGGGTAAATGAGTCACAAGGCTCAAGGAGGAAAGGCTAACAGGATTAAAGCAAAGGTAATGAAATCCTGGATTGCCTCATGATAGCAATGATGAGAATGCAACTACTACAGACACATGGATATTTATATCACTTACCTTGCCTTTCCATAAATCATTCCAATTGGTCGCATACAAGCCTTGCACTGATAGTTCTGTCTGTCTAAACCCTGTTCATTTGCAATATGGCCAAGAAACTCCAGGAACTGGTGGCGATTCTGGAAGAAATTCCAATCTGTCTACCAGAAGGAAATTCAAGTGGTAACTAACAGCAACAAAGATAGCCTATGCACAATTTGGAGAATGATCTCTCTCATTCATGAAAAAAAAAATTCAAAATAGCAGTACTGGGAGGAATATGCATATCAATGCAGGCTTTGATCTCAATGGGTATTTTTGGCAGAGCCAAGCATAGACACCCTTTCAGTATTCTGACAAGACCCTGTGGTTTTTGTATATCACATATTTGTTGATTGCAGCGAATACTTTCATGATACTTGTCATTTTTGGAGCTGCCAAGTGCATAAATATCACAAGAAAAGATGAAAATCACAAGTTAATGCTGCTGCAGCTTAGAACTTTTAGACATCCTGAAAACATTTCTACAGTGTTCAAAGAATCTTTAAGTTTGCATTGAGACAAATTCTTGGTGTTAAACTTTCAAGATTATTGCAGGGATGACAGACACATTGGTTCATCAAAAATTAATTTGATACAAAAGCATTATTGTTTCTGTTGCTTGCGACTCTGCCTTAACTGAAATTGCTCCCAAACTAAGGAGGAAGAAATGAGAATTGTAAATTTCCAGAAGCCCAAGATAACAAAAACACATATGCTTCAAGCAACCTTTCTTTTCATTTATTTTCAACAGGCCTACTTTTTTACTCAGAGACTGATTTTTAGTTTTTTTTTTTCAGTTTACATACTGTATAGCCAAAAGTTCAGATGCTTAGATGAAAAAATACTCAATACAGTACACGGTGGCAATGCCTCTGCAACATAAATTCTGCTTTCATATTGGAGTCTCAAGCTATTCATAACATCCTTTGAATTGACTACTTCCACTCATAAGCAGGGTTCCTTGCAAAGTATGCAAGGATGTTGGGTCTAGGCTTTCTTTTCACTTCAACCCCCCAGTGGATCAGTTTTCTACAACCATCTCATGTTTCAGCTGAACAAACTTTCAGCAGCAGCTTGTCAGTTTTGAAAACAGAATCCTGTTGCAGGTTAAGCTTTCATTAGAAGTCAGCAACCAGGTATGAATGTATTTTTCAATGAAACTCACGGAATCATCAGTTGCAGCATCGGCAGGACCCACAACTTCAAAACCCATCCTTTCAGCACCAGGTGACTGGAAGCACAAATGAAATGAATATAGATAAGCCTCAACTTAGCACCAGATTCATTGAATTGGGGAATGTTGACCTTCACCTCAGGGGAATCCTTAGAAACGAGACTGGAAACGGGTTGTTCAGTGGTCTCAGAGTGTTCTTGCAGCATGTCCTCTGATGATTCTCCAGCCATGGAGCTGGCATCTGTTGAACTTGGGGAACCAAGAGACCCCCAGAGTTCCTTGAAGTCTGGAGTCTTGATCACAGTGTTGTCAATCACCTCTTTATAATTATTTAATAGAGTATTATATGATTCTTGAATTGATATGGCACGAGTAGGCCTTGCATGGCCAGGCTGTTGTGGATGCAAGAGTCCATCACTGGCTGATGTCTCTTCTTGTCCAGTAATGCTACTTCCAGGGCATTCAGATGAAACTTCCTCTTCCTTGTCCTCTGACCTGCTTTCCTGAATTCGCCTTATGATGCGGTTTTCCAGGTCCTCATCAATAGGTTCAACACTATAATGCACAATGTCCTTCATCATGTCCAATGCTCCATCACCTAGCTGTGATGTACCTCCCCCTCTGCTTTCTTCACCATGCTGACCACTTTGGATGATAGACCTGAAGACCTCTTCTGCATCAAAGGTACTACTCGTCATATTGTTGTCATTTGGGTCTGATCCTGATGATAGGGGATGCTGACGCTTGTGGTTTCTGGAGACACCCTGTTCATTCTCAAGGCCCAGCAGTGCATCAATTCCCTGAACAACGGGGTCAGGAGGAATTGGAGGCGACCAGACACCAGCAAGCAAAAGTGGGGTGACAGTCCACTTGTTCAGTACACTTGAATTGAATGCCAACTTGAAGGAATATGTCTCAAGACTTTCAAGATATTTCAACATGATTTCAGGCTCCTCTGCATCTCGCATGTATGCATGGGAGTGGTAACAGAATTTCAAGTTTCGAGTGTCACTGACCATGGCCTTGAAGTAACTACTCAGGAGGCCTTCATTCATGGCAATTCTTATCCAAGCCCGGCTTTTTCCAATGTCAGTGGAGATTTGAGACAGGGACTGGATCTCAGAGATGAGGTCCTTGTGGAGGTAGACAAGCAGGAAATCCCAGAAGCTTGGATTTGGAATGAAATCTGGATTGGTACTGATCAAGTCAGAGACAGCAGCAAAGAACTTGGCTCTAAGGCCATGAACAAAGACAGCCTCAATTATAGAGCAGATTTGATTCGTCAGGTCATCATTCACAATTGCATGTTCTTCATTCCTTTCTCGTCCAGCCAGCTCCTTGAAGCACTCAGAAAGCTTCTGACTTATTGTTGCCTTGACACTCTTCTCCCGTCTGAGATCCGGGGTCAGCCTGGAAATCCTCTTTAGGAGGCTCATTGTTGAGTGGCTACAGTAAGACCACCTCCTTCAAGTATTGATTGGGTTGCCAGACAGGCACAGCCTGGACGGATGAAAGAGTACTGTCCTCTATGAGACAGATCTACAACCGTTGAGCCCAAACGTGCTTCTTTTGTGTCTCCAAGTTTGCCTCCGTCAAAGACAAAGGCCAACTGCGGCCACAAAGAAGAAAACTCCTTAATACAAAGGGGGCTGAGACCAGAGCTTATGTTTGCACTTGTCAGAGCAAGAGGACCCCTACACTGCTGACAAACAGCCTTCACAAAGTCATGATCTGGTATACGAATCCCAACGAGATCAGTTCCTGGATTCAAGGCTGGATTCAATTTTGATGATCTCCTGAAGACCAGAGTTACAGGTCCTGGAAGAAGCCTTTCTAACAATTCCCTTGAAACAGTCACTTGTCCCCAGTGAAAAATATCATCAATGTCAGCAACACAGATGGCCAGAGGCTTGCATGTTTGACGTGATTTTATCTTGTAAATCTTTTGAACTGCATCAGGATCCTGGGCCAGTGCAGCTATACCATAGATGGTGTCTGTTGGGAGGGCAATGACTCCACCACTCAAAAGTGCTTTTGCTGCAACAGAAGCTAAGGAGTCTATATTGAAACTTGTCCCATTCTCCAACAATGGGATGACATGAGGGAAAGGCTTCATACGAATAACAATGCTCAAACTTTGGTGTATAACATGCTGCACACTACGCTTACAACCTGAAAAGAGGACTCTCATACAGATGTGATTAAGCAGGGTAGAAAAACTCAAATCAGTCACGCCATCGATGTCCACAAAGAGGGTTGCAGCATTTGTAGAATGTTGTCATGGGTTCATCTGCTGATCGGGTCTGAATCTGCATGAAATATGCTCTTGGATGTGTACACTTAGGACAAACCTCCTCAGTTGAATCTACATTTTCCCATGCAGCAGAGCCACCAAGAACATCATCAATTTCCTGGATAAGGATAGGAAACCCATTAACTATTTCTGCATCCTGAATTGATGAGGGAATGAATAAGTTTCTTCTTACCTTCAACTTTGGATACATCCGATTGCTGATTTTCTTATTGACATTATAGACGTAAGGACAAGTGCTGCATGCAAATCGAAAGCAACTAGGTCCTTCTTCTACTCCCAAAATATTGGCACAGGTTGGACAGAACATCAACATCCTGGGTTACATCAAACACGTACTGTGATTTGCCAATCAATTCCCAATACATTTTACATTTTGCACTGTTATTAATTCGGTCCATCCAAGGCGGTTTGGGTATGCCTCCCATGATAAAAATAATAGGCCAATAGTTAAGGGTGGTACTAATCATTACGAAAAGCATACAGGTAGGCGTAGGTTACGGCTGGCTTAGTCCTACGAGGGCATCCGCAATGGAAGTTCTTCCATGTGTCGCATAGCATAGGCCTCACTAGATCTTGACCTACTTGGCTGATGCAAGGTAAGCTAGTCTCTTTCCAGTCCAGTTTGATAATGAACCTACCCAAGCCCAACAAGGAGTCCTTCGACCGTCGGACACAACGTTAAGATTACAGAACGGAAACAGCGACTGCTCGGTATGAAAATGACTCAACTGTCTTGGGCGCGTCGAAGTCACATGAAAAAGTCGTACGAAATAGCTTCAGTAGCCAATCGTGAGTGACAGAATAGGACGGCAACGAGCAGTCCTTGATCAAGACCCTGCTGCCATGCTGGCTGCACGCAGGGCTGTGACGAAGAGCGGATGGGCGGGGCAACTACGACATCTACGCAAGAATTCAGTCGCCGTATCGTTCGGACGTCCGCCTGGCTACCCGAGCTCTCTAAGGCCTAGCTCTGATATTTCAGCTGACAATATGAACGGGAAATTAACTGACTTTCATGGTGCGTTAGTATTTCGAAGGAAAAGCGCTAAGGTTGTTCACCAGGCTCCGCACGGACATCGGAAGAAATCCATAAAAACCTTGAGAAATTGCTTCGGGAAAGAATATGATTACCAGCTGTGTTGGGCGGTAACGAAGTAAAGATTCCTGTAATGTTCGTTATCATATTGCACCCTGTGAGGCATGAGCGTAGTAGAGTTATTAAAAAAGTCAAACCGTTAGGCAATATAAATGCATTATTAGTCAATGGGACACTATGACAACAAGTAATAATATAGTTAAATAAACACGCAACTGTCATCATTGCTTACCCCCCAAAGGTCAGCGGAAGGGAGTCACCCGCGCATGACATGAGGTGGTAAATGTTTGCTGCTGAATTATTACACTGTCTACAGAAGCAGGTATCACTTGGTCAGTGGAAACCCTTCACTATGCAGATAAGATGGTGGAATCTTGTGGCTGAAAACCAAGTGATAACGTGCCGGGAATGGTAGTTTGAGGCTTTTCAGGAATTTTGTGTCTTAGCGATTGAGCTGTGGAACTCGTCTGGTAAGGCCTTTACGGCCGTGATACCTCTCAAGTTTTTCAACTGATGCGTCGGTTCCAGCTTCCAAGTTTCGAGAATGTCTTCGATAAGAGGAGATGTTCCACGCGTAGCGATGATCAAGTTACTCGGGGTGATGCGGGAGACCCCTAGTGCTCTTCTTAGGAATATCGCTTTGATTCTGTTCAGGCCTTGCAAATGGGAAGTGGACAGGTCGTTCCAGATGATGTGGAGAGCGTAAGTGCAAATCGGCATGACTTTTATTTTGAAGAGAGACAGAGCTGCAGGTATTGAGAGCTTTTGTAAGTTTTTTTTCTATGGAATAAGGCGCTGCTATGTATTTTCTGACTTTCGACTTTATATGCTTTGTAAACGTTCCAGTGATTTGGAATATGACTCCGAGCTAGGAAAATTCATCGACGAACTCCAGATTCGTATCCCCAAACTTGATTTTATCTTGTTTCCCCAGTTTCTCACCGAGTCGGAATTTCATCACTTTCGCCTTGTCTGTTCACTTGAAGAGAATTCTCTCTGGCCCATAGCTCCAATGCGTTCACGGCTGTTTGAAGAGCGTCTCTTGAAGAGGAGAAGATAACGATGTCGTCTGCGTACATAATTATCTCGATTTTTGCGGAGCGCTCTTTTATAAATTCTGGGAGATCTGCGGAGAAAAGAATAAATAGAAGTGGGCTCAGAGAGTCGCCCTGGAGAACACCCCGGGTTTGGGCTATAGGGATTGTTCTCAGGTTATCGTCCACTTGCATCAGGTTTTTCTTGAGTATGGTGGCAAGAAATCTTACAATTTTTCCGAGTAGCTGGGATCCTCGGACTAATTTGAGTAACAAAGTACAAGTAACGCGTTACTGTAGCTACATTTTACGGTAATTACAGCGGTAATATCAGTTGTAACGAGTTATTTCACAGGGAGTAGTAACGGAAGCAGTAACTAGTTCACTTTCGAAAAAAAAATTGTCATTGATGTTACTATAACGCCACTGAAATTTTGTCTTGTCAAGAGATGACCGACAAAACTTAATATGAAAATGACGATCGCCTTGTCAGTCATTCATTCTTGTCATCACCGAAATCATCGCTTTGTTACAACGTTCATCCTTGTCATCGCCGAAATCACCCCAAGCAGCATGTTTATGTTAATTTTACGTAAACTGAATGTAAATTTTTTGTCCATTTTATATCTATTTTACGCAAACCATCATCAAGATAATGTCAACATGTTTGCAGAAATGTCACCTCTGGAATACGTAAACGGTGATATAAAATTTACGTAAATTTTACGTAAAATTGATGTTGATTTCCCCATAATATCCATGCATATTTAACGAGCTAATTCTTACTTTTGAAGAGAATTGATTCACTGTATTTATCCCATTCCTTCCATACTTTGGTACTCAAGATTACTTGGACGAGTAAACAAGTACTCATCATCACCAGCACTCAAGAGTACCAAGATGACTCACTAGTTCCTCCTCCCGTACCAGGACCTCAGGAGGAGAAATAGATGTTTAGAGGAGGTCTCTTCCATCAAGGATAGAGAAGGCATATTACGTAAAATTTACGTTCCTAAATTTACGTCACCAAAGTGTCCGTGTATTTTGCGTAAACTAGACGTCACTCCATCTGACGTGAAGTACATCATATCAAGTTTATGCAAAGTTAACATCACGCTTTCCCATATGAAACTTTAGCTGACCATCCCGCAGTTGCAAAACCAAGATTCCTCCCTTGTTCCCTGCAGCCTACAATTACTATCAAGTACTGGCTTTCCCGATATAGTATCAGGTTTTCTTACTATCCTTTCGCTTTTTATTATGCAATCCATGAATATATATATGGAAAACAGGAAATTATTACATATTTATAATAATATATGACTCAGGGAATCATTAAATGTTGAAGGTAAGCTTGTTATTTCAGCAGTGCACGGGATTAGGGAAGAGTAGAATCGCAGGGTCATGCCTTCTCTATCATTAATGGAAGAGACCTCCTCTTAAACATTTATTTCTCTTCCTGAGGTCCTGGTAATCTTGAGTGCTAGTGATGATGAGTACTTGTGTACTCGTCCAAGTAATCTTGAGTACCAAAGTATGGAAAGGAATGGGATAAATACAGTGAATCGATTCTCTTCAAAAGTACGAATTAGCTCGTTAAATACGCATGGATATTATGGGGAAATCAACATCAATTTTACGTAAAATGGATGTAAAATGCTGTTGGGGATGTAAACGGGAATGTCAATTTTACGTAAAATTTACGTAAATTTTATATCACCGTTAACATATTCCAGAGGTGACATTTCTGCAAACATGTTGACATTATCTTNTACGTAAATTTTATATCACCGTTAACATATTCCAGAGGTGACATTTCTGCAAACATGTTGACATTATCTTGATGATGGTTTGCGTAAAATAGATATAAAATGGACAAAAAATTTACATTCAGTTTACGTAAAATTAACATAAACATGCTGCTTGGGTAGTTACCACTGATGAGATTTAAATTACACTTATAAATAATTACTTCACTTGCAATTATTATTAGTTACTTATCGCGTGTAAAGTGCCCAACACTGGTTACCAGAGGCCGAGGAAGGCAGTACTGTGTAGCGTCGAAGCCACTTTCGATCGAAAACTCCCTTCAGTCGAGAACACGTAGCGTCGAAACACGTACAGTCGAAATTTGATTTTCTATAATTCAAATTGAATTAAAGACAGCAGCCACATTGCATCGAATCTCGTAGCGTCGAATCTCGCGAGCAAAAAATCGCGCAACATTGACATTCTTGGGGATGGGTTCACTCCGTACATAGAGACTCCCTAAATTATGCATGATTCTCCCTGCTTGCGGATCACAAATATTTTACGAGCTTACATTTCGAGTCTCTCAAGGGCATTTGGCGCGGGGGTTCTTGACGTGTCTGTATGTGGGTGATGCAAATTGTAATCCGACTCCTATTGGTATAGTGCAAGTGAGATCCGTAAAGAAATACGAGATGATACAACAATAGGAACAAAAGTTATATTATACGATGAGAGACCACTAACCAGAAAAAGGGTCCACCCAGGTGGCAAGAGAGGACGGATCACATCCACACGTATATACACAGTAAACTATCTCGACTGAGTCCTCGGTCTACTGGAGGTCGAAGATTCCTCCTTCCATGTGAGGGGGAAGTCTCTCGGAGGTAGGAGGTGGAGGGTAGGAGGTAACTCTTCCCCTGTATTTCAAGAACCAGAGAATGCATATTGTTGTAACTTTGCATGTATGTGCTCATTTGATGCAATAGTCAGCCCACAAAGGGCGCACAGCGATAGCCTGAACCAATTACGAGTGGCTAAAAATTGAAAGAGGTTCCCAAATTTTTTGGACAGTGTTTTTGTGGTGTCAACACCGTTTGGCTGATCAGCATAAATTTGTGGCGGCTGCGGCTGCTTCCTTATACAAAACGTTACCCCCTTGTTCGTCGAAATTTAACCGCTTTTTCCCCTAATCTTTACCTGAAGGGTCTTCTGATAGGTTGAAAGAGAGGAGAAAACCGGTTTTTTATCTCAATTTCACCGTCCCAATTTTACCTCAAGTAAAAATTTTTTGCAAATTTTTTGCCTTCAATGGATCCATTGAAGGCATATCGTTTGTTAAGCGTACGTGTCTTTTCTATATGTGATTTCGACGCTACGTTTTTTCGATGATACGAGATTACGAATATTAGACTCCTCGGTTTCACTTAGTCCCCACCCCCTCTTCTGGCAAAACACTGGTTACTAGGTTACCACTAATGGTTACCACGTTACCCTACCGCTCTTATTTCACCATCACGTGAAGACCTGCTAATTTCCTTCATGGCTTTCTGGGACTTCGACGGTTTCCCCTGCTACCATGGCAATAAACAGAAATTCATTTTGCAGATTGTTTTTGGATTCTTTTGGCCTTCAACTTCTTTTTTCTACTCATAAATCTCGCTAAGCAAGTGTATCAGGCAGCTTAATGAAGACGTCAGCACCTGCTTAGTGAATATCACCCTGTTCATGCATAGCAACTCACGTGATGAAATACTACCTTGTTACGAATTAGGAGGAAACTTTCCTTGTTGTGTAGGGGCAGGTGGAGCAAAACGGGTCAGTTCAGGAATTTTTCCAAAATTTAGTACGAAGGAGTCGGCGTAGCACGTTGCGGATCGGTATGCGGAACCTTTCATGTATTACCTACGACTAGGATTCAACTTCATCGTGAAATCAGCGACGGTTTTTCCCTCCGACAATTCTAAAAATTGTTGTCAAATACTCCTCCAAATATTGTTTTACAAAGGTTTTATTCAAAATATCAGGTCATCCCATAAGTAATGTAGTTTTTTTCTCTGTTTTTCAAAATTAAAATACACCTGCATCGCATCAAGTTTCAATCAAGTATATATTCCCCTTCGTTCTCTATGACTCTCTGCCACCTTTCTACAATCATTTCAATTCCATGTTTATAAAATTCCTTTGGCTTTGAAGCAAAAATTGCGGACAGGTCACTTTTGATAGCCTCCAAACTTTCAAATTATTTTCCGTTGAGATAGTTTTGTAGACTTCTGAATAGGTGGTAATCGGAGGGTGCAATGTCTGGTGAATACGGCGGATGTGGAATTTTTTCCCTCTTCGATTTTGGCACACGTGATCCGAGCGGTATGAGGACGCGCGTTGTCCTGATGAAACAAAACACCCTTGCGATTGGCCAATGAAGGACNCCCCCCCCCCCCCCCCCCCCCCCCCCCCCCCCCTGGCGCCCATAGGACAGAGCCTGGCGCCCAGGAAATAATTTTCTCACCTGATATCACTTGGGTGGGGTTTGGCGCCCTCGCTCTGTTGCCTTGCCCCCCCTGACCCTTCAGCCAAAATACGCCACTGGTCACCGGAATTCGGCTCATAACAGCTGTGCAGGTACCGATGACAACACGGATGAGGACGTGTTTTTCTGTGACTTCTGTAAATTTTCAACTATGATGAATACATGGATAACAATTTGGAACCAGCAACAATTGTTTTGCCATAAAAGTGTTATTGTTGTTTCCGTTCTGTGGCTTTAGTAAGTAGGCATACTGTACAGGGTGGTCATAAAGTCCCAATCTAGTTTATTGAAAATCTCAAAATTCTTACAAAAATGCATAATGTGCCCTTCACATTGTCAATAATGAACTAAATAGAACTGGTGATAGTAAATTTAAAATGAGTTGTTAGCATTTTTTAATACTGAAGTTCCACATGACCACCTTCCAAATCGATACATAACTGCAATCGATCTGTTGTTTCCCTGAACATTCAGAATATTCAGCATGTCAGGGGTTACGATGTTACCAACAGCATTAGATACGATCTATTAAATCTTCAACATTGAGAACCTTTGTGCTGCAAACCTTTCACTTAATGTACCCCCATGCAAAAAAAGTCCAAGAAGGTTAGGTCAGGTTATCTTGAAGCCAACATTCCGTTTGACCCTCGACCAATCCAACGGTTCGGGAACTTCTCATTAGATAATCTCGCACATAATGTTCGCGAAATGAAAGTTGGGCTTCAAGATCCCCTGACCTAATCCCCTTGGACTTTTTTGCATGGGGGTACAAGGGGAGGGGCGGGAAAGGTGTACAGCACAAAGGTTCTCAATGTTGACGATTTAAGAGATCGTATCTATGCTGCTGTTTACACAATAACCCCTGACGTTGAACATCCTGAATGTTCAGGGAAACAGATCGATTTCAGGTACCCTAGTAGCACATAACATTGAATCCATGTTGATTCAATGTAATGTGCTGCTAGGGTATATATAGATTTGGAAGGTGGTCTTGTGGAACTTCAGTATTAAAGAAATGTTAATAACTGATTTTTTAAATTTACTTTCATTTAGTTCATTATTGACGATGTGAAGTGCACATAATGCATTTTTGTAAGAATGTTGAGTTTTTCGATAAAATAGATTGGGACATTATAACCACCCTGTATAATGGAAATGTGGAAAAACATGAAAAAAAGGTCTATTCGTAGATGTTTCATTGCTGTTTCTGTTCATGGCTTCATTCAGGACTATCCAAGTTTTTTTCTTATTACCTGTACTCTCTGCAATTTTCTGCCAAAAATAATTGCTTTTTGTTTTCCTTTTCAACTTATTTAGAAGTTTGCTATATGTTTTGATCTTTTGGAGTTCATCATGAGAATGATTCTTTTTATACTTGGAATATAATTTATCTCTGTTGTTCATTGAGGCAAGTAATCCAACTGTTATCCAAGGTTTCTTTATACTTTTACCTTTTCCTTTAGGCTTTTTGAAAGGTGTTCTCCACTTTCTTTCACCTTGAATTTTTCATATGCAACATCTACATATTTCATTCCCAATATTTCCTTCCAGTTCTGTTTTTTTTTTTTATAATTACAATTCTTGTGATTCCTTTTGATCAATTTTTTTCCAATTTATGACAGTTTCATTTGGCCTCTGACATGTTTCACCTTTGAATTCATTCTTCAACATATTAAGATTCAAGAATATAGGAAAATGATCACTCATTTTGATTTCAATTGTCCTTCCTTTTGCGTATTGATCTTGGATATTACTAAACATGTGATCTATGGTACGACTTTCTCTTGTTATGAATGTGATAATTTGACAGAAATTACATGATTTTAAGACATGAAAGAAGTCCACAGCATGGCTCTCATCCTGTCCAAAGTCCACATTCCAGTCTTCAATAAGTTTGTCTTTTGCTCTTGATGCGGGTATCCTTCATGTAATATTTGTCCCGTACTATCATAAAGATATTTGCATTTCCTGAGGGTGGGCAATAGATGGGCCCAATCAAAAGTCTGCCGTCATTATTAGCTGAAATTTGAATCTCATTCCAAAGACTTTCTGCTTTCATTATGTTAATATTGCAAGCATCATACTGGAGACTTTCTTTTATATATGTCAAAATCCCACCACCTTTCCTTTTTGTTCGACATTTAGCTTCAATCACATATCCTGGCATATGATAATATTCTATCTCATTTGGTATAGGCCAAGTTTCTGAAAGTATTAATATATCTGGAGTTTTCTTCATCCAACCAATGTATAAATTCACCTCATTTGAATTTTTTCTTAAGCTCCTAATGTTCCAGTGAAAAATCAGCATTCCTTGAGTCCTTTCACAATGATTGTTAAACTCCAAAAAGGAGTAAGATCTATCAAAACCATTTGAATCCATCCTATCAGAAAGAATTGAATCGATTTTTCAACATGAGCCCATCAATTTGTCATTTGATTTCAAGGTAGGAGTTTTTTTTTTTAGGTCATCCTCTGATTCTATCCTCCTGACTCTATCACCTTCCTTCTTCCTCATAAAAATCTTTCCATCTTGGGTCCACAGGTACAGCCAGATGTTCTCCCTGCGGCGTCTGGCTGCTTCATACAGCAGAATCTTCTTCTCTTATAAGATTTTCATTGATGTAGATTGGTGCATTGATGTCTTCCCCTTGATTCCATGTCATATTCAAGTCTTTCACCTTGGGCCTTCTGGTCCTTGCTGCTCTCAGAAGGCTATCTCTCTTCTTCTTGTCAGTTGTAGGATCACCAATTTCGGCCTGTGTTGCCCTTTTAGACCATCATCTTGAGTAGGCAAGCGATGACAAGCTTCTATATCACCTTCCTTCAAAGGTACCCCTACAACAGCACTAAGCTTCCTGACTATTTCAGTGATGTCCTCTCCCGTTGTCATGGGTATGCCTTTCACTTCAAAGTTGTGTATCCTCAGTGGCTTAACTAGGTAATTTGCCGCCCGGGGCGTGTGACTGTTACTGCCGCCCCAATACTCCTGTCCCCCTCCCCCCTTGCTAATTCTTATTTTCACATGCACACACGTTTTACTGGAGAATGAGATTTCTGTTATTCAGGACTGATTCTCAGCACAAATAATGTAATCAAAATCAATTCTTACAAACTACTGCAATCAAAATTCAGCCCTTTTTGATTTACTGGCTGCAAAATCTTTAATAACATTGCTGAAATCAATGGAAGAGGCAACTTGATGCTCGATTGACAGGATAGCAAGATTTGTAAGTCTTTCTTGAGACAATGTAGATTGCAGGTACGACTTAATCAGCTTCATTTTGCTGAAAGAGCGTTCACATGATGCAACTGAAACTGGCAAGGTCAACAGAACTTTAAGTGCTGTGGCCAATGTTTTATAGGCCTCCAATGCCATTGATATGAGCAGCCCCTGTGGAGAGTAGTCCAGTTCTTCTCCTGATTTTTTTGCTCCTTTGAGAGAAGCAACATCTTTATAGTCCTCATACAGTTCAGATCCGTTGAAGTCATTTGGATAAAGAAGCGCCAGATCAACACACTTATTGAGGCCGGTAAGCTGCTCATCAGTTTCACAGTTCGATAGATTGACAAAAGATTCAGTTGAGCAGAGAAAACCAAACCGATTCTGTAATTCTAGCAACTATTAAAATCGATTTAAGATTTCAACTCCAATTTAATCCAAAATTTCCCCAAGGCAATGGCACATTTCTTCCTGAGTGCTCAATCCAGCATCAGATGTACCTTCACCAGGTATGGAGCGTTTTTTTTACGTCTGTCCACTGAAAAACCCCATTCATTGCACATATCTCCAGGTTCAGAAATGACTGTAGTACACAGCTAATTTTTCCAGACTTCAATTTTGTCTATCAAAGTTCCCAGTTGAATCAAAGCTTGATTGAAAGTCAACTTTTTAGCCTGAAAACATTTCTGAATTCGGTCAGCTGTGGAGTCCTCCTCGTGCCCATGGATGAGCAGCAGAAGGGATGAGTCCCCGAGTCACTACGCCATGTCCCCATAGCGGACCTCCTCTCGCCCCTTCACGCCCTCATCTCTGCCCTACGCAGCAGTCCGTCTTGAACCTCCGGCCGGACAGCACGTGGGAGTCCGTCACGAACCCTCGGCCGGACAACACGTGGGCGCGTGAGTGCGCCAGGACCCTTCGGCCGGACAACACGTGGCGTGTCGAGTCACGCAGCCTGACCCTCACAGCCGGTCAACTCAGTGAACTGCGGTGTGAGCCCCGAACTGCGTGCTGGTCGGTATAGCGAACTGCTGTGGACTCATCACGAACCGACGACCTGGACCACGGTCGGCGACCAGGAACCAACACATTCGATCGTCCACGTATCAGGACGAAGTGCGTGCGAGCCCCAGCTACAACCGTGANTTGTATAGCTTTATACAATTTGGCAGTGCTCATGGAATCAATATCAGTATGTGGTCATTAGTTCAATGTTCACTATAACTCCACTTATAATTTGTATCAGGTCTGGGGGGGCTCCCGGGAAATTTCCCGGTATCCCAGTGGGCCAGTCCGACCCCGGATTCCTTCTTGGAGTCTAGAGAGATCTGAGACTTCGCTTCTCCCTCGCTAATTTACAATCTATAAGAACACGCAACCTTCTGGATTACCATCCGACCACATTGGGTCTGATCCCCATATGTAGCGAGGCATTCGTGCCCCATATCTTGTGACCCCCTGGGGTTCGCTACAACATAACTAAAAAAAAAAGATATTGCAAAAGAATTCCTCAATGACCCAACACAATCAATTTCATGGATTGCGATCAAGGTGGATAAAGTATGGCGTATATTGAGTGCATGTACTCTCAAACCACTTTTTAGTCGATCATTTGAAGACTAACTTGACTGTGAATGAATGATGCAGGCTGCGTGAGGCCCCAAAAACGCAGTTGGGGAAATAGCATCGGCACGTGGCATCAATGAAATCGTTATTTTCAAGATTTGCGTCCGTTTCACGATATTCGTGTTCGCTTGCATGACTGTTCAACATGCGTTTACATCGTTCATACCCTGAAATTGTGCGTCGCGCTTTTGGTACGCTGCAGGCCGTGTCGTCACAGCGCAGGGTCTCGCGTAAATTAACACTTAAAAGCCCAAGGGTTTGCCCAGCGAGCCATACCATCCGCCCGGTGATTTTGGGAACATTGGTAAAATCATTACTCCATTCCAGCGACTCGAAATTCCCATCAACTTCGCAACCACATGGACACACGGGCCATCTGGTGGCCTCCGAGTGATGCACAGCCCCGTAGTGACGGCGTCCGGCATCCAAAGCCATATATTTAGTGACGCCCAATTTTATACGAATATTTGACGCGCGCGACGTAGATGTACTGACCTGGGCACATGAGAAAAGCCGGCTTTAATGTATATATACCGACTTGGGCTTCTAAGTGCTAAATGTAAAGCGAAATTTAATCAGCAGGGTGAGGTGGGGAGGACGAGGTGAGTGAAAACAGCGAATGAAAATATATATAAGT
The DNA here is from genome assembly GCA_905338385.1 of Darwinula stevensoni. Classification (NCBI taxonomy): domain Eukaryota; kingdom Metazoa; phylum Arthropoda; class Ostracoda; order Podocopida; family Darwinulidae; genus Darwinula; species Darwinula stevensoni. Next base: position 251,597 of record CAJPEV010000011.1, on the reverse strand, counting down.
GAAATCCTTCCCTAATGAAATCTATTGAGAAACTGACCATTGGAAAATATATAATCGCATAAGTCTACTCCACTGCAGAAGCTCAGGTGGATGTAATACAAACATGAGTAGGAGGATAAAATGCTCCCAGAACCAATGTGCAGCCCAGGCATCAGATGCTACTCCAAAGCCTTCAGGATTTTTAGTTGCGTAACTATTTGGTCACCCATCGTACATGATCTTGATGGGATCATTCCATGTCAAATCACCCAATGGGACATGGATTTTCACGGGGTACCATCTCAGAATTTGATGGAAATTGGTGTGTGGGGTTCTTTTAGCTAGTGAAAGAAAATAGTAGAAATTTCCCACTTTCTGGCCATTTGTTCTTGAGTTATGCACATACGAAATTTCAAGGACGGGAGCTTGACCACCCTTTGGAAATAAGAGCATAAAAGGTTAAGTTCTGATCCGATATCAACAGCGTCTTTTTAAAGGAAATCCTTTTGAGATTCCAAATATGCAATCAGAACGAAGAAATAAAACATTGGAGTATGATCACACGACCGAGTAAACGTTGACCTTGAAAATGACCTTGTGGAACCGGAGACAGACTGATGCCATTTTTACAGTCAAAGCACATATATTTTTGTAGTTAGAGTATGGAGAAATTTCATTCGAACAATGTTTCTCGTTATCGTCCAAAAAATTTTCAAGTTAGTCACGTTATGTCGGTACGTTCCTGGAAACACTGAACTTCGGGCAAAATGTTTGAAGCGTGCTTTTTTCTTGCTTGGATTAAAGTTATGATAAATTAGGATAATCAAAAAATGAACTGCATTGGATTCCCATGGCATTCACATGGGAATCCAATGCAATTATTATGGGAATATAGGAATAAAGCCACATTTCTTCACGGTTCCTAAGAGACTCGTGAAGGAGTGTGGTTTTCATTTGCTTCCTGTTTTACTCTTCTGCATGAAAGAAGAGTAGAAACAAGAGTCTTTTCTCCTTCTCTGTCACAGTTCTAATTCCTCTTCTCCTCGTATGCACCATCTGATAACACTGACTCTTTGCTGAAAGACTACACTTTTTCATGACGTCAAATAAACTGAAAGAAAAAAAACCACCAATATGAATAAAACAATATGCCAACCTACCTCAAAGCCAAGCAAAAATCAGCCAATGTTAGAAAATTTAGCCAATTCAGTATTTTTTTAGGGTTTGGTAACGGGCTGGTGCAACCTTCTTTTCCTTGTGTACACAACCTGGTGACTCTCATGCAGAAGAGTTAAACAGGAAGCAAATGAAAACCACACTCCTCGAGTCTCATAGGAACCGTGAAGTTATCTGGCTTCCTATATTCCCATAAGAATTACATTGGATTCCCAAATGAATTTCATAGGAATCCAATGGAGTTCACTTTTTGTGAAGTTATCCTAATTTATCATAACACCGATCCAAGCAAGAAAAAGGCACACTTCAAACATTTTGCCCCAAGCTCAGTGTTTCCAGGAACGTACCGACACAACGTGACTAACTTGAAAATTTTTTGGACGATAACGAGAAATATTGCTCGAATGAAATTTCTCCATACTCTAACTACAAAAATACATGTGCTTTGACTGTAAAATTGGCATCAGTCTGTCTCCGGTTCCACAAGGTCATTTTCAAGGTCAACGTTTACTCGGTCGTGTGATCATACATCCTCACCCCTGGGTTTCCATACGCACCCTTTGGAGATTCATTCTCGCCTTTCATGAGTGACGCAATTTTCCCCCATGGAGTACACATTTAGTACTAGGTCTTCCCTATTAATTGACAATCAGATTCAATTGATGTAAGGCTTTTAGGTCCCATATATCACTGTGAATTGTTCTGCATGAAAACTCTATAACGATCTCTTTGCATACCTAATGTACTTTGGAGTGTACCGACATCTGCATGCAGGGACCCTAAGTCAGTGTATTCCTTCTCTTTTCGTGTTTCCCTGTATACCCAGTGCGACGCCCCTACCTGTGTGGTCTTGCTTCCTCACAAGTGACACAGACACTAGGAGAATAATAGGCTTACGAGCTACATTTACCCGTGGTTTGTCTTAAAGCCTGAATCCCTCTTCTTCCTTCCTTAGGGCCAATATTGCTAGACGTCTCCCAGGGCTGACTTTCATCTTTAGATAATAATATCGTGCAAATTCCAATGTTTTACGCTTTGCTGAAAGAAGGAAAAAAAGCAAGTGCGAGTATTGTAAGAAGTCCCAGAGGCGTGGCTTAGTTTCTTTACAGGCGACCCACTGGGTTGGTGACTGAGGTGCTATCTTACATCGGTAAAGGTAACCTTACCTAGGCATGAATATCCAGCTGCTTCGCCTAATGAAAGCGAAAGGAAAGTAGGATAACATCCTCATCAGATTACTTAATAGGCGAACAATGCATGGGCCTCGGTTAAACCAGTCCTCTGGATATGATATAAGACGAGAAAAGGAGACGACAAGATTTCATCTTTGGTTACTCCCCTCCTTCGCAAGATTGGGCCAAGGGTTGTGTGTGTGTGTCATGCCTGGGGGCTTATGAAACCTTAACCCGATTCTGTTTTGTAGTTGAGCTGATTAGCCCGAGGGGGTCATCCCTCCGACAGGGTAAGCAAAGCGGGGTGAGGAGAGCCTTGTTTCGACTTGAAGAGATTCTCGGGAATTTCCCGGGAAAATAAAAAGATGAGCCAAGTCGAAACACTCGGCCCCCCTCTTTTTCCCTTCAGGCGTTTCGGCCCAGGCTGGCCCAGGCCCGGGAAATTCCTGGGCCCGGCTCGGGCTTTGACCTAGTCGTAACACTTGGCCCGGGCCCGAGAGAGCGTGTCTCCTCTACCCAACTTCTACCCTCCAACTAGTCCTGTGAGTGTGAATGTGCGAGTCATGTCCTCGTGTACTCGCTGGGAAGACTATGAAATTGAAGCTTCATTGAAACTATTCAAGGAGCTCAATTTTCAATCGATATTAGATGGGACAGCGAGAAACAACAAGGCTTATTGCCTGCTATCAGCAGAACTGAACAAACTAGGTATTCTGCGGCTTCATAACGTATAATACCCGTTAAAAAAAAATTGAAAGGTCATTACTTACCTGTATCTTATTTTTTTTTACATGCATTTCTTTAAAAAAATTATAATAGAAATTATAAATTATACTGAAGAAGAGAATTCAGTGCTTCCATATACTGTCATAGAAATAGCATGGTCTCCTAGGACTATTTGAAAATAGCATGCTATCGAACCAATATGTAAAAATTGAAGAACAAAAACATCCAGTGAAACAGCCGACCTAAGAAACTGATACGGGGTGTTAAAAGGGTCTTTCACTCCCTCAGGGCTTATTCCCGGACCTTAAAAATGTTGTTGGGCCAGAAGAGTCAAACTTCTAACGAGACAGACTTTCATTTGAAAGAACTAATGCATACCCCGAAGGTGCTCACATGCACCCACCTGATAGTGAGGAGAGCCTGCACACCCTTAAGAGTGATATGCGAGCCTCCTAGGGAGGGAATAGACGCGCAGAGGTGAGAATGCACCTCCAAATGCATGCACACCCTACACTCACCCTCATTATTTACTGTGTAGAATGATACTTTTGGGTTTGTTCGTTGTATAATCAGTCCTCGATACACCGTCACTCGGTATACCGTCATCCTCGCTCATCGCCAACTCTTTTCCTGAGAATAAATTTTCTCAATATACATATACTGTAGTTAGCGATTCTTCATTATAGCGCCACCCTCGCAAGCCGCGATCCGCCAACACCACTATTAGCACAAATGTGCTTCCAGGTAAACCCTCGATTTCGCGCCAAGTAGCATACCTGCTGCAACCATTATCCAGTACTGAACACAGCTAAATATTTGTTGCCACCGTGATAGGTAAATCCTACCCATGGAATGGACAATGCATAGGCTACATAGGCTAAGTGTAAGAGTATCGGCGGGGGTTAAGGATGGATTAAGGACCTGAAGAAGCGCATATGATGACTGATATGTGACTTTTCAGTCATAAAGTCATTTCAAAGCAACAAGACATTTTGAAAAAATCATGCTCAGTTAGAGCTCAGGGTCGAGGAAGATATAAGAAAAATCGATTTACTTCTCGTTCCAAGAACATTTACTTTATACACATCGAAAATATAACCATAAAATGAAAATTTGTCATTCATGTCTTGGTGTGAGTACTCACAGCTGTGAGGTTGCTTTCTGACTTAGATTATCACAAAGTTACTGCAAAGTGGATTCCGAAAACGCTAACGCCAGAGCAGAAACAGTGTCGTGTGGAAGCATGCAGGGACTTGCTACAGCAACACACAGAGCATAGCGATGCATTCTTGAACACTATTGTCACTAACGACGAGACTAAGCAACCGTATTTTCTTGTGGAAACCAAGGAACAGTCTAAGGAATGGCGTCATTCCTCTTGTCCGAAGAAGTGCACTTCATGGTCACAGTCTTCTGGGACCACAAAGGAATATTGCTGGGCGATATTCTGGACAACAACCGAACCATCAATGCCGACAAATACTGCGAATCATTACGAAAACTGAGAACTGCAATAAAGCGGAAGAGCCCCGAACATAGGGGCCAAGAAGTCTGTCTCCTGCACGACAACGCCCGGCCACATGCAGCTTTCCAAACAGCACACCTCATCAACTTCCAGTGGACATTCGTCGCCCATCCACCCTATAGTCCAGACCTTGTTCCCTCAGATTACCACATTTTCGGCCCAATGAAGAAAGGCCTTCGAGGAATAAACTTCAAGTCATCTGAAGATCTCAAGCAGGCAGCAGAAAATGGACCTCGGTTGCATAGGACTGACTTCTACAGACGGGGCATATATTCTCTGCCCATCAGATGACAACTATGCATCAACGCCCACTGGGAATACTTTGAAAAATAAAGGTGGTTTCTGTACGTTATTTTGTCTGTAAGTTTCGTTTTATTCTACCCAGCAGTTCTTTAATAAATAAAAAAAACCGGAAACTTTTCAAACACCCCAAGTACATTTTAAAAAATTCTCACCAGGGTCAAGGATGTTAAAAGCCAAGACGTCACTTTTAATGTCAGTAGCCCACACAGCACGGTGACATCTCAGGGATGTGCCCAACTGGACGACTTGTCCCAAGGTCTTTACGGGACATCCTCAGTCGGACGGTTTCTGACATCTTGAAAGGAATGTCTTCGAGACATCTTAGAGACGTCCGTTGACATCTTTAGTAATCTTTGTAACCTTCAGTCAGGATCTTTTATTAACGTCAAAGAAATTAAGACTGAGGAGTCCTAGAAGATCAAGTAGAGACAATTTAGAAAATAAGGGCTTGTCCTGTATGGCAAGAAATGAGTCCGTTTCAGAAAGAAAGGCACCCAGATATTTTGATTTCGCTGAGTTGTCCTTAGTAGTTGTCTCTGGGATATCTTTGGAATGTACTTGTGCTATGTGAGAGAAAACAAGAAATACTTGATTTGCTTCCCACCAATGTCACAGAAACAACAAGCACTAGATTGCTGCTTGCATGGCTTTTGGGTTTCATCATCACTGACAACTATGATGTTTGTGAGTTCATCAAAATGGCAAATAAAATAATAAAACTTCTTTAATTAAAGCGAGAGAGCATTGGCTCCATGTGGTGTCCTATAAACTCTACAGTGTCCTATAAACTCCAGTGTTATCCATCTTACCAGCGCTTGATTATTGCAGTCTTATCACTTTGCAATCAACCAAGAATCCTGCCTGTGTGATCAATGCAAGTACCTCGTATATTTTCTTGTCATTGTTGAGGATCTAATGCTAGGGGTTTTCATTCACACAAATGCATGTATGTGGATGTGCATGTGCATATATGTATGCATGCATGCACACATGCACACACACACACATCCAATGCACATAGGATGCTTTTTCATGATTATTATACATTACTGTAATTAAGGCAGAGGAAAATTGACTGAATTTCAAGCACCTTCTTTGCAAAAGCTTTATTCTGAACTGCATTTTGATAGAATCAAGACATAAGGGATGCAGCTGCATTCAAAGAACAGCTGGTGAGGCAAGACCGAACTTCAACATGCTCACCAAATGCTCTTTGATATAGACAGGAACTGGAGAAAGCAAAACAATCCAGCAACAAGCAGGAAAGCCACAGGAACATGAAAACTGGTAATGGTATCACAGAAGAACTGTTTTACCAGATAGGCAAATCCTCAAGTTGAAAAAACTTAACCAAACACATTGAACTAAGAATCTATGACAGGATATATGATAAAGATTTTTGCACAATGACAATGGTGAGACAAGACTTCACATGACTAACAAGACTTATGGCAAAATATTAGAACGAGCATACGACCTTCCAAGCGTAACAATGTCGGGAATCGATTCGATGCCTAAAGTCGATTCGTATCGCTCAGCATATAGGCATATTTCGGATAACTGTCGAGGTAAATTTCAGTCGAGATTTATCGTTTCAGTTTTGAGATGAGACATCGAAGAGGAGATGTCAACCATCCCCTCGGGATCAAAGTCATGAGATGAGTCAAGCTCCTTGACGTCAACATCCCCTGATTTATAAAAATAGTCCCTGTCCTATATGAACTCCTTTTTTCATCTGAAAATAAATTACTGCAGAAATCACATTCTTTTATATACATGGAAAACATTTGGTCCTCTTGAGCATATTGCTCAGAAGGAAAAAATGATGCATATCTGCTTTGGAATAAGGGAATTAATAGCTTACAAAAGATCCAATAGTAGGAACAGCCTATCACAATGAACTGATTCACTTGAACAACTGCTTCGAGTAGTACCAGATGCGGAAGAAGTATTCATCTCTCCTGAGGAGTGATGCTCGGGCATATGAACGAATATCGGCATCCATGCCAGCTTCACGCAGCCAAGATGATGGTGTCTCTGTGCTGAAGCTTAAGGATGGTGTGTCCTTATAATCAGGCCCTTCTTCTTCTTCTCCATGCCCCTCTGCAAAAAAGCAACATACATAGGTGTTTACAGACTGCCTACTACTGCACAATGTTGAAATCACTACAATGTGAGCAAGCACACCAGAGGGTCTTGCTATTTGGATGGGCTCCTCAGATTCCAGAGGCTCACTCATTCCAATTTCATTCTTGGCAAACACTCTCATCACATAGGAACGTCCCTCCTGACCAAAGAGAACACAGATAAAGATGACTTTGGTGGCTACTGTACTTCCACCACATGTTAATTTCTAGGGAAAAATGAGAAAGGAGCATACTTGGAGGTCCTTGACCACAAGACGTTGCTTCTCTGCTGATACATGACCAACTTCAATCCACATTGTCCGTCGGGTATCTCTGAGTGCCACACAATAGCTTTCCAGAGGAGCACCACCATCTGATTCTGGCTGTCCCCAGGTTAAGATAATTGCATGAGCACCAGCATGCTGGACCTCTAATGGACCCGTAGGTGGTGATGCAACAGCTGGGGTAAAAAGCATAAAAGAGGTGAATAGATTAAAATACAGTTTCCAGTGTTCCAGTCATCTTGAGCCCAAGGAAGCACTTACTTGCTGTTGCCTTGAGTGCCACATTTCCTGTTTCAGCAGCCTCACCAAGTCCTATTGGATTCTCAGCAAAAACACGAAATTGATATATGGATTTCTCTTTGAGATTCTCTGCAGTGAACTGGGTGACTGATGGTTCCAGGGTTACAACTCTATCCCACTTTTTCTTTGTTGTCAATCGCTTCTCCACAATGTAACCTTTCAATAAAAGAGGGAAAATCCACTTTCAATGATACAGCAACATGAACATTGGAATATGACACCTAGGGGGTGCAGGGTGGGACAAACAGGGAAAAAAGCAAGTATACAGAAGAATTTTGTTTCAGAACAAAGCCTTATGAAAATGTATACCTGTCAATTCAGCTCCTCCCATGTTACTTGGAGAGCTCCAGTTCAAGGTGACACTTCGACTTGTCACATCAACCACTGTGAGGTTGGAAGGAGGTGATGGTGGAGCTGGAATGAAGATTAAGAAATGTTATATTCAATTTCTGCATCTCATTCTTCTTTATCAATAATAACAAGCAGGATGTTCTTGGTACAACATGCAGTTCCATGGGAAAGAGATTTTGCAACCAATCATTTATTGGATATACTGATACAAAAAAATGTCAAAATAATTCAGAATACATTGAGTGCCAACTACTGTCAAATATTGCCAACACAGACTAATGATATTGAATAATGTTAATACATAAGGGCACCAACACATAATTACAAAGGGCCAACAAGATTGACAGTAAGTTGAACCAGTGAAGACGCATGAGGCTGAAATGGGAAACATTGTGAATCGTTAGAATAGTCATAGCACTGATAGGAATAGTGTAGGTAAAAAGCCAACAGCACAAAAGTGCACCAAACTAAAGGAAGTAAACGTTGGTGCCTGAAGAGAGGCTAGAAATCCCTGCCCTGGGGATGTCAATCATCTATCATATAGATTGGGGTTTCCTAAAAATTGTGAGTTGATTTCTCCAAGAGTATTTCATTTCCATTTTGTGAGGACTATTCTGGATCCCTTTGCAATAATTTGCATGGCAAATAAGAATCCCTGCATCAAATATGTATGCTCACAACTGTCCCCTCACAATGAAAATGGATATTGGGTAACTTGTTGAAAAATAGACTGAACTGATTGAGCTGAATGATTCAGTAAGTATATATCACACTAGATAAGATGGATTCCAATCAGAAACAACATTTTTCTCGTCTTCAATTCTCCCAGCTCTATGCATAGTAATGAAAGGGGACTTCTGCAGTAGCACACAAGCTTACTTCACCTGGAAATATGTGCCATGTGAAGTAATGCAGTGGGACAGGAATAAATGGACAAGTATTCAGCCACTATACAGGAAATGATATCAACATGATTTGTACAGGCAAAATTACTAGCACTTCCTGCTGATTTTGATGCTGACATGAAAGATAAAAGATGCATTTCTTAACTTCTTCCAAATCCACCTCCTCTCCCAATCATTAGACAGGAAGCAGAATTGAGTTTCTGGGTTTAGGGTTCCTTCCTAGTCTGGGAGAAAGAGCTTTTGAAACATTCAGGAACATTCAGCATTTCAATGTTCTTTCAGTGTAAATGAGGGTGAAGTGCCTGTTCCACTGATGCATTTATTTATTCCCTGAAGTGGATGACTACTCTTATACATAGGGCACTCAGAAAGTAGAAAGAAAAATGTGTGCACAGACTCAAATCAAGTGAAGCCAAAATGTAGAAAAGCTTTCATGTGTGATCATTTCCATGAAGTCACATCCAGAAACTTTCTGAGAGCCCAACATATAATTCTTGACAACTTTCTGTTGTATCTATCTTGTGTAGAATTGCTGGGATCTCTAAAATCCTGAGAACATGGCTATAGTGGTTCTCCTACTCCTTCCTTCCCTATAGGTTCATAGCATGGGTTTACCCATTATTGCATTTCAGTTCCACAGACTGAAAGTTGGAATTGGAAACAGTCCCTTACCCTGGGATGATAATCAACATGGAAGTTCACTTTTTTTGTGATTGGAACACAGAGCTATAAACACTAAATATGACTTCAGCCTTTGATGTGTTTGCAGGGTATAGGTCATTGCTGTCAGACTCTCTGGACATAATTGAAAAATTATTTCCTCTCTTACCATCACTAGCAATTGCCAGAATCTCTACAAGACTACTGAGTCTGCACTAAACAAGGAATAAAAATCTTAACAGCTGCAACAGATGAAAGTACATATATTAAACATCTCAAAGAGATGTTTACTGCATCATTTAACCAAAACCTTCAAAACTTAGAAAAAATATAGATGAGTGCTGGAGTGAATACCTATATTTCCAAATTGAGTGAATTGTTTCCATTTCTTTCTATATCACTGCTCTCATAGTTCCTGTTGCAGCATGAAACAATACAATATTATTTCATGAAATGAAAATGATATTCACAGACTGGAGAGGATATACTTTCAGTAAGCTTGTAACTACCACTTTTTTTTAAAGTGAAGTTGACTACCATTCATGAATAAACATATGCAAAATCGCAATGCAATGTCTCAAAGGTTACTAAGATTTCAATAATTTTTATGTTTTTGTGCAGATTGAGAATACACTGCTTCAGAGAAGTTTTAGAGCTGGGTGCATATATAACCAATATATCAAGTTCTACGATGCACATCTCCAGTGCACTTACTAAGCATTTGTGTAAGGGCCAAGGACAGCCCTTAATAAGACTAATCCCAATTGCCCTACTTCGATTAGATTTTTGCCAGGAACATCTATGCAGAAAATGGGAACTGAAACTCTCCCCTTTTTCCCCAAGTAGCTGGGAGACATGATATTCAATCATGCTAGAACAAAATGAAATTGTTGTACGTATTCCTAGCTGGCATAATTCTGCTTTTGTAGTTCTAATTAGATGCCATCCTTGTTCCAAATCCAAATTTTAAACTATGCTCAGGGATTTCTCTTCAATGATGATCTATGCATATATCACCTATAAGTGTTCTGTGGTGTGATCAAGGTGGTTGGGGTTCCATGGGTTTGAAACCCACTTTTTGTACTAGGTACAAGACTGAAAGTAGGAAATAGGATGAAATACACGAAATGCTGCTGATAGTAATAATTGGTTTAATAGCTAATACCTCTTTTATTCTCTCTGCTCTTCATGATGGGGCATCTTATGGATTGATCCACCTATTTGTGGAATACAATCTGATCCATCTCCACCCTGTCTTCTCAGGAAGTTATTAAGAAGTTCCTGGTGACAATGGGACAATTGAAACAATCCATGAAGAAAATTGAGTGCTTCATTCAGAGGAGTCTTTTGCTCCAATCCTTTCAATTCATTCTACATTTCCACTAATAGCCCATGAGTTTACATGAACTGCACAGCTTTTAGCCCTCCTCGGGAATTGAATAAAATATCCAATTTAATTGGAAATAATAGCCAATATTCAATGCAATATTGATAGAACTGATTTTCAAGGTTTTCTGCCTTCAAGGTTTAGAATATCAAGAAGGATTTTTCTTCCCATTATCATGTCCTGTGTTAAGGGCAAGCAAGCATAAGAAATGAGATAAGCCTAGCCCTCTAAGAGATTAATACTTTTGTTGGAACATATCCACCTACTACCATTACTTACAGCTGCATTACTCCCCTTTTTTTGGTTTTATTGATAAAGGTAAGCATCTAACCATTTTTAAGCTTGTCATGGAAAGGACAGTCATTATATCATCAAATGATGCATTCCATGCATTCACTACTCTAGAAGCGAAGAAGTCATTCTGTGACTGAGTTTCATGTGGGGTTAAATAGCTTGAAGAAGTTTCCTCTTGTTCTGCTATTGACATCGACATCAAACTGGAAAAGCTCACCACACTACATAATTAATTTATTTTGCGATTTTAAATTGATGATGGAGAAACCTATTTTGGCGTTATCAGCAAATTTGCTGATTTTATTTTTAAGGCCTTGATCTAAATTTGTTCATGTACACAACAAAAAGAAGCAGTCCAAGGACAGAGAGCTGGGGGACATTGCTAATGACCCCCCACTACTGCTGACATTTATCCATTTACTATGACTTTCTGCATTCTTCCTGGCAACCAGTTCGTTATCAAATTACCCACCCTGCTTCAAATCCTGTGCACCTCCAATTTATCCTGTAACCTCTTCTGACAAGCTAAATTTTGTGCTGTCTGTAATGAATAAATCTATTAGAATGTTTACAGTGTTGTCACTGCAAACTTTACCCATAGGAGGTAAGAGATAAGGTGGGAGCAAGAAACTCCACTTCCCTCAAAACCAGAGTTGGCAAACCACATGATCATTTATAGTTTAAAAAATAATATTTGTAAACATTAAACTTGTTTTTTTTTTTAATTTAAATAATTTTTTCCCACTTCTTGATTTGTTTGCATTTTCTTATTGCACAGCCCTTTACTTGGCATCTTCATCATCCATTGATAGGGTGGACCCTGGGACATGGCAGACAATATTTATGCATGCATTATGCATTTAAAAAAAGCTCAGCTCCACCATCTCCCATGCATATGGCTCTTGTCCCAATCAGATTTTATGTCTTTGGTGCCAGGACCTCCCATCCATGCTGTTAAAAGACTTAGCCCCATTCATTTCTCAGTCATGTTCACCTGATCACTCCTGGTCTCATAAAAGAAAAAACAATATTATTTGTGGTAGGAGTGATGCTAGTGAGACAGAACATTTGAAACTCAGCATGTGTGCGGGTGAGAGAGAGATGAAATATTTTCAAGAAAACAAGTTTGCTCAAGAAAACAAGTTGTTCTTGTCTACTGCATGGTGAGTTACAAAGCTAGCATTGAATTATGACATTTTTGGAGAGATATGTAGTAAAGGAAAAATAATTTTAAAATGAAATAAATGCATGCATAAAAACTAGGATAAACCACATAGTGGGGTTGGGATCTGATCAAGATACAAGGCATAACATACCTAAATAAGAAATAAGTTTGTTCACAGGAAGAGTCTTCTTCTTCCCTTTCCCTGGTTGAGAATTATATAAAAATCTCCCTTATCCTGGTGGGTAATTTAAATGAAATTTCAGAAATGTGCTTAGTCATATTCATTATATTACTAAAAAAATATTGAGCCTTTTGATGAGCAGGTACTAATCAATGGTGCTGAAACATAAGAGCTCAAAGCATGGCCTGCAGGCCAAATCCTTCACAATGCATGTTTTGCATTTAAGTGAATAATATGCATGATATTGTTCCCAAAATTTCCTCATTTACTTCTGTATTTCTCATATATTATTTAAAAAAATAGGGGGAACATTTTTTTTTAGCTATATGGCCAGCAGCATTCATTTACTTCAAATGTGGCCTATGACTCTGAAGCTTTGGACACCCCTGCACTAAAAACAAGTAAAAAATATAATCCTACATGGCATGATATCATCTTGTCACCAGGGAAATGACTAACTGCTATTTGTAACCATGGTACACTATACAGTTGACTCTTGTTATACACAGGGGTTGCATTCCCGAACACGTGCAAGATTTCGACCTTTCAAGATGAATTAAATTAATCTTGAAAGGTCAAAATCTAGCACGTTCGGGAATGCAACCCCCATATATAACAAGAGTCAACTGTATTGCAAAAAGTCAAGACCCACTGATGCAAATGGTGATTGAAAAGCTGTAATGTCACTATGGACCTCAGTAACCTTGCATACAGGTATATAAGGCCAAGTCAATGTCTGGAATATCAGTTGACAGCATGATGCCAGCTTGATAGGAGAATAGTGCATTCTAACATGGCATAGTAATTGGGGACCATTTGGGGGGTAGGTCCATTCTAGCTATTGAAATACTTCTGGACCTATCCTGAAAATGCAATGCATACTGTCATAGCATGATGGAAGTATCATGGGCCAACCCCCTGCCAGAGAGAGGAGGGTAGGACCTTGTGCATGTGATGATGTAAGGGAGCTGTTTCTATGACTATGAAAACAGCAGCATTGGCTTGTTGGTGTAGTTACTTCACTTGCAAGTGCAGATGCAGATTTTCTTGCCCACCTCCCCACCAACAAAAATTTACACTAGTAGATTAACCCTTGGCAGCAGGTTGTACATACATTTCTTAATTGTCCCATTATTTTCTAGGCAGTCCCCAGGTTTAATTCATTTTCTCAATAATATTTGATTACTTTGAAGGGTAGTGGCAAGGCTTCATTGGTGTGCTGCAAAATTGTAGGAATCAACAATTAAAATGTTTATTTACATGAGTTCCCAAATCACCTGTACAGGAGAAATGAATGGCTGCCAGCACTGAGAAAAGAATCTGTTATAATTGTGCAGATCAGTTGAACAAGGCATATTCACAAGTGATATATTTTGTGATGTGGGTGTTTGGCACAGCTTCTCCTTCCACAGGGGTGCTTCACCACCCTGCTCATTGCACATGTCTTGCTCTTCATTCCATGCTGTTCCACCCACAAACATTTTTTTTGTATAGGTCAGAGGGGGGAGAGGTGTCTCTCTAGCCAGCCTCTCCTCTGTACTAATCTTGATTTTGCCTATGCAAGAAACCTTATCTGGCCAGACTGAGTTCAAGCCACCTTTGCCTAGGGGGACCCAACAGGGGTGATTGGCAGGTGAAAAAGCAATGACCATGTTCATGAATGGGGCTTGACTTTTGGCAAAATGGTGTTTATAAGACCTAAATTTTCATGTTTCAAGGGTATCTGATTGGTTGCATTGCTTTATTCATGTTAACAGTGTTGCAGACTATTATGATGACCAAATATCAGGGAATGGCTATGGACTTTTAGGATTTAAACTCACTGAATCTCTTTCCAACTGTGATAGATTCATCAGGTGAAAGGGGTGAGCCCCACCCCACTTCATTTCTTGCTGAAACCCTGAAGTGATAGCCAATATTCTTCTTCATGCCTGTAATCTGAATGTTGATTTTGCTAGCTTCAATTGTTTCCACTTTCTGCCAAGCCTTCTTTCCAACTTCTCTCTTTTCAATGCTGTATTCCAGGATGGGAAGACCTCCATCATGCTCAGGTGGATTCCATCCAAGAGTAAAGCTAGTTTCTGTCATTCCAGTGATGGCAAATGGCCCCAGTGGTGGACCTGGCTTATCTATAATTAAAAAAGAAGAGAATGATAACAAGGGCAACAAATAAAACCACATTCTTTTACAATGTACTGAGGTGACAGAATTTCCAAACCGTTCTTCAGGGCTCAGACAAGGATAATTTTTCCTTTTGAATTATTATGGCATTTTGGAGCACTTGCACCAGTTAAACTTTCATCATTTTATCAATATCATTTGTGATAGTATACAATATATAAAGTGCAACAGTATCATATATAAATGATCAAAATAGAGTTGTTTGCACTGGATTACAGGATCATACTTTTATATTTAGGAATCAGCTATGGCAAGCACATACCATGAGGACTCTTCACGATGACAGTATCACTCAGGAGAGGTTCAGAACGTCCAATGATGTTCTCAGCAAATATTCTAAACATGTACTCAGATCCATCTACCAGATCTTGAACACTGTAGCTGTGAATGTCTCCTGAGACATTTGTAACCTAGAAAGTCATGGAGTTAGATATTTCCAGTGGTCAAAATGTCAATTAAAAAAATATGCCTGCATTGAAAATCTCAATTACTCACCTGCATCCACACTTTCCTTAGAATATCAAGCTTTTCGATGGTGTAAGAGATATCAACTCCTCCATCATCAATTGGTGGCTTCCATTGTAGTGTCACAGACTCTGTAGAGACACTCTTGACAAGCAATGGGCCCTCAGGTGTCCCAGGTCGATCTGAAGGGAATGGGGATTAAGAAAGAATGACTGTTATGAAAGATGCCACTCAGAGGAGACTTATTCCCTGATCACAATGTTAGATAAAATGTTGGACTGCATCTGCTCAATCAATTTTTCTCCAAGTTGGGCAAGAATGCAAAGTCAGATCAGAGAGAGAAATCCTAAATGTATTAATTTCCTAAAAATTTGAAGGCAACCCAAAGGGATTCAACTCCAATTGCAACTGAGTAGATGTGAAAATGAAGAACTGAAGCACATGGTGAAGAGCAATGCTAAATGGCTGATTTATAGTTCTTCCTTAGGTTTACTTTAAAAAAAGAAAGAAAGGATTGTAGCCTTGCAGAATCCTTGTAGATATGCTCTATTGAGGACAGAGAATTTCTTAAAGGGCTTCATGAATGAGTAGTTTATGAGGGCAGCAGCTAACCCACATAATACAGGCATCCCAGGGATGTCCCAAACTGGACAACTTCTTCCAAGGTCTTCATGAAACCTTCTAATGGCACCTATAGTCTAACATTTTTTTTAAATCTCAAGAGGGATGTCTTCAACACTTCTTAGGGATGTCTCTAGGACATCCTGCCATTGTACATACCAGCACAGAACGAACACATCCCAGGAAAGTCCAAAACTGGATTACTAATCTCAATATTATCACATGACACTATAGGGACACCTCACATTGAATGCTTCTTCCTGACATGTCTCCTTAATGCATCATCACACTATTGTAGACAATGTTGCCATACTTATTATTGTCTCTTTTTACTCAAAAGGATAATTCATTCAACATCATATTGTGAGGCAGTACATGACAACCCATGATGTGCTAACCCAAAAGCTGATGCAGCCTGTAAAAGGTAAAAATAAATCTCCTTCTGATGTACAGCTTATTTGCAGAGGACATGAATTCCAGGTGCATGATCTTGACAGGAAAAGTCTCTCTCATGCCCTGACTTCCAACCTCTGATCAATCTCAATCAGTTTTCTATGATGTATCTAGAAAACTGACACTGAGGAAGTTACAAATTTTGCACCTTCATTAAATTCATTCTGTAATAGTCTCAGTAATGATGCTGAATTGCCTGGGCATAATTACTTTGGTTGGGGGGTGTGTGTAGGAGCTTTCAAAAGTTGAGGGAATGTCTGGATGCAGTCTTATCAAAGCCTCCTAACATAGCAGAGAGACATTTCAAGGATATCCCTCAGGAATGGGACTTCTTCCTTAGGATATCCTGGGCATCTCTAAGACGTCCCTAGAACTTATTTCCGGGACACCTTTGGGATATATGAGTGTCAGTCAATATGTTCCTGCAACTGATGCATATTTACAGGATTAATAGGAGAGTTAGGATTTAAGCACGATTCCTGACAGACCATTCTGATCTTTCCTGACTGATCAGTCTGATCTCTGCATTTTTCATTTAAACAGAAATGTTGATATATTGCTTCTTCTTCCAGATAGAGAACAAATTTACCAAGGTCATATACACATACTGACTTAAAATGGCTTAATTTATTAACTTAGAAATTCATGCATGAATCATGATGTGTTCATTATTGAATTGCTCTGCAAAGGACATTCATAGCGAAGGATGAAGTTGAAAGTAATGGATGAGAGTGTTTCTTCATTTCACTGTTGCTGAGAAGGTACATAGCTTCAAAGATGGCTTTCAGTCCCTGGAGGATGACCCCAGGTCAGGATGCCCAATCTCAGATACTTCTGATGAAAATGTAGTTTGTGTAGGTTGAAATTGTAGAGATGACAAAAAGCAAGCTATTGATGATAAGCAGGGGAAGTGAGTCTATCCCATGGCACAGTTCACACTATTCTCCATGAGAATCTACACATGGGAAAGATCTGCATGAGACAGGTTCTCCATGTCCTCATGCTTACACAGCAGATGGAGCAGGTGGAAATTGCTGCTGATCTATTCAGAAAATTCTGAACCTGAGGGATTGAGGCATGCAAAAACATTGTCACTGAGGATGAGACCTGGTTTCATTTCTTTGAATCACCATGAAAGTTGCATAACATGGCATGGGTGGCCAAAGGTGGTGCTTGACCCTTGGTTGCATATTGTCAGGAAAGTTTGGAGAAGGTCCTTTACATGATCTTCTTCATGCCAGAGGTGCAGATACCAGAACCAAAAGGAAGGACAGCCACAGGACACTTCTACTTCACAGAAACGTGGCCTAAGGTGATCAACACCTTCCAGGAGTAACATACTAATCAACACCTTCTGCTCCATCATGACAATGCCTCTGCCCACCACTCTGCAATTGTTTTGGTGTTCCTGGAGCAGGAAAACATGCTGATGGTGCTTCACCCTCCTCTCCTTATTCACATGACCTGGCACCATGGGATCGTTAGTTATTCTCCAATCTGAAGAATGCCTTACATGGGAAATGGTACAGCACCCAAGATGCTCTGGGATCAGCAGTTTTTCAGTGTCTTCAGCACATACCCAAATAAGATAACACCAGGTGTTTCCATAAGCAGAGAAAGAGATCACAGAAGCGCATTGATTTGCAAGGGAATTATGTGGAGAAGGTAGAGTGACTTTTGTCTTCATACATACAGAAATAATGGAGGAATGGTTTGGTTGCAGGATCTTATTGACTGGCCCCTCTACATGGGTTTTGAGGGTAAAACAATTAGATGTGGAGTAAATGATAGCAAGAAACTTATGAATTTGAGCTAGTTAAGACATGCCACTCAAGTTGTTGGAGTCTGTTTCTTTTCATACACTTTGGTTCAATAAGGAATCATTAATGACACACATACTGTGTACATCTTCACATAATGTAACAAAGCAGCCTGTCCAAGTTCCATGGATAAAGGTTCCAAGCAGAGGAAATTTTGCACTACTGAATAGGCCCTTTCAATTACAATGAATGAAATTGATGCAAAATTTGTCAGGGATGTAAAACTTCCTTTTTATTGCATTCAATTAAATTGTTATACAAGATGTCCCAAAAGTCACTATGCACCTGGTACATGCAGGATAATGCACCAGGTGCACAGTGACTTTTGGGACACCCTGTACATTTGAATGCTATTATGCTGCACACTAGTATGTAACAGATGTATTCTAATAATAAAGAAAAATAATTGCATTCATAGTATAATCTTGTTAGATCAAAACTCCTGAAAATTCTGGAAAGATGCCTCTACTGGTACTGGTCCCAGTCTCAGTTCCTAAGGGCTAGATTAAGTAGTCAGGAGTCTCTATTGACAGCACTGCACTGTTTGGAGGGAAACATTTAGAAGGAATGGATAGTCTGCCCCTGGAGTATTTCTGGAGAACGAGGAGGTCTTTGATGATGCTACTTTGAAATCCATTGATGAGTTACCAAAGGACTACTGGGTGGACCAGATGTGATTTGCTGGATCAAGTTTATGTTGAGATACTGGAGTGCTTTAGCAATGGGTGAACACAAAAGAAGGCAGTAGAGGGGGATTCCCCAAGGAAGAGTCTTGTCTCCACTACTGTGAAACTTTGTTCTGTATGACCTCCTTTCTAGCCTTGAATCTGTATATCTGTATGTGTGCATAATTATAAAAGTGATTTAACAATTTTTCAGATTGGGTGCGACACCATCACTAAAAAAGACCTTGTCCAAAGATCTCTGAGGTCAGCTAAGAGGTGGGGTGTAGCACACAACCTGAGATTCAATCTAGACAAAACCAAAGTTGAAATATTCAACAGATAAGGAAGAGGACTGAACAACTGAAGTAAGCAACTAGAACTTTCTTGCCAAACTTGCTATCTAGGTGCTTTCTTGGACATAAATCTGAGTTAGAAACTTCCCTCCCAAGCCAATGCTGAAAAAACCACCTGGAAGTGCATAATCAGGGTATGCCAAAGATGGATGTTTTGAACATGTCTTGTGAAGCTTGCACCCTAAGATTTGCTTTTGATCATAGATTTGGTTATGGATCAGTTTAGGGGGAAATTTCTCCTCTCGTTTAGCCTCTCTCCAAACCAATTGTGCTTTTTTTAGTTTCAAAGATGGTTCAAGGTTTTTAAGCAATGCTAGTGCAGCCTAAACTTTCCAAGACTGTATTCTTGAAAGGCATGACTTAACTTCCCCTTTGGGAAATGCACAACTATATTCCATGCTGAGGTTTTCTTGTGATTGTAAAAGTAGCAAGTTTGATGACTGAGGTATCATAACACAATACCTATCTTCAGTGATAGCTGGACAGCTTTGAGCAACTTTGCAAGCCCAAGCCTCACAGTACTGAAATACATTGAGAGGTTAAATAGACAGGCTAAAAACATTGCTGTTTCACTAAATTGGATCACAGATCATTCAAATTTGAAGGCAGTGAGCAAGCTAATGCCATGGTTTATGGGATCTAATACTAAGCTCCAAGGCCCCAGAACCTGCCATTCCTAGTCAATTAGGAAATGCCAGACAAGGATGAAGCAGTGGATCCTAGGGCAACACATCAGCTTGTGGAGAAGAAAACTGACAGCAGGCAGTCTAGGGAGTTTATCCAAACTTCATCCAAGCTTTTGGTAAGGGCCCTAATTGATCTGCTTAAGTATGCTCTATGTAATATGGTGCAAACATTCAAGGGACACAGTAACCTTCCAAGACACAGACACAATACTAGTAAGGTGAAATCCCCTCTTTGTCCCAAATGTAGCTCAGAGGAAGACACCATTCTGTTATGTGATGGAGTGCCCAAAATATTCATGGGTCAGATTCAAATGCCTTAAATACCTGGACCTGGTCAACTAGGATGACCTAACAAAATCAGATTGACTCATAAGTCAAGTTCCTAAACAGGACATGTACTGGCGACAATCCTGGCCTCAGGCAAACCTCTGCTGGTATGAAATGTTTTTTCTCCCTTCCCCATCCCTCTCTTTTGAGTGAGAGCACATAGGGCTCACCTTGAGGCTTAAGCTACAGACATTAGTCCACTCCCAAAAAAAAAGATAAAAATGAATATTGGTTCAAAATAATTGCATTTTGATTGCAATAATCTTCCACATTGGACATGTGGGAACAAAATTTTCAATTAGGAAACAAACCAAGGTAAGTCAAACTGCAGAAAATCTTGTATGAAATACAATTACTTGAAAAAGGCTTTTTTAAACACATGTAGCATTTTTTACTTTGTATTTCAAGCACTCTATAATTGTATTTCAATTATTGCCCAACACTGACATTTGGCAACATTTCTGATATCTCTTCATAGCAGACATCACTGGCATTATCATCTTTCTATAAATTGCCTTTATCAATTAATCATACAGTTTCTTCCTGGATTAACATTAAAGACATTTGATATTCTGAATACCAGTATTTTTAAGAACATCCTTCTATTCTACTGTCAAGTCTGGGGTTAACCAGTTATAACAGCAATCTCCCTTTCTTTCATGCATATGAGAATGGATGGAAATGATATCTAAAAGAAGGATAGATTGACAGAAGACATATGGAGAATATTTAGAAATTTCAATGATAAAGTCATGAGAAGAAAACTACCAACGTCTTAAGTGACCTATATTAGAAGTAATTGGGTGCTCAAGGTTAAGGAAAGGAACGGCAGAGATGAGCCTTACTGACAATTCCATAGAGTGACTGGAGTATGAGTTGGGGGTACTACACCATTTCAGAACAATGCCAACCAGAATCAACCAGAATATTGGTACAAATGGAGATGCTGCTTACAAATTGATTTCACTTACATTATCCTAAAAAATATGACTAGGGTTTCAAAGCCAAGAATATTACATATGTACACAATGGAAGGCATTAGTGGGAATCATCTGAAGCATGATCTGGACTGGGATGGAGAGCTACAAAATAGCAAAGAGGTGCATGGAAAGAACACATGGGAGGTCAATGCTAACATCAATAGGTTGCACATATGTGATGTTTCCTTTACCTAATAATTCTGTTGGAGAGCCGGATTTGCTGCGACTTCTCCTGTCTGATGAGAAAGTATGTGTTTATATAGTCTACAGGAATAGTTTTATCACTAAAATTAAGAGGCTAAAACATTGCAAGGTCATTGGTAACTTATGTAGAAGACTAAAAGAAAACCACTATGGATGAGACTCATTCAAATCACACAAGACTCTAACATTTTGAAAAAAAACTAGAGCTTAAAAAAAAGGCAACTATTAAAAAACAAAAAATGAAAACTACATTGCTACTGTCACTCTCTGATAGAATTTGAAAAGATTCTGCCTTTGATATGATTGCTTCCATCAATGCAAGAACATGTTATGTGAAGTATGAACATATATAAATGAGATTTTGACTCCAAATTCATGGACTTTCAACTCACCTATGACTTTCAGGATGAAACTTATTGTCTCAATGCCTGCATCATTGCTAGCTTTCACCGTGTATGAACCAGAATGCTCTCGCTTCAAGGAATAGATGGCAATCACAGTCTCATTTTGTTCAGTATAAACTGCTACTTTCTGCTCAGAATCTATCAATTCTCCATCCTTCCTCCATTCAATCTGTGGTGATGGATAGCCTGAGACTTTTACAGGAACTTTCCATTGTTCTCCAATTTTCAGTCTCTGATGAAGTAGATCCTCTTGATATTCAAGGCTTGGCCGCTCTATATAATAGTTAAGCAAATGAAAAAATACAATTGACTCTTTCCCCCACTTCACAAGCACACAAAATCTACATTTCACAAACAGAAAAGAAACAGAAAAAGGAAGCGAATAAAAACCTTGGATTTTGACTTTGCATGTTGTTTCTGCTTTGCCAGCATGGTTACATCCCTGACATGTGTATGCGCCTCCACTGAGCTCTGTGGTTTCCCCCATGTGAAGAGTGGCCACTCCACTCTCATATGTCATCTTTCTGGTCTTCAGCAACTTGCCATTCTTGAACCTAAATTGATATTGGATAAGCACATGATGAGACTAATTCAAGATCAAATGAAAAGAAACTGGAGAAAATGAAAACCACTTGCCATTTGATTTCTGGGGTTGGTGTGCCAATTATGACACAGTTCATTGTCAATTCTTTGCCCAGACCAATGCAAACATCCTCCAAGGGTTGTTTGACTATTGGTGCTTCAGGCTTCATAGGAGCTTGCACTGTAATGTACTCTCCCTCTGAGGAATCACTGAGCCCCATGTTGTTCTCAGCATAGACCCGGAATTTAATTTCCTGACCCCTATTTAAATTTGTGACTGTGTAAGTTGTATCTTTTATGCCCTCCACAACTTGAATCCACCTGGAAAACATAGATCAGTGTAACAATATTGAAGAATGGCAGAATTCCAAATGGGTGAAGATTCAACTTACCTCTTTGTTGCTTTGCTATAGCTTTCCAAGATGTAACCCTTGATGGGTGAACATCCATCACATTCAGGAACTTTCCAGTGCAAGGTGACAGAAGAATTTGTAATTTCTGTTGAAGTTGGAGCTCCAGGTTTTGATGGTCTCTCTGTATAACATCCAAATTATTACACATGTAGCTTTGCCTCACTGCTCAAATCTCATGTTTACCTCCATAAGCAGTACCATATAAACACTAGTGATGTAAGCATCCAAATAATAATTTAACTCCAATGGCTGGCTATTCATGAGAGCTTCAGGGATTTTTAAATTTTACTCCATAATTAGGAATTACATATACTATTCAATTTAAGATTTTATTCATGAGCTAAATAGAAGATGCAGGATTGAGTTGCATTCCACATGTTCTCAAAGGAAGACTCAACAATTTTTATTTTGCATCATTTCATAAGTTACTTTAAAAACCAGCAGAAGGATATTTATTTATTTATTATAGGGTAAATCTCTGGAGATAGGGTAGAGCTCAATGTTGAAGAAAGTAAAATTTTGACAGACATCAACACATCTACTAATGGCTATAACATTAAAAATATGTACAACCTACTTCAGTAATTCCTAGATTCAACCAGATCCAATTCAAATCCCATTATATATGGGAAGTACACAAATATATGGGAATCCATGACAATTCAGTTCTGCTATGGGATTCTACATTTTCTTCAAATATCCATATCCAATATTGGAGGTTAGTATTCAAATCCTAACAGAATCATCAATGGATTTGAATCCTCATAAATTGAGAGATGATCCTGAGATTTTTCAAGAATCAATTCAAGAATTCAAGAAATTAGGATTCTGGCCTAGGATTTGATTTAAAATTTGCTCTTCATAGTTAGTAGTGTAAAGATTATAATTGATCTCCACTTTCTTCAACAGGCTTCCACTTCATGTTAGTCTCTCATCAGTCACATCAATGAAAACAAGCTCAGAAAAATGAAAAGTCCAACTGAATTTTCCAGCCATGTTTAGGCTTATGATCATGATGTGAACTCTTTCGAGTGATCCCAACTAACCAATAAGTTTGACTGTGATTTCAACTGCAGTGTCTCCACATGGGTTGGCCAGTCTCAAGCAGTAAGTGCCAATGTGGCACTTTTCAATCTTCTGCACAGTGAGTCTCACATAGGTCTCCTTGACAGTTTTCTCAATCTATGAGGGATTAAAAGAGCATGATACTTCTTTGCATTCATTCACTAGCAATGCAGTGAAAACTGTTCTTGCACATTGTTTTGATCCACTTGAATGAATGCAATTATTATATTATTCAAAGGGGGAAAAGATATCATACATTTTTTAACTTGTCAGTTGGCTTTCCATTCAAGGTCCACTCAGCAGAAGGCTCTGGATATGCACTGAAGTAGACATCAATCACAAGCTGCTCTCCCTCCTTCACCTTGTACATGGTGATGAGTTCATCCCGACAGATGAGAGGTGGCTTCTCAAGTGCTGCAATCAATTAGACATGCCAAATGAAAGGCATGTGAGATAAAACACAGAAGTTGGGTAATATTCCATTAGGTCCATGCCTGTGAGGAAGATGTGGGTGGATGTAGTGATCTGCTCCAAAGAGCATATATATTCTGCATCCTCTTCATCCTTTCTCAAATCTTTGACTATCAACTTGTGTGTCTTTCCTTCTTGTACAATTTTTATCTTGTCACTTTGTCTAAGTACTTTTCCATTCCTGCACATATGGGATAGAGAATGGGAAACTCAATGCATGGCATAACCAAGGAATGGCAATGATACCAAAGTTAAAATAGAGTTTTGATGTAGCTAACCTGGTCCACCTAACAGGAATATCTTCTTTGCTGACAACCACTTCCAGGGTGAGATCAGATTTTTCAGCAGCTTCGGTGATTTTGGGAAGCTCTTTTGTGAATTTTGCAGGGGGTTCTATGAATATTTGTAATGTTTGTTAACTGTTTGATCCTGGCATGGTGCCATAAAATATTGATAACAAAAGCTTTTTGGTGTTGAGACACCTTACCTTGAATTGTGAGCTTTGCAGAGCACTTCTTGTTTCCAACCATGCAAGAATAGGATCCCTCGTCAGAAAGTATACAGTCTGATATGATGAGTCTTTGGTGCTTGCCATCAATCACAACTTTAACACGATCAGACTGGACCAAATCTTGTCCATCTTTGCTCCATTTTGCTAGAGCATCTCCTTTGCTGAGTTGAACTTCAAAGACTGCTACTTCTCCAACACATGCAGCCACATCCTCAAGTCGACGAATGAAGTCTGGTGGAAGTTCTGCACCGGGAAATCCATTTAAGGGATTTTCTCTTAGTCAATGCCAAAAAAGTTTAGAATTACTTTTGAGCTCTAAGAAAAGCAGAGATGCAATAATGAAGTACTCTAGGGGACCATCCACACCAGAGAGTTTTCTGGCAGACAATTAAAGAATATTGCAAAAGAAAATTCTAAATTAATTTTTTTAAATATTTCTCTCGGAGAAATATGGAAAACTTTCCAAACCAATATTTCAGAAATTGAAACATTCACAATGGTAAGGAAACAAATCACAACAGTGACAATCTTCCCTGAAACAGAGGTGAACATGATCCTTATTCAAGTTTCATGAAGGAGCTTTAAGATTTGGATTGGGATGTCGGCAGCATTTCAGCCTGCTTTGATATTCCACTTTGACCCTGTTTCAAATGAACATTGAACTTTGATTTTGCAGGAATGGCAGAATGCCTCTTGACATCCCATGTCAAAGTTCAGGGCTCATTTAATGCAGGCCTACCCTTCTAAAGACAAATGCTTTGGTGGGAGCAGGAAAACATGCAGTCTAACTCTGACAGGAATATTTTCCTCCTTTTGTTCTTTCATTACCTTTTCTGATAGCTGTTCACAGAAGGTACAGCCATTACATTTTTACTTAACATAAATGCAATAAATCTGCAACCCAACAAGTGAGAAAGCCATTATGTCAATTAAATCTAATTTGAGAGTTATTCATCCTGAATTTTTCTTTAGCTGTTACCTTTTGGCTGGAAATATCTAAGATGCTCCTCACCATGGAAGCCCTCAATGTGTGATTAAGTTCCTGAATAAGATCCACTCGTTAACATTGTTTCTCGTGAATGCAGCCCAAACTCTTCTGTATTATGCTCATATGAAAGCCCCCTATTTTCATTATTGTTGCAATCTACCTCTGAAACATATCCAGCAACATTAAATCCCCTTCATTTGAAAGCCTTCTCCTGAAATGAACATGATACTCCAAACAGTGCCTTAACAATACTGTGTACCATGGAAGAATGACAAAAAAGTCTGACAGGCAACTGACTCCACTATGAAGCCTAAGATCCTGTTCCACTTAGCTAAGGTCACTTGCACATGTTTAGAGAATTTAACCTTTTTGGGTCCATGCCCAAGATATCTCACATTCGTGCATTACCTTACTCTGACCCACCCCCAAGATATCTCATTTTGCATTTTCTTGCTACTATCCTGATCACCTGTCCTGACATGTAGCCAGACACTGACATTGCATTTCAAATCCTAGTCATATGTAGTATTGTGGTAACTTCTATCAGCTATTCTGCTGCAGTCCAGTAAACATGGCTCACCACAAACTATCAAAAGAGGATATTGTTGAAAATTTTCTACATTCTGACTTAGATTTAGACTTGAATAATAATTCATATGACTTCTGTTTCTGGGGATTTCCTGAAGATGTGGAATCATCCTTTGAGTCAAATTGTAACAGAGACAATCAAAGATTTGCTGTTGCCTGCAGCTAAACAAAGATGGAGTGGATTGCAGCTGCATGAGGGGAACAATGAAGAGATTTTTGTCTTAGTTATCAATCCATTTGACTTAACTAACAGTGACGTGAAACCAGATGCAAATATTATGAAGGAATTGACAGAGCAATAGTTTTTACTGACCTTTTTACACCAGAACTGAGCAAAAGTTGGCACAGGAGACAAACCAATATTACAAGGAAATATTCCAGAAGAAAATGAAGAACTGGTCCTTTATAACACTTCTGAGATCATGCTGTTTTGTACATTATGCATGCTGATGTGAGGAAGTTCAATCCACAATTACTCAAGCACCTACCCAAATCTGAAGACAGAAGTTTTTGGAAACACTAGTGTATGTCAGGCATGCACCTATGCATGCCTGGGTCCAAAAAAGAAGCAAGAAAGGCATTAAATGTGTGACACCTGTGACAAGCCCCTATGTGTCCACCAGTGCATGGAGCAATACCATACCCTTCTCCAGTATGGAGGGAAACTTTCCACAGGCGTTCCTGCTTTATTTTTTAAAACTAAGTTGACATGTCTAGAATGAAAATAGGTTGAAATTATTATAACATATTGGAAGTGCAACCCTATGTGTACAAAAGTGTTGCAGCCATGCATTTTTTCTTATTTGTTTGAGGGAACAAAAAAACTTGGATCAGCACATGCAGATGTAGTAAAAAAAAACCTTGAACCCCAAAAGTTTACGAATATTATTGATATCCCCTTAAACTTCTCTTTTTGTTTGCCTCCCTGAGCCTATCCTGGTGAAGCATATCCAGAGACCCCATCATTATTATGGCTTTTGTGAAGAGTTAAGGCAAAGTCATGAGTTTTTCTCCTCCAAAACTCCTTGTCCTTGTGCTAAACACTTCTCTCATTCTGAATTGCTCTTCAATCTTCTCTCAATCTAATCCACTGCTTTCATAGTTCTAATCCAAGTGTCTCAAACTTATGGCCCAAAGGTGCTCTCAATGTGGCTGTGACCCATCTGTGTACACCAGGAAATAAATGTTTCAGGCCCAATATACACAATATAAGGTAGTGCAAGATTATTCATTCTACAATTTTATACTTTGGTCCACAAAGAGGTCCAATCTTGGTGATGCGACCCACACACCAAAATGAATTTGAGACCCCTAGTCTGGGGGCAATAATCCAAATTGTTGAAGATGGATTAGGACAGTTGAAATTGAAGATGTCCTAACCCATCTTCAACAATAAAATATTACTTCATCCCCTGAGCAAAAACAGTAGATTGAATTCATGTCTTTGAAAGTCTCCTGTAAAGATGACTCGGAGAGAAGGAATAACTTCCAAAATTGTCCTCACCAAGGAGGTTTTCTTTGCAAGTCAACTGAATAGGAAAGTGAGGTAAGAGTGACTGCAACAAGGACAAAGACAACATTGCTGGATTAATACTAGAAGTCCCCTGATACTGAGAATGTATATCCATATCTATTACATCTGTGAGCATACCTATGACAGTCAATTCTGCAGTGCATTCATGATCACCAAGAACACATGTGTACTCTCCTTCCTCATGAACTGTTGCAGAATGAATAATCAACTTTCTGAAGAGACCATCTTCCACAAACTCAAGATTTTCATTTAGTTTCTCCAGCTGCTCCCCATCCTGTGTCAAAGAACACATTATATAATAATGTACATTGAATTTCATGAAGCAAGGTTATCTCTGAATAATGAGTAATAATAGCAAATTAATTCTGGAAGTGTAAGACAGGGCCCCTCACCTTATGCCATGTGACCTTTGCTGTAGGAGTAGAGACCTTTACAACAAAGGAAGCTGCTTCTGTTTCTTTGACTTCCAAATCGTGCAGCTTCTGGAGGAACTCTGGTCCACGCTCTACAAAAATAAACCAAAAATTTACGACAGGTATATGCAAAATAAACATAGCTGAGAAAAAATAAAATAAAGGGTGTCCACAATTTATTTATACACTTTGAGAATAACATAAAATCTAAACTAGGAGGTTCACTACACTAATACTCCAGAATATAATTGAGGCATTCAAAAAGTATTGCTTAGTTGGCAGCCCTGAGATTTAGTTCTCACAGCTTCCAGCAGATGGCCTTCCTTATTAAAAACAACAACCCCACAGGAAATGGCCCAGAATGCCTTATGGTTTGAAGCTACCAAAAGTGCCACTAGTGGGCAAAGGCAATTCAGAACAAAGTTTAGGAAGAAGTCTCCAACGTGGAAAGCCATTTATGGTTGGCATAAGAGGATTCTTGAGACCAAATGTTTGTGTCACAAATCTGGAGCTGGTAGACCAGGTGTCAACAAGGAGACCATGGAACAAGTTCATTAAGCCTTTGTCATAAGCCCAAAGAAGAGTGTTCGGAGGGCATGAACTGCAAGTGCCAAAATCTACTCTCCACAAAATGTTAAGGAAATGTTTGTGTCTTCAAAGCTACAAGTTGATTCTATTGCATGAGATTAAGCCATATGACATACAGAAATGCTGTGATTTCTGTGGTGAAATCCTGAGATGCACAGAAAGTGATGAAACCTCCAGTAGCTTTCAGTGATGAGGCAACATTTCACCTTTCTGGCAGGGTGAATTGTCATGATGTTCAAATTTGGGCTGAACAAAATTCTTATGAAGTCATTGACTTCATTAGAGACAGTCAGAAAGTAAGCATTTGTTGTTTTTGTTGACATGTGGCCTACCAGCTCCAGGTTTTTGACACAAACATTTGGTCTCAAGAATCCTCTTATGCCAACTGTAAACAGCTTTTCATGTTGGAGACTTCTTCTCAAACTTTGTTCTAAATTTACTTTGTACATTAGTGGCACTTCTGGTAGCTGCAAACCATAAGGCACAAATTGAGCCTTTTCCTGTGGGTTCGCCGATTTTAGTACGGAAGGCCATCTGCTGGAAGCTGTGAGAACTAAATCTCAGTACTGCCAACTAAGCAATACTTTTTGAATGCCTCAACTATATTTTGGAGTATTATTGTTGTGAAAGTCCTAGTTTAGATTTTATGCTCTTCTCAATGTGTATCCATAATTTACGGATACTCTGTACAGTATTCCTTATGTTATGCATTTCCATTAACTTAGGAATATGGATTGCATTAAGATTCAAAGAACAGGATTGTGGAAGCTAGCACTTCACATACTGAAAATTTTGAAAAAGTTATTGCTATCAAATGGCAATGTTGCTGTACAAAAGCATGGCTCAACCATTGCCACCAATCTTACCTCATCCCATAAACTTGAACACAAAAATAATACATGGAAAGTGTTGATACCAGTGACAGAAAGTGTTGCTTCCGTTGTCTGATCATTGACTGTGCAAGCATATGAGCCAGCATCATCATTTGTCACTTCCTTGATGACTAGTCGATGTTGAGAACCAATACTGACAGTTTCCACCTTGTCACTAAGCATCAGAGGCTTCTTGCTATGAAACCATTGGACTGTGCAAGGCCTATTTGTCTCACACTCCAGTTGAACTTCACAGCACTTCTCCACTGATAGGTTTTGCAATGGCTTCATGAATAGGCTGGAAAGGAATTCACAACAGCTTTGATAACATTCATAGTTAAAAGACCAAGCTACATTGCTTCATTACCTATCAACTTCCTGATGTTAGGTAGAAAAATTAACAAGAAGGTGGCCCACCAATGACTTTTCTCATAAAATGTTTGATATACATCTGATGTTTCACAAATTCATGTCACATTGATTTTATACAACTAATTATAAAATTACCCTTTCATCTTGAGAAAAAATTTTTTAAATTCAATTCAAAGCATTATTAACTTTCCTCACAAGTTTGTAACTTACATTGTTGATGGCTTAGGTAGTGGGAAGACAGTAGCAAAATGTGACACTTGTCCAGCAGGGTTCTCTGCAACCACCTTGTATTCTCCAAAGCTCCTTTCTGGTTTCAAATCATGGACTTGCAACATATACCAGTCTTGTTCTGATAAAATTTCAATTGATCTTGAAGGTTTCAATATCTTCCCATCCCTGAATGATATATAGAAGCATTGTCAACCAGTTCCCAAAATAAGTTGTTAAAATAAAAACCACTAAACTGAACAAGAACAGCAATGACAAATACCATACCTGTACCAAGTGATAGTTGGGGTCACTTGAGATTTGACTTTCACTTTCAGCAACATACTTGAACCCAAAGGGCATTCTTGATCACTGAACTTCTCTGTGAAAGTTGGTGGTTCCAATCGTGTCACCGGAATTTCTGCAAAGGAGAGATTGATCTCACTATTGCATGAATGAAGTGCAAGCAAAGATGGCTTCATAACAGGGGAGAGAGAAGCCAGATTACCATTTACTACTAGATCCACAGTACATGATGCTTCTCCAAGAGGGTTAATGGCACGGACTTCATAACGGCCACCATCAATAGGGACTAGAGGACCTATCTCCAGGCTGTGGCTGTTTCCTAAGTTCCTCAGAGTGTATCTCTCACTGGATAGGATCTCATTGTCATTTGCATACCACTTGACTGCTCATTAACAAAGAAAGAAACCCAGATGAGTTCCAGAACAAATATATTCCCTCATGCTCCTCAGAAGGTGATACATACCAACTGGTATAGGATTTCCCTTCACAATACATGTGAATCGGGCAGTACGTCTCTCATCCAGCCTTTGGTACTTGGGCTTTTCCAAAAATTCTGGGGGGTTTGGCTCAGCTGTAAAGTTAAGAGGTCCTTGCTTCCAGCTCATTTGGAAAAGGCTTTAGGACATCTAGCTCCTGGAGGAGGTTAGTAGGTTACTTCAAGAGCCTGAAGTCTACTATCCAACTAACTATGCCACTTGCCACAGCCTGGATGTAGCCTTTATCAAAAATTGACAAAGAACAGGGGAAATGACAATAACGTTTTTTTTTTAAACACATATTACATCATAAAGAGTTCATCAGCACATTACCACAATGTAAAATTAATTTAAAGAACATGGATGATAAAATTCAGAATTTACTGTAACATGATTTTGTACTTACTGACAGTGCTAACTTGAATAATGTGGCTTCTCTTGGACAGAAAAAAAACCTGTGCCATTAACTCCATTGCTATTATGCATGATGAATGTGTTAGTTTGGATATCAGTGGGATTCTATGTGACAATACTTACTCTTAACAAGGAGAGAAGCACAAGTCTCCACAAATCCAGATGGATTCTCGGCCTTGAGAACATAATTGCCAGTATCATCTTCTTTTTTAGTCTCTCTGATCATTAGAGTTTGAGTTTCTCCTTCAGATGATATCTTCACTTTGTAGTCGTTTATCAGTTCTTTCCCATCTTTGAACCACTTCACTTTTGGCTGTGGTGCCCCAGTAATTTTTGTCTGAAGAATAACTTCTCCTCCTTCTTCAACTTCAATATCCTTTAATGGTTCCAAAACTTTTGGTGGTCCAGCAGGCTACAATGGAATGAAACAGAATGAATTATGGTTACTAGGAGTTACTATGGGTATAAAAGTCATCTAAATGATTCATGGTTTCTTGGCCCCAATAACATACCAGAATTTCCTTTTGCAAAGGTAAAGATCAAGAGCTCCATGCAAGTAAGTGTTAAGTGCTCTTTTGAGAATGTGATTGGCTCAGATTAGACAGATAAATAGATCTATATATGCAAAGATTGTTCAAGGGCTACTCATGTGGTTTCTCATTCACAGGACTACTCACATCTCTCATATGAAAAGTTCCACTTTTGGACTAAAAATGAAAAGCTTTAAAGGAAGCCTTTGGCAATAGCCTGCTTTTAATTTAAATGTAACTTGACACCTTCCTGCATGAAGCCCTTCCATTATTTACTTAGATGCAATCTCCTTGAGGTTTTCAAGGTATAATTAACATTTTGACTGCACTCAGCCATGGCTGACATGGATTGCAATTGTCATGGAGTTAGATCAGGATTGAGATGGAGGATATCTAGATTGACTTCACCTGTACTGTGACAGAGATGGCATTGACTGCTTCACCTTCCTGATTTCTTGCAATGATTTCATAAATCCCAGCATCCTTCCGTGTCACCTTTTCAATGCGAAGAATGTGGCAGTACATATGTACATCAGACTGAACAAAAAAGGAAATTCGCTTGGTTTCCTTGACTTTCTTCCCATTGCATATCCATGTGATGTCAGGTTCAGGTACAGCCACAAGGCGACACTCCAACTCCATGGTTGTTCCCTCTTCTACAATGCGGCTTGTGGGTTTAGAGGCAAATGTTGGTGGAATCCCTTCCAGGAGATCAACCAGACTAGATTCTCTGAAAGTGAAGTCAGTTCTCATACTCAGACCATACTCAATTTCACTGAAATGACTATAATCATCAACAAGACAAATCATACCTTGATAGGGAGCGTCTAGAAACTTGAGTAGACTCAGAGCCATGATCACTCAAAGGTGCTTCCACTATGAGTTGAGCAGTAGATGTAGCAAACCCAGCTACATTTTTAGCCACAACAGTGAACAATCCAGCATCTTCAGGGAAAACTTCTCGTATGATCAATGTGGCCACATTGTCCTCATCATAAAATATCTGGTACAGAGAGATTAGTCCATGTCAGCTGCTTTCTTTCGTATCATGAATGATATAGTAGTACGTGAAATTTCAACAACTCACTTGAAAATCAGGACTGGGCTTGAGAATCGCAGTCTGTCTGAACCATGTTATCACAGGCCTAGGGTTTCCCTTAACTCTACATTCAAACTGCATTGTGCCACCATCTTGGACTTTCTGCAACTTGAGCCTCTCAACAATGACAGGAGCTTCAGGTTTCTCACCAGGATGTCCTTCTGCAAGAAATTATTAATTGGCATATCTCTGGTCTGGAAGACAATGTTTCTTAATTTGTGATGAACAACCAAGTAGACTCAACAGTTACATGAAGGCAAGAATGAAACCCTCCCTCTGGAGAAACTTTTTGACACAAAAGAAGTGAAAATGAGATTCTTGGATATATTTTGTGGTACCATAATTAGGGGAAAGGCAGAAGCTCTGTCAACAGTTCTCATATCAAGAGGTCATGATTTAAGCTTTCAGCTACAAAAAGGAGAAGAGAAAATAAATAACTCACTGTCGAAAACAGGGAGTTTGGAAATTTTTTCTCCAAGCTTATCCAGGATGAAACGTTTATATGTGTCCTTGTCCATCAAACATTTTGCTGGTGCCATCCCGGTGTCATTAGTGAGGTACTTCTTTACCAGCCACCATTCTTCATTCTTCTGGTCTGTTGATAGATATAGTTAATTTGCAAAAAGTGAATGAAGTCATTGAAGTTCTGGTGCATCTGAATCTGTCAACATTGGGGACATTCAAACTCACCAAGAACATAAACTTTTTCACCCTCAATTAGATGCAATGCCTCAACATTTTCAGGAACGAAGGTTGAAGCTGCAAAGAAGGTGGCTCCAAAGTCCACAGACTCCATTATGTCCTCTATATCTTCTGCAGAAATAAGAGCTATGTTGTCATAGAAGATAGATAAAAGACAATAAGGTTCACTGTTTTGGAATAAGGCCCAGAACTTTGACATGATTCATAACAACTCAAGAAGAACCAGCTAATATTACCAGTGTTGCAGTTGTAGACCTCATTATTCTTTCCATGCAGCAGCTTACAAAAAGAAATACTAAAGAACAGAGACATACAGTCACATCACACCTGATAAAGCATGATCCAAGGACATATAAAAAAGGGAACAATGGACACCAGACAAACCAAGAAAAGAAGAAAAGCAGTCAAAACACAGTTTCCTTGTGAATCTCCAGGCATGTCAAATTACTAAAATGTGAAAGGATTGATGTTTTTTTGCAAATTGTTTCTAGGTATTATATCAGTGAGTGCTTGCTTACCTTGAATTGTAAGAACTTTCCCTGGGACAATCAACTTCAAAGAATCTTCCTCTTCTTCAAAAGCCTTCTGAATTATAGGTTTCTCTTTCTTGAGGCCAATATCAAAAGATTCTTCAACATCTTCTGGAACTTCTTCAGCAACAGAAACCAAAGTCAATGTTTCATCAAAAGATCCTTCTCCTTGAAGCATGTGTGTCATTGGCCTCCTTAGCGTTACTGCAGCATCAGTTTCACTTGGTTTTACTTCCTTGTGAGGCCTGATCTTCTTCACTGTCACCTCAGTTTCTATTTCTTCAACTTCCTGGACTTTTTCCTGCACAGGTCTAAGAGTTACTGTTTCTTCTATTGTCTCCTCAAGGCCTTCAGGTTTATTTTCCTTCACAACCCTTTTCTTGGGCACAGTGAAGACTGTGTCAACATCCTTAGGTTTTTCTTCTTCCTTCACTCGAGGTTTCAGGACAATAGTTTCTTCAACTTCTTCTAAAAGCTTAGGCCTCACTTCCTTCTTCAGTGTTACTTCTGTTTCCACATCTTCAAATTCTTTCACTGCTTCTATGACAGGCTTCAATGTTACAATCTCTTCAACAGTCTCTTCAACCTCATCATGTTTCACTTGTTTAGGCAGTTTTGATCTAGTGATTGTAATAGCTGCTTCAGTGTCCTCAGGCATCTCTTCATCTTGGGGCTTTGGTGCTTTTATAATTACTTTTTCCACCATTTCTTCCTCCTTATGTTTTTCAAATTTCTTTTCCAAAGTGACCTCAGTTTCAATTTCCTCTACTAACGTTGCCTCTTCAATCATTGGTTTAACTTTTACAGTTTCTTCTACTGTTTCAACTTCTTCAGGTTTCTTCTCATCATGTACCCTTGACATGGATATTGTGATAGCAGTTTCTGTGTCTTCTGGCCTCTCTTCATCTTTAGATTTTGGCCTGAGCAAGATAGCTGCTTCTGCCACTTCTTCCACCTTTGGCTTCTTCTTCCTTTTCTTTATAGTAACCTCAGTTTCTACTTCTTCAACTTCCTTTACTTCTTCAATCACTGGTTTCAAGGTAACAGTCTCTTCAATGGTTTCTTCTTCCTCAGGCTTTCTCTGTTTCAGTGTTTTGGGTTTGGTGATAGTGATAGCTGTTTCTGAATCCTCTGGCTTTTCAATCTCTTCTGATTTTGGTTTGAACACTACTGCTTCCTCAATCATTTCTCCCTCCTTTTGTACCATCTTCAACATTACCTTTGCTTCCACTTCCTCAATTTCCTTCACTTCCTCAATCACTGGCTTCAAGGTTATGGTTTCCTCAACACTCTCTTCAACTTCCTTGGGCTTTTCTTCTTTTATTGCAATAGGTTTAGTAATTGTGATAGCAGTTTCAGTGTCTTCTGGTTTATCTGTCTCCTTCACTCTTGGTTTCAATATAAGAGCTGCTTCTGCCACTTCTTCCACCTTTGGCTTCTTCTTCTTTTTCTTTATAGTAACCTCAGTTTCTACTTCTTCAACTTCCTTTACTTCTTCAATCACTGGTTTCAAGGTAACAGTCTCTTCAATGGTTTCTTCTTCCTCAGGCTTTCTCTGTTTCAGTGTTTTGGGTTTGGTGATAGTGATAGCTGTTTCTGAATCCTCTGGCTTTTCAATCTCTTCTGATTTTGGTTTGAACACTACTGCTTCCTCAATCATTTCTCCCTCCTTTTGTACTGTCTTCAACATTACCTTTGCTTCCACTTCCTCAATTTCCTTCACTTCCTCAATCACTGGCATCAAGGTTACAGTTTCCTCAACACTCCCTTCAACTTCCTTGGGCTTTTCTTCTTTTATTGCAATAGGTTTAGTAATTGTGATAGCAGTTTCAGTGTCCTCTGGTTTATCTGTCTCCTTTACCTTTGGTTTCTTCAGCTTTTTCTTTATAGTAACCTCAGTTTCTACTTCTTCAACTTCCTTCACTTCTTGAACAACTGGCTTCAAGGATACAGTTTCTTCAATGGTCTCTTCAACTTCCTCAGGCCTCCTTTCTATGGGCTTAGCAAGTCTAACAGTTGTTTCTAAGTCCTTGAGCCCTTCTTCCTTTTCCATTTTGAACTTGAGGACTGTTGCTTCTTCTGCCACTTCCTCATGTTTCTCTTGTTTTGGTATTTTTTGTTTTGTCAAGACAATTGATATCTCAGTCTCTTCAGGCTTTTCATCTGCCTCTATACTGGGCTTCAATGTAACTGTCTCCACTTCCACTTTCTCTTCCTTTTTTGGTTTCTTCTTTTTCTTTCTTAAAGTGACTTCTGTGTCAAGTTCTTCCACCTCTTGAATATTTTCTTCAACTGCTGGATGCAGTGTCACAGTCTCATGAAATGTTTCTGGAAGGTCAATCTCCTTGAAGGTTGCAAGAAAGTGCACTTCCTCCACTTTCTCCAACATTGCCTCAGGAGCATTCTTGATGTGTTCCACTATTTCTTTAAGCTCTTCAATCACTGGTTTAAAAGTGACAGTTTCACTCACTGACTCCTCTGGCTTTTCTGCAGGCATTTTAGGCATGCCTAAAATTATAGTGGCCTCTGCCTCCTCTGGCTTCCCATGTTCTTTGATTTTGGGTTTGAGGACATATGATTCTTCAAATGTTTCTTCTGGTTTCATAACTAGTGCTTGTGCCATTATCTCTTCCTTTTTGGGTTTCTTCTTTTTCCTGAATAAAACTTCAGTGTCTAACTCTTCCACCTCTTTGACTTTTTCTTCCACCACCAAGCTCAAGGTGACAGTTTCATGAAATGTTGCAGGGATTTCAACTACCTTCATGATAATTTGAAAGCTTACTTCCAGAGGTAACACTTCAGGGAATTTCCTGACCTGTTCCACAATCTCTTTTATCTCCTCAATAACTGGTTTCAATGAAATAAATTCTTCTACAGTCTCCTCTGCTTCTTCAGGCTTCTCTTCTCCCTTCATCCTGGGCTTTAACACAACTGCTTGTTCTACTACTTCCTCCTTTGGTTTCCACTTTTTCCTTTTCAAAGTGACTTCTGTTTCCAGTTCCTCTACCTCTTGCACTTCTTCCTCCACTGTAGTATGCAAAGTCACAGATTCATGGAATAAATTTGGGACATCCAGCTCTTTGATAGTGATTTGGAAGTTACTAACTTCTGCAACTTTTGCTGCTAGCATTAGCTGTTTCTCAACTGAAGGAGCAGCAAAAGTTGATGGAATCTCAGCTTGTGATGGTTTTTCTGTTACATCTGGAGTAGGCTTCAGCTCAACCTCCACTGCAACAACCTCTGGAGCTTCAAGCTGAGTAACCTCAGTTCTGCCTTCTTCTGGCTTGTCTATTGTGATTTCCTCCTCTTTCTTTGGCTTCTTCTTTTTCTTCTTGAGTGTGATTTCTGTTTTTGCTTTTTCTTCTTCATCTTTTTCTACAACCTTTGGTTTCAAAGTGATTGTCTCTACAATCACATCAGGGACTTCTTCCATGATTGTAACATGTGCCTCTGCATCTCTCCAATCATGTACTTCACTCTCTTCCTTCTTTGGTTTCTTTTCTTTTTTGAATATGATATCTGCTTTAGTTTTCTGTGCTTCACTTGCATCCTCTAATGGAACTGCCTGCAAAGTTGCAGTCTCCTCAAGTGTTTTAAGGGCCTCAGGTGCTTCAAAGATGACCTGAGCTTCTAGTTTCTCTGGTTTCTCTTCTGCAGCTTCTTCTACATCTTTGTCCCTGGGCCTCTTCCTTTTTATTGCAGCAACTTTGGCTTCATCTTTCTTCAGCTCCTCAGTTGGAACATGAGTAGTTTTTAGAGTAATAGTCTCTTCAGCTTCCTCATAGGTTTCTTCATCCAAAGTTAAATGAGCCTCAACTACCTCATGTTTTGGCATTGCTTTTTTCTCTACATGTTCCTTCTTCTTTGGCATTTTCTTTTGCTTGAGATTTACTTCTGTCTCTGATTCCTTGATTTCTGCTTCTGGCATGAATCTTGGTTTGAGAGTCACTACCTCTTCAAATATCGGTGATGCTACCTTCTTCTCAAAAGTGATATGTCCTTCCACCTCTTCTGGCTGGTATGGTTTGACTTCCACATATTTTCCTTTCGGTTTTTTCACTTTCATTTCCTGAATAACTTCTGTGTCTGCTGCTACTTCCTCTTCCTTCCCTTGTGGCACTGGTTTCAACATGAATGTTTCTTCAATTTGTTCAAGGATTTCTTCCTCTAGAGTGACATGGGCTTCTCCTTCTACTATGGCTTCAGCTTTTGGTTTTATCTTTTTCAGTGTAATTTTGCTGTCAAACTTCTCTCCCTCTTCTTGAACTGATTTTAAGGTGACAGTTTCAATTGTTAGAGGACTCTCTTTCTCTTCCAGAGTAACATGAGCTTCATCACCTTCTGGAGCCTCTTCCTCATAAGGAACCTTCTTCTTAGGCACCTTCCTGAATGTAATTTTCTCCTCTTTTCTTTCTGACTTCTCCTCTTCTAATATGGGCATTGATTTCAAAGTAACACTTTCTTCCAATATCTCAGGAATTAAAGGTTTCTCAAGAGAAACTTGAACATCACCTTCTCCTGGGACTTCCTTTTCAAGCTTCTGCTTTCTGCTCACATCAATTTTTACCTTAGTTTTTTGCTCTTCTTCCTGTAAAGGAGTAGGTTTCAATGTTATAGTTTCCTCCATTTCCTGAGAAATATCTTTCTCTGTGATTGTTACAAGAGTTTCCACATCTGGAGATGCAATGTGGACTTCTGCTGTTTTTGGTTCCTTCTTCTTTCTCTTCAGAGTTATTTCCGTCTCAGCTAGCTGAAGTACCTCCTCAGGCAAAGGGGTAGGTTTTAATGTAACAGTTTCTGCATGGTTTTCAGGACTTTCTTGCAATTCAAGAGTGACATGAGCCTCTCCTTCTCCAGGCTTAACTGCTACAAAATCTATCTTCTTGGGCTTCTTCTGAATGATTTCAGCCTCTGCCTGTTCAAACTCTTCTTCTAGATGAGCTTGTTTCAATGTGACACTTTCTTCAGGGATGTCAGATGCTCCATCTATCTCTTGAACAGTGATATGAACCTCTAGATGTTCTGACTCTATTTCAATGACATCCTTCTCCTTAGGTTTCTTAGTCTTTAAGGTGATTTCTGTTTCTGCTTCCCTCACTGCTTCCTTCTGTTCAGGAGCAGGTTTCAATGAGACAGTTTCTTCCATGAATGCAGAGGCTCCAGATTCATCAATAAAAACATGAGCAACTGCATCTTCTGACTTGACTTCATCAAGTTCTGGTTTTTTGGGTAGTTTCTTCTCTTTGTGTGGCAATATTACTGTTTCAGCTGGCTTTACTCCCTCTTCCTCTTTTGCTACTTGTTTCAAAGTGATTTCTTCTTCATATGTTTCAGGAGATTGCTCATCCTCAATAATTATTTCAATTTCTTCTGGTTTTCTCACATCAACTTTTTCATATTCTTCTTTCTTTGGTTTCTTCTTTTTCTTCATTGTGACTTCTGCCTCAGCTTTGTCTTCTCTATCTTCAGGAGCTGCTTCCAAGGTGACATCTGCTTCTATTGGTTTGACAGCTGCTTCTTCCTCAAGAGTTATGAAAGCTTCTAATCCTTCTGGTTGCTCCACCTCTTCCAGAGTCTTTGCCTTCTTGGTTTTCTGGATGGTTAACTTTATTTCCATATCATCTTTCTCCTGAACAGGTGCTGGCATCACTGCAACAATCTCTTCAATTACCTCTGGAGCTTCATGCTTCTCAACTGCCACATGTATTTTTGTTTCTTCTGGTTTTTTTAGCATAACCTCTTGCACATGTTCCTCTTTTGGTTTTCTCCTCTTCTTTTTCAGAGCTATTTCAATCTCATCTATCTTGCCTTCTTCCACTTCCTCCTCTTCCTTTGTGGGAGCTGCTTTCAATGTCACAGTTTCTTTGAAGTCCTCAGCATCTTCAGGCATCTGAAGGGTGATATGAGTTTTCAACTCCTCTTCCCTTGAGATTGTGACTTTTGCAGTGTCTTTTCCTTTGCTTTGAGAAATCTGAACATCTACTTCCAACATCTCTGGTACATTCTCTGCATCAGAAATTACAACAGTACCAGCAACAACATCAGTCTTGAATACCTTAAGTTTTTCAAATTCACCAGCTGTATCATAGGGTGATATTTCAGTGACAGTGATGGGCTCATCACCTTCTTTTGCACTTTCCTTTGCCATATCCTTTTTCCATTCCTCTCTTGCATAATCCTTTAACCCTTCAGAATGAACAGGCACATCTACTACCAGATGAGTCATCTCAAGAAGCGATGATGCTGCCTGCTGCTCTTCAAACTTTTGAATCCCTGCAGATGGGCCAGGGATGTCACCTGATATGACTTCACTGATTTCCAATTGATCCAATGGTTGAATGGATGTCTCTGCTGCTTCTTCAGGAACTTTCTGAAGTTCTAATCTGATTTCCTTTTGTGAGACATCTACTGTTTCAATGGCAAGACCATGTTCTGGAATCACACCAATTTTTGGGGTCATTGCCATTAGGTCACTCCTTTCCAGAGTTTGCTCATGCTGGTGGACCAAAATATCTTCAACAGATAATGGAACATCAGGTGTAACAGATTTCACAGCTTCTCCGGCTAATGGTTTTGATATTTCCTGTAATGGCACCTCCTTGTTTTCACTTTCTTGCATGCTAATGGAAATATGCTCATACTCTGGGATTGCTGCTTTGGCCCTTTCTTCACCAGGTAACTCATTCATTATGAGTCCTTCTTCATGTTGAACAGTATCTTTGTATTCAATCAAGAGAGAGACCTGTGGTGCAATATCCATGCCTGCCTTTACCTCTGCTGGTTTCTGATGAACAAAACTGCCTTCCTTTTGAATAAATTCTATTGTTTCCACAGAAATGTGCTTTCTGGTGAGCAAATCAACATCAGCCTGGGATCTGAACTGTGTTTCTTCTAAGAGCAAAGGAGCTTCTTTTAGTGATGTTTCTGGAAGCTGAACTTCTATGGACTCCATTGGAGTTATTTTCTTGCCAGCTCTCTCTTCTCCTGCCTTTTGGATATGCATGGGACTCTCTGCAATGATGGGGTGATGATCTTCTACAGTCACAGCTGACTTTTCAATAAAGTCAATAGAGTCAGCTATTTTCTGTTCTGTCTTTTCCTGCTGCATGGCTTTTGGGATCTCATAGGATCTGATCTCTTCAAATATGACAGCTGCATCTTCTTCCATGGACATTTCAGGATGTAACATCTGAGTTGCACCAGTCTTAAATTCACTTGGCTTAGGAAGCTCTTCTTCAACAGAGGTGACTCTTTGGATCACCATCTCGCTTGCGGGTTGGAAGTCTGCACTATCCTCAAGTTCTTCTATGATCACTGATGCCTTATCCTCTTGCTTATTTTCTGGCTGTAATTCCTCTATTGTTTCCTCTATAATAATTGGTGTTTCACCTGAGTCACTCCTCTTCAGTTTACGTATCTTTTCAACCCTTTTCATTACTTTTGTTCCATCTTCAGCTTGAACTGTGATCCAAGATACTTCTTTTTCAAGGAAGGTGCCTTCATCCTCTTCTGGTTTGAAATGTTCCTTTCCAGTGTCTTCCTCCCTCTTGAGCTCAATATGCACTTCCCTTGTTGGTTTCTTGCGTCTTTCTTTCTTCTTCTTCTTCTCAAGCTGCAGAGTTTCTTCAAAGACTTCAGCAACATCAGGCACCTCCCCTTTACCACCAATCTCTATTGTTTCTTCAGCAAATCGAACTCTTTTCTCATCTCTTCTCTTTTCAACTTTCACTGACTGGGACTGCTTCACAGAGTCTTCCTTCTCAGAAACAAATGTGATCAGTGCTGCATCCAACTCATCAATTGCAGTAGCACTGGT
This sequence comes from Darwinula stevensoni, assembly GCA_905338385.1. Classification (NCBI taxonomy): domain Eukaryota; kingdom Metazoa; phylum Arthropoda; class Ostracoda; order Podocopida; family Darwinulidae; genus Darwinula; species Darwinula stevensoni. The sequence continues at coordinate 209,427 of CAJPEV010000011.1, read as the reverse complement.
TTCTGCTTCATGGATGACTTCCCTCTCTTGTGTGGTGACATCAGCTCTTACAGCTGGTGATTCTTGTTCTTCAAGAGTGCCTTCCTTGACTCTTGTGATGCTCTCTGAAACCAATACCCCTTCCACCTCACCTACCCGTGGATGTGCATGCACCTCACCAGATGGCTTTTCAGGGCGAAGGTCTTCTGTTGTGTGCGTGGTCTCTGTTTCTGAAATGTTGATATGTGTCATGGTTGTGAGTGCTTGCTGAGCAGTGACATCAGAGGTTCTCTCTGGTTGCAACTCCTTCACCTGCACTAAAGATGTTATTTCTGACACTTGCAAATTATCAGATGGACTTCCTAGCTGCACTTCTGCAGCATTTGGAAGCATTCTAGGGCCAAATAAGGGCTGTAATGCCTCAAACCCTCTTACATCACTGACTTCAAGTCCTGTTTCTGAATTTGAGAAAGAAAAGGAAGCTACATCCCCTTGAGGATGAATGATAACGGCATATCCTTCTCGCTCATGACTGAGATGTTCAATGGACTGGTATGCTTTTCTTATAATTTGCTTTAGAAATGGCCTTACTGTGTCTTTTGTGACCTGCTCAATTGGGAGTGAACCTTCAGATATGTATAAAATAGTCTGACTGATTAAGATGCCTGCATTGTCAAAAACCTTAAAAACTGGGTGAACTTCTGCGACAGTATGCATTTCAGTAAGGTGTAACTGATCTTCCTTCAATAATACCAAATGATCAACCACATCTAACATAGACTCTGTGAAAAATCCTGTTTCCACAGCTTCTTCTGGTAAGGAAGGGCTCTTGAATGAAGCCTCCCTCTCTGCTGTTGTTAATTCCATTACTGTGAGAGCTTTTTCTGCTCTTCTTTCTTGTTTATCAGCAATAATTTTACTATCAGGAATCCTTTGAGTCTGGATCTCTCCATGATCCTCAAATAGTTGTACAGATTCTACATCTATAGACTCTGCTGATGGCAAGGTCACTTCTGCTGTTTCCTGTTGCATGATTAGCTTTCCACTGACCTCCACTTCAGACTGGAGGATCTCAAGTCTCACAACATCTAGATTCTGATAGGGAACTATCTCTGGCTTTCCTTGATGAAGGTCTGGCTGCTTCTCTCTCAGCACTGACAATGACACATTGGCAAGCACTTCTGTTGCAGCAACTGGTATTGATGCTTCAGCAGGAATTTCACTAACACCATGCTCCTCAGGAGCAGAGAAATTCACAAGTGCCATCTCCTTCTGATAGATTTCCTGCTCTTCTACAATGACACTTGATATTTTACCTTCAACAAGAGGTAAGGCACCCTCTGTCTTGAAAGGTTTTGAAATGAATTCACCTTCAGATGTCAAGGGAATATCAGACAATACTGTTGTCTCCAGCAACTCAATGACTGAAGAATCAGCTGATTCCTTCTTGACCTTTTCTAACATTATGTACTCCTTAGGAATATCAGATGACAACATTTCTGTTATAGTTAAAGCTTCCTCAGCTTCTGGAATGCTTGTATGTGCCACCAAATCGCTCACTTTGTCAATTCTTAAAGGCAACTCCATGCCTGCTGTTGTGACTTCCTCTGTTTCTAGATAAGTGAAAGGCATGACACTCTCAGACCCTCTCTGCTCCTGATATTTGGTCTCTGTGACCCCTGTGGGAGTATCACGTATCATTGCTTCTGATACTAGCAAAGCCTGCTCAGTTCTCAGGATTGATTTAGTTGCAACTTCTGTCCTTTCCATGATAAATGGCTTCTGAATATCTTCCAGTTCCAAGGACCTGACTTCATTCACATTCAATGTTTCAGATTCTGAAAAAATTTGTTCTGCCTTTAGATTGCTGATTTTCTGAATTTCTAATGGCCTTTCAGCTGTTCCAGCCATTACTTCCTCACTTTCAGCAGCAACATGTGGGATCAGTATAGTAGAACCTGTCACACTAGGCACTACAGCCATCTCCACATCTGTTGGCATATCAGATGCTAATGTCTCCAAAACTGTGAGTGCCTTTTTGGTTCCTGACAGTTCAATCTCAGCAGTTCTAGTATCTGGGGCAACACTTGAAATATGCTCACCCTCAACTTCAAGTATTTCAGTCTCTTCAACAAAGAATGTCTCAGCCTCAGGCACTGAAGACTTTGCCTTCAAATCAGAGATTCTCTTGGGAACTAAGGCTTCTTCTTTTCTCTCTGGTGTAATTTCCTCAGTTCCAATAGCTAAGTGGGGGAGTAGAGTACTTGCTACAGTTGCAGACTCAAGAGCATTGACTTCCACATCTCTTGATGTGTCAAAAGCAACAACTTCAGTGATCCCAATGGTGACATCAGTGTCAGACATATCAAACTCAGCAAGTTTTTTGTCCACCCTCAAATCAAAAGTCTTTGTCTCCTCTGTTTCCAGAACCCTATCTTCCCTCACTTGTAATTCTCTGGCCTCTGGAATGGAAGAAAGGGCAGTTGTTCCTTGGATAAACTCAGTAGAAAAGGGTATTTCAGCCTTCTCACTCATGACTTCCTCAGAAGATGCAGCAAAGTAAGGGAGAATACTTCCTGATCCCAATGCTTCAACAGGTGCAGTTTCCCTGACATCTCCTGGAGAATCAGAAGTAAGAACTTCTGTAACTGTCATAGCATTTGCAGCTGTAGAGAGATTGATAATGGCAGCTTCTGTTTGTGGTGCTCTGAAGGGCTTCTGTTCACCCTCCACTTCATATGCTTTAATTGCACTAACAGAAATTGTTTCTGCTTCTGGAACAGAAGCTTTGGCTTGGACATCTTGCATCTTCTCCCCAATATATGGAGCTTCAATGGTTCCTGTTGTAACTTCTTCAGTACCAATTGCTGATAGAAGCACTACCATTGGTAGGCCAGAAGCATATGGTTGTTCAATATCATGTAATTCTCCCACAATTCCAGCAGCTTCCACTTCCTCAATTGACAATGCTTCTTCTCCATGTGCTACACCTGCTATAGCACTTGCAGTAACAGGTCCCCTGTCTGGTGCTTGATGAGCTTCTGCTTCCAATATCTTGGTTTCTTCAATGGAGACTGTCTGAGATTCTGGTACAAATATCTTTGCCCATTCATCTTGGACTTCTTCAATGAATGGAGTCTCGCTCCCAGCAGCAGTGACTTCCCGAGTTTCATGAGCTGTATGTGGTAAAAGTGAGAGAAATCCCATTTCTTCTTGAGGTGGTCTGGGCTGTGAGGCTTGTGGGTAATCTGAGGTTAGTATTTCCAACACTCCAACTGCTTCATCTGGCTTTGAAAGGGATGCTTCTGCTTCATTAACAGGCAAAATTATGTCTGGTTTATGCTTGCCCTCTACATCAAGGCTTTCTGTCTCAATTACAAAAGCAGCTTCCACTTGAAGAAGAGATGCTTTTGCTTTTCTCTCCTTCACTGCCCACCTATCAAACTGTGTTTCCTTAGTCTCACTGGTTGTCTCCTCCATTCCAACAGCAGAATATGGTACAATAGTACTGGAACCTGCCACACTCTCAGGAGAAATATCAGAGAGTCCCTTTGAGATCTCATCTATTGTACTTTCTGTAACATGCAAAGCTTCCAGGCTTTTCGGCAAGGAGACTCGTGCAACTTGTTCTGAGGGTACTTTATCTGGAATGTGCACATCTTCTACATCAAATGCTTTGATTTCTTGAATTATAACAATTTGAGATTCAGAAACTGAAGACTCTGCTTGAAGGGGAATCATTTTCTTGGAAGAAAGAGGACATTCTCCAATAGCCACAGTGACTTCTTCTGCCTTGAATGCTGAATAGGCCAGAACTGTTGCTGATCCAGTGACCTGAATTGGAGTGGACTCACTCTTAATTTCAGGAATGTCAGAGGACTGTATTTCCACAACTGTCAATGCCTCCTGAGTTCCCAAAGAGCTTGGTTCTGCAAACTGTTCTTCTGGTTTCCTATCCAATTGATACAATGATTCAAATTCCAGAGCCTTTCTTTCCTCCACTGAAGGCACTTGGCCTTCAGAAAGAATTGCCTTACCCTGAGCATCAGGGAACTTTTCTACAATCAGAGGCATTTCTGAAGTTACTACAGTCACTTCTTCTGTCCCCACAGCAACATGTGTTACATATGAATCTTTTCCTTGCAATTCAACTAGTATGCTTTCTTTCACATCTTTGGGTATGTCAGAGGGAATTACTTCTGTGATTGAAATAGCTTCTTCTGCTCTTGAAATGCCAGTTTGAGCAGAATGCTTATCTGGAGCAACCCCAGCTTCATGCTGAGTCTCTGCTTCCAGCAACTTAGTCTCCTGAATCAAAAGTGTCTCCCATTCTGGCACAGAAGGTTTTGCCTTTTTGTCAGAGAATTCCTCACTGATCAATGGGGCTTCTGCAGATACAATGTTCACTTCTTCAGTACTGACAGACACATATGGAATATATGCACTTACTCCTGTGAACTCTCCAGGAAGTTCAACTGGGACTGTTTCAGGCACATCTGATGGGATTGTTTCTGTAACTGATACTGCCTCTTCAGTTTTAGGGAGCATTTCACTAGACAGTTGCATATCTAGAATTACAGCAGGCTGGAGTTTGCTCTCAAATTCTAGAAGCTCAGTCTCAAGCACACTGACTGTTTCTGATTCAGGATATGAAGACTGTGCTTGTCTATGAATCACTTGATCACTTGCCAATGGCATTTCTGCATTGGTGATAGTAACTTCTTCAATTTTGTGTGCCAAACATGGAATATATATACCTGCCCCTTTGACTTCTTTTGGAGCAACCTCAGTAACTTCTTGTGGAAAATCAGATGCAGTGGTTTCAAAAACAAATAAGGCTTCCTCTGTTCCTGATAAGCCAAATTCTGCAGCCTGCACATCAGGAAATGATTTTGGCTTATGGATGCCCTCTAACTCAAGTAGATTTATCTCCTGCATACTGAATATTTCAGATTCTGGAACAGTAAAAACTGCATGTTGATTTTCCAAAGTCTTGACATTCAGAGGAGCTTCCATTGTAGAAGCAATCATTTCTTGCATGGCAATGGCTACATGAGGAAAATAGCTACCTACACCAGTGACTTCTGATTGAGTGTCCTTTTTCACTTCCATTGGTAATTCTGATGCTCTTGCTTCCATAACTGATATTGCTGTAGCAGTTCCTGATAAAGAAAATTTTCCTGCAAAAGTCTGTGGAATAACTACTTCTTCATGCATTCCCTCAGATTCCAAAAAATCCATTTCCTGAACTGTAAATGTTTCCATCTCAGGAACTGCTTCTGTTGCTCTTCGATCTGTAACTTCAGTAATGGCTAGAGAACTTTCTTTTCCAGAAGCCTGAACATCCACTATACCAAGTGCAAAGTATGGCAAGTATGTACATTCACTGAGTAATTTTGTGGGGATTTCATGAGAAGTTTCTAGTGGAAGACTCTCTGGAATAGTCTCAATCACAGTCAAAGATTCAACTCTGTGTGGCAAACCAGTGTCAGCTGTTTGAACACTGGGAAGATCTCCTGCTTTATGTAGTCCTTCGGCCTCCATGGTCTTTGTCTCTTGAATAGTTGCAGCTTCAGATTCTGGAATGGAAGAGAAAGCTTTCCTATCCGCCACTTCTTCGATAGTCAGAGAAACTTCTTTGCCCGAAACGGTCACTTCTTCCATTCCAACAGCAACATGAGGCAGATATGTGCCCTCACTTTTGAATGCCTGTGGGCTATCCTCCACAGCTTCTTTTGGAACATCAGATGTAATAGTTTCTGTCACAGATATTGCCTCTTCGGTTCGGGATAATTCCGTTTCTGCAGCCTGCATTGCTGGAATATCTACAGGCTTATGTAGTCCTTCGGCCTCCATGGTCTTTGTCTCTTGAATTGTGACAGTTTCATTCTCTCGTAAAGATGGAACTGCCCTCTTGTCAGCTACTTCATCAACCTCTAATGATGTCTCATAGGCAGATGCTGTAACCTCTTGCATTCCCAAAGCAAACAAAGGTAAATATGTGCTTTCCCCTTTAATATCTTGAGGAATTTCTCTCTGCAAAAAGGTTGACATGTCAGATATTGTTGTTTCCATCACTGACAGGCACTCTCCTGGTCTTGAGATAGTAGTTTCCACAGCTTGGGATCTAATATGTTCCCTTGGTTCATGGATTCCTCCCATTTCAGATGTGCTTATTTCAATGATTGACACAGCCTCCTCTTGTCTGGGTAGAAGTTCTTCTGCAGCTTGAGTGTCAGGAGTCAAACTAGGCTTATGTGTTCCTTCCGCTTCTAGGTATTTATTTTCATGGACATTTAATGATATCACTTCAGGCATAGATTGCACAGCCTTCTTTTCAGTTACTTCAGGATGACCTGATTCTATCATCTCTGGGAACTCAGAAGTTGCAATTTCTGTTATGGATACTGACTCTGTTGATCTTCCAGGAGCCTCTTGAGCTTCCTGCATATCAGGGAGCTTGTCTTTTATGTGAGGAGCTCCAGCCTCAAGAATCTTGGTTTCCTCTACTCCCAGACAAATTGATTTTGTGAGAATCTCTTGAGCCCTTTCATCAGTATGTTCAGGCAATTTGAAGGCCACTTCAACAGAGTCTACTTCCTGAAAGCTTACCTTTTCTTCCTTAAAAAGCTGTATCTGCTCTTCTGACTCATACTGTTTTGTGTGTGTTTCTCCTTGTGTGTCAAGTGTGATCTGCTGCACTGTTTCTGTGGGAATGAAAAAATGAAAGTTTCATTGGAGTCATTGTAGGGCAATTGAAATGTCACTCTCTGGCACAGTGAGGATAATTTAGAACTTTGTAGATACAAGACATTATGCTTTCAATTGATAATATCCATGGAAATAATGAACATGAAATAATTTTAAATTAATTAAGTCAAGGCAAAAATGATGATTTGATAGACTTCAATTGAATGGTTTCAGCAAACAATTTTTTTTGGCATAGAAAATACTTTAAATGGAGCAGTATCAATATGGAACTGTGCTGCAATGAACTGAGGCTTATATAACATTGAATCAGCAGATACCTGCATTAATAAAAATGGCAAAACTAATATGAGGCAAAGAAAAAATAAAAACCCATTAACATAAATGAATTAGTATTGATTCATAGTAGGGAGCTCCACTTCGGTTCATTTTAAAATGCAAATATTGTGTGTTTTTCACCCATTATTTCTGTTACACCCTTACTCATGTTGATGTAATTCTCTGTCATTTCTGACTGACCCAATTCAGTAACTACTTTTTTCCTCAACCTCCATCTACTTTGATACTATATTAACAACCAGAAACAGAAACAAATTTTGCCCTTGCATTCAACCCATAAGTGATAGGGTTTTCTTTCTTTCTATCATTTCATCAATACCAACCAAGCACTAAGATAAAAAAAGTGAGACCATATCAAAATTTCACAAACATTCATATGTTTACTACATGTAAAAAATATCTATGCTGAAAACAGGAAAAAAAATTTAAATCTAAGATTGGATTGACAAGAAAAGCAGATTTTGCAGAGTATCGCCTTCTTATTTTAAATTTCTCTAATGCCTTGAGTGAGTGCCAGCATCATGACATTTCAACAGTGTCTTGCATAGTCATGTGAATTCAGATTGGAAATGAAAAGTATATACAGGGTGTTCGTATTTAAACGCAACATAGGGAATATTTTGCTGCCTGGAGGTGGAGGTCAGTGAAAGCTATAAAGTCCTTCAGGTTGCCTATCTGCAAGGAAGCACACCAGTCGAGTGATAGGTTTTATCCTTCCAAATATGCAACCCGTTGAGCTATAGGGCACGCACTGAACTCCACAAACAGGCAGGAAAAAATTTCCCTATGTTGCATTTAAATATGAACACCCTGTACATAGTATTTATTTGAGTAGATATCTGGTTATGGGTGAGGAGTGCATGTAGTTCATGGGGCTTTGTCGTGCAAATGTGAAACACAGTAGGCTGAGAGTAACTGAGATGGACATTGATGTGCAGGAGTGCAGTAGTAGTGTCTCATTATACATGCATGATATGTAGTGATGTTTAGGGATTATGTTGGGTTCTATAGTGTTGAAGTGCCCATTATTCATTGATGTTAATGGCTGATTGCCAGAAAAGCATCCAAGTCCATTGGTGAATGATTGGAAAACCTCTCAAAGGAAGTGGTCTCCAATGCAGGACATGAGAGCAACACAGCAGAACAATTGAGGAAGAGAACCATGAGCAATGAGCTTCATTGATGAAGGAGGTGTGAGAGAGAAACCCTGATGGAATGACACAGAAGAAGAACTGAAAATGATTATTGCACCATGAATTAGGGAAATTATACCATAGCAGCTGAAGAGGAATGCATAATGGATTAAATCAGTTAGTCACAGTAATGGTTCAGTCTTTCACCTTGAAAGACTGAAGTAAGAATGCATTTCATATCTGAGGATAGTGGATGCATTATCAAATCCAGAATCTGACAATGTTCTTAAAATATTAAAATATTAAGCTCATTTTGAGCTGCTGCTTTTGCTCCTTTGTAAGAGCCAACATTCAAGAATTCTCAGCCAGGAATATGATAGAATATAAAATGAAAATGATTTGCGAACAAGCTCTCAGACAACCAAAGCTAATATTCTGGAGACAAGGACATCCTTGCATATAAAAACCATGAAGTTGAACATTGTCATTGATAAGAAATAAGTACTTCTGTTGAACATTAAAAACATAGATTGACTACCATCCAATAGGACACTGGCAAGATGAAATATTGATATCTCCTAGAATGATACTCATGGGATTTCACATGGATCAGGGGAAATATTTCCAGAAAAAACTCTACCTTGACCTTTACAGTTATTTTGTAGATATACTGGTCATTAGGAGCACACCAGTCCAATCACTAAGCTCACAGTAATGAGTCAAAACAGATGCTGATCATGCCAGAGAGATGTAGGGGAAGCAAAGGAACCATCCCATCAATGGAAAATGAACTTAGCAAGAAAGGAAGAGAAGAATGGACAAGGGATGGACGTGAGTCTAGTAGGGGAAGAAAGTATGTAAAATGGCACCTTCAGGTAGGGGAATGGAAACCTGTCAAAATGACTGGCCATTCTACAAGGCAAGGCAAAAAAAAAAAGACTTTTAGCATGCACATCTCTGCTCCCATTGGAGCTACTTTCATAAGACTTTCACTGAGCATCTTCTAATATATATTTAAATTTTCATGCAAATTCATTGTGCCTAGGCAATAATGAGTAGTCATTCTAAGGACTGTTGGATATTGAAAAAGGGACAGTAATTTGTGCTAGTAATGGAGTTGAAGAAATCCCTTCATGCTCTGGTTGTATATCCAGGTCACATTGAAATTCCTTTTTCATGAAATTCATTCCTTGGACTGAAATTTTTTGTGCATGGTTTTCATCAGCTTCTTGCTAATAACTGACCAGTTGATCAATCCTCGCCAGGGACTGACCACTTAATCAATCAAAACAGAGAGTTTTTATTATCAAAGTTTCCATTGGTTTAGATCAGAGAATGAACCAGGTAGAAACTAGTCATGCAAAAGGGATTGAAATTCTCTATTCACTTTCAACTTCTAATTTCTTTTGAATAATTGCTATTAGCCTTCCTTTGGCAATATAAATTTTGATGAAACTTAAAAGTTCTGTTGGACTTATTCTATGCAGACTGTACATTTAGAGGAAATAGCTCCAGTGGAAGCATGGATAGGCAGCTTGAAAGCTGTAGGCTTTTTCTCCCATACTCAGAAAATTTATATCGATCATAACTGTCTTAATAGGAAACTTGCATTTAAAAATTTTTAATCAGCAGGTGGGTGAAACTGAAGCAAAATACTGCCAAGGCACTTGTTCCATGATGAACCATTTGGCATATTTTGCAAGGGTTAACATTATAATTTATCAGTGACTGACTTCATAGTTTAATAAAAGCCAAATAACCCAATAGAAGCTATGACACAGCTTGAATGAACGTCCCCAAAACCTGAATTGCAAAAATAAGTGTCTGACAATAACTCTATATTGCCCAGAGGGTCATTTTGTCACATCTCATGATATATCTGATGGACACATCCTCATTCAGCCCTGTGCAAATAAATGAAGCCATGCTTTCATGAATTTTTCTCAAATTTATTTTTTGCTCATTAAAAAAAATGTTCATGTACTATTATATCACTTTGAATCCTTAGGCTCCAACTTCGTGTTTAAGTGCCTTCCAGGAAACCAAGGGTGCTCCAATTGAACCAAGTGAAGCATGTACATCAAAATCATGGATAAGAAGGCTTCCTCTTTTTGCATGCTAAGGGATATTGACAAGTGCAACTCAAAATTGGAGGCTTGAAGATGAAACCTTTCAATCTGAATTTGTGATTGAGATGTCAGGATATGATAGTGACTATTTTCAATCAGGATTTTATTCTGGAAAGAGGTTTTTTGGTACAAAAAAACCAATGCTGTGAGGGCACAGCAACCTAATGCAGACATATGTTGTACATACCTAGACAACTAGTTAAGATACAATTATTTTTACTTCTCCCTTCCCCATAGATTGTGCTAAACTTCTTTCATGTGACAACTCACAGTTCAATAACAAGTTAGCTGAAATTTGTTAACCTGTGTTATTTCAATAATCTACCCTGCTTCTAGTCACATTTAAGCCTGAATGATTGATTTTGCCATATGTATTATCAGCAACAACTTTTGCTCCAGCTCAAATATGCCATTTAATGTAATCTACTTACACAAAGTGCATATACAAAGTACTGATCATTGTAGCTCAACTCCTTCATCTTTTCAGGTGCAGCACTAAAGCTGAGTGCATTAATAGCAACATTTCTTCTACACGTGTATGAGGTTTCAACTTTTAGCCCAATATCAATTTTTTTTTTCTTCAGACATTTGAGGGACAGTTGCTTGAGTCAACTCATTAAATATGAATAAGTTTTCAAAACAAAGAGCTGTTCTTCTTGAAATGCTATACCTGACTAGGAACTGTGCTTGCTGGAAGGGCAGATCCAACACAGATCTCAGCCAATGACCTCAACCTCAGCCTCTCCCAGCATTTATGACCAATGGGCATAAATGCTGGTAGTATTAACTGGTAGCTGGTAGCAGGCAGCATTATAACCCTTATGGTAAAAAAAAAAAAAAACATTTTTAATAACAGCTCCTTTTAATTGTTACAATTCCATATAACAAATTATGGCATTATATGTCTAGAAGAAAGAGCTTTAGAGTTTCAACTATGGTTCCCTAAAGATGAAGGAGCTGTGCCTCAGTAATCAGTACCCTTTGAACTCAACTTGAAAATGAAATGTAGGGAAGAAGAAAAAGATCCTCATTCTAGGTCTTCACACGGGAATTCCAATGGTAACTTTCCAAAAGGAACATGAAAAACCCATTGCTGAAGAGTTTCATTAGACTGATCTAGACTCTATAGGATGCTTGAGAACCAATTATAAAATATTTTCTACTTCTATGTTGGAAAGGTGCAAGGTAGGCCTGCATGCACAAACCAATAGGACTCATGAAATCCCCATCAGTATCATCAAAGGACAACTTTGTTTTCTCTTGTCTGTGATTTTAATAAACATTAGTTGGCATTTCTGAGTGTTGTTTATTATGGAGAATGAGTCATGCATGAGGGTGAAAAGGGAATGAAACTCCCACCATACAATGCATGACTCCAAAGTTTATTCACATACATTCCAATCGAGGTTATCTATGGTTTAAAAAATTCAGCTCAGAGTTAGAAAAGTAATAAATATGGCATATGATTTCATAATTTGCTACATTTAACGTATTAGCTGATTCCCATGGAAAATGTTGTCATGCAAGCATGCAGCCAACTAAAAGGAGAAAATACTTGAGCCCTGTGCACGACCTAGTCAGTAATAAACATGGAGCCTTGGGATTTCCATGAAGGGTACTTAGTATCTTTTGCACCATCAGGCTATCCCAAATTAGAAAAATGTCATGCACAGGGCCCTCAGATCATATCTGAGTGGCATACATAAAATAAGATATGGAACAATCACATTCAAATAGGCCTTTGGCACATCGCAAGGTCAAGAACCATTGGCCAGCAGATGGAAACCCAGAGGTCTTACAAAGCAACAAATACCAGGTAAATAATATGTTTTTCTCATTCCTGCTTTGATTCACTTGTACCCATATTAATTCTTGGCATCTATTAAAATATAGTTGTTTTTTTTTCACATTTTCTTTCCTAAAACTGAATGCTAAAAATATGTGAAAATGAAGCATGCTAGAACTTTTGAACTTCAATTAACAACTACATAGATAAGGAAATAGTTATTCCATTGATGTTTCTAAGCATTCCTTGATGACATTCATCCAGCAGATTATGGTTGATGGTAAATATTATCACAGGCAGCAGAACAGTCATCAGGAGAATTAATGCATTCATAATTGGATTTGAGCAAGAATATCACAAGAAGCAGGGGTATTATAACGAAGACAATGACATTTCGAAATGATGTCAATAAGCTTAGGTCCAAACCTGTTAGATGCTCAGCAAAGGTGACTTCCTTCTTTTTCTTCTTGAGTTCTGAAAAAAAAACAAAATAGAATTTTAAGAGCATACTGACTACAGGAAGAATGAAGCCTTGAAATAACCTTTCTCTATTTAATTTTGGTGAGTTGAAAGCAGCAATTATAATGATAGCATGGTGTTGAATGCAACATACATGTTTCTTTATGTGCACAGCCAAAGCATGTCTTGTCAGAACAACCATTTCACAGGAATTGATGTTGCAGTGCCATATATGGACTTCCAGACAATGGAAACCAGATACCAATCAGGTTCAATATGTGATTTTAAAAAAGATTCGAATATCCACAACTAACAAGCATCAGAAAAAGCTCCTGAATAAAAAAAAAAAAAAAAACCTCAGGTTTCTTCTCCAGTGATTCAGGAGATATAATTTTTTAAGCTTCAGTTTTGGGACAAATCTGACTCCTTAGAGCACACTCATTACTTTTGAACTAACAGTTAGATATGTGTGCATGTCTCATATGGAAGGTCTCTAACAGTATAATGCAAATACAGGGTGTCAATAATGTCCCAATCTATTTTATTGAAAAACTCATAATTCTTACAAAAATGCAAAATGTGCACTTCACATTGTCAATAATGAATTAAATTAAATTGGTGATAGTAAATTAAAATTTAGTCATTAAAATTTTTTTGCTGAAGTTCCACATGACCACCTTCCAAATCAATACATAACTGCAATTGATCTGTTGCTTCCCTGAACACATTGTTCAGCATTTCAGGGGTTATGGAGTTAACAGCAGCATAGATAAAATCTCTTAAATCTTCAAAATGGAGAACCTTTGTACTGTAAACCTTTGACTTAATGTACCCCCCATGCAAAAAAGTCAAAGGGGGTTAAGTACGAGGATCCTGAAGCCCACATTCTGTTTGATCCTCAGCCAATTCAACAGTTCAGGGATTTCTCATTTAGATAATCTTGCACAATGTTCATGAAATAGGGAGGAATTTGTCAGAAAATCATGGTCTCAAGAACACCGTCTTCTGTTAGCTGTGGCTCAAGAAATTGCTGCAACGTGTCCAGGTAATTTTCTCCAGGTTCTCAATGGTGAAGATTTAAGAGACAGTATCTGAGCTGCTGTTAACTCCATAACCCCTGAAATGCTGGAAAATGTGTTCAGGGAAGCAACAGATCAATTGCAGTTATGTATTGATTTGGAAGGTGGTCATGTGGAACTTCAGCAAAAAAATTTTGGTTCTGTCCAATTCAACATGGCTGATTCTAATAAAAAACTGGGGCTCAATTGTCTGATTTCCTGATTTCCTCACTCTTCTCACTTGTTTGCAGAAGAGAAAGATTTCGTGCTCATTAATAACATATTGGTGTACTGGTAAAATCATGAGGTGGTCTTATTCAAGAAGGAGCTTCCATAATTATTTTAGCAATATAATGCAGCAAACTGAATCAAAGAAATCAACACTTGTGGTAACTTTGTTTTTGGGAACAAATGGAATTTCCATATTTCTTGGAATCCCACAGGCTTAGGAGCATCAAACCTCATAGCTGATGCAATCTGATTCTGAGAAGCTTTCAAAAGCAGTTGAGGGCAAAGGCTAATATACCCTGACACCATAGATCTTCATTTAAGTAACAGTCAGAGTTGCCGCAGATATTTACAGTGAAGAAGTGGAAGCTTTGCATGTGAATGCAGTGAGCCAAGCAACAGAATTTTGCAATTCAACTATCATCATGCCCTTGCAGGAGGATGAGGAAGAATGTGTCCTGGGTACAGTCCAAATTTTCTCATTGATTAGCAATCATGATTCAAGCAAAAGAAAGTAGAACTTAGAAAGGTAAACAGCACAGACTTGAAAAATGCTAGCACTTTAATGGTATAATGGAATCAGATTGATTTTGTACACTTCCAGTTTTGCCCAACACTTTCAATAATTACATCCAGTTCATCCATTTAAAAAAATATAGTCCCTTCTATATTTATACATTTATAAAAGTATAGTCTCTTCAAATCATGCTCTGAAAGACTTGCAGTCATTAAAAGCTGCAAATAGTGGAAGTATCACTGCATACTTCCAAAATCCAACTTCAATTCTGTCCGGGTATGATTTGAAAAGGGAGGGGCCAACAAAAAACGGCACCAGCATCTTCAAGTCACTCAGAGAGTCATTGCATGGATGCAATCCATTCCATTATTTTTTGCATTGTTACCAGGAAGCAAACCAGCCATCACTAATATCTTAAAGATGAAGAGTAAGATGCAGATTAAAACCCTGTAATTGGCTTTTGCATGCATCCAATGTGCTTTGCTGTAGAAGGGGACTATCATTTTGTGGCACCCTGTACATAATTCTGGGACTAGCAGGTGACAAAAAAAGGGTCATTTGAGAGTCTCTACCTGAAACAGATACTTGAGACACTGTGGATGTCATGAGTTCTTCTGCTGCTGATACAGATGCAACTTCTCCTTGATAAACTGTCTCCTGCACTTCTGTGGGGGCTTCATGAACAGCAGTTGCTGAAATCTGCATGTGGGAGTGAAAAATCAACATACATTTGTTCTATGAGTAGGATTAGTGGGTGAAAGTTTACATACCTGTGCCAATGGTTTCCCTTCAGTCAGTTCTCTAGCAGCCCTGGCAGTTATAGATGGCAGGCCAGTGAATTGTCCTGCAATACCTTGTGTTAGGATTTCTCTTGTTGTGACACTCTCTAATGTTGTCTGCTTCACAAATGCATGCTCAGATTGAGGAATTTCTACAAAGAAAGGCCAAACATTCAAACTTGCTTGATTCCAAAGAGCTCAAGCAACTTTTGAAACAGAATACTGACCAATAGTATAAGGAACATGAATTTTGGATAACATTGGCACAGTCACTGCCAAGGATTCAAATTCTCAGCCAACCACTCCTAGCCAAGCATGGTGGAGGAGGTTCACTGTGCTGAACATGCCATATGGTGGGAATGGCACTGAAAGTGTTAATGAATTAGGAGCAGCAACTTGATCCAGGATAAAAATTTATGCATGTAATCCAGGGGAGGGATAGTTACATGGTGTGTTATTCTGTAGTTTTAATTTTGCTGCTGGGCAATTATGAACTTGATCACAAAAAAAGGAAATCTGCCACCACATCCTATCAAACATGCAAGATGTACAGGAAAAATGGACTTCATGGAACTTTCCCAAAGGATAAACACAGATAGCAGTCATTATGATCAAGCCATAGAACAGGGTATCTAATTAATAAAAAAAGAGCCTTCCTCTTGAAAAAAAAAAGCACATCCACCTTATTCTCATAATTTGGTTATATCAGATTTCTGCCAGTTTCCAGATAGGAAATGTCTCATGCAGAATCCTCCCTTCACATGTTTACATGACATCGGTCATTTATTTAAAATCCAGTTTTTTACCTCACTTTAGTTCAGAGAAGCAGACAGCTGACATTTGAATTTATCATTACTAGATTCAAACTTAGTGTCTTGGCTTATGAAATGTTCCTATGTGGCAGTGTAAAAAGCCTTCAAGATGTCTTACGTGATACCCATATTCTGTGGGTTTGTGTGTCTTAAATTTTCAACAAAACCTGATTTGTTTTTTGTTTTCTTTAGTGCATAATTCAAAATTGATCCTGTGGTTGACATTTTCATCAGATGGGCCATTTCATTTTGTCACTGTTTTAATTTATAAATCTGATGGGACTGAAAATCTATACTTGCAGAACCTTTAAGGTAGAATTATGCTACAGTGTGTAATGATAAGTGAACAACCTAATTTGACCATCAGGCTTTGAAACAAAGAGGAAGATATACATTTATGGACATTCAATTATACATATTTGAACATGGATAATATTATAGGTCTATAATGCTTAAACCTAGCAAGTAGACAAGCTCACCAATAGAGAGTTTCTTGTAGGCTTCCTGAACAAGAATGTGACCCACAAGAGGTATGTGACCAAAGTGTTCCATGACAGCTATCAGAGGCTTTTGAGATTCTGGCCGGGAAAGCTGTGGAAGACCACCAGTCTGGAGGAGAGTCAGGATGGTGTCAGTAGAAATGCCTTCTTGGAGCATCATTTGTAACTGGGCTAATTCCAAAGCTGGTAGCTTTGGAGCTGCATGCATGACCTCTTCCATCGTGACATCAGTGTTTGTCACCTGTGGCAAGATATATTGAGACATCTTGGAAAAGGCTACACATGACATAATAACCTAAAAAAAATCAATGATGGCTCTGAAGCTGGCCAAGAAGCTTCAGTGGGGAAAAGATGGAAACTATTATCAGTTGTTTACTTCAAGTATAATCTACACATGGAAAGGAACATGCCATTGCCATAAGGGCTTGAAGTCCAATTGGTGCCTTCTCTTCTTTGGCTTGCTGCACAAGGACTTGTTTGATGACAGCTTTCTCTGTTGTCCCAGCCCCAACAAGATGCATGAGAGCAACCTGTGTCTCAGGTTTTGATAATGTAGGGAGTTCTCCTGCCTCCACCATACTCAGTAGTTGATCAATGGTGACACCTTCATGGCGCAGGAGGTGGGTGAGCCTTGTCAGTTCCTCAACTGGTACCTCTTGTGGGCCAAATCCAATTGATTCACACACATGCTGAATGTGTTCAGCAGAAACAGCCTCTTTCACGATCCAGTGGGCAGCTGCATATAGGCCTACCACCTGCCAGAAAGGACATTCATGATTTTCAAAAGAGAAAAAAAAAAACAAGTAAAAGCAAAAGGAAGAATCTGCATATTGAAAGGAGAACCTCTTCTGCAGTTAAAGAATTAATTACGTGATGATGCTACAACCACCAATCATGACTCTGCAATTGAGGAGTACTCTCAAAAAGGGGCTCATTTGAAAAGATACATTTTGAGAGAAACAGCAATTCTCAATTCACAAATGACTGAATGGAATCTGGTGGGACGGAACTGCTTCTCCCTTGTTGCATATGAACCTAAACAATCGTTAGGTCACTCTTTTCTACTGCAGGTAGCCTAAAGCAGTGCATGAACATGATATGGAAAAAGGGCAAAAAGGCACTTAAGCTCCTTTTCCAAAAAACTCCTCAATTAGCAACTGCATTTCTCCAGAAGTGGCAGGTAA
This sequence comes from Darwinula stevensoni, assembly GCA_905338385.1. Lineage (NCBI taxonomy): Eukaryota > Metazoa > Arthropoda > Ostracoda > Podocopida > Darwinulidae > Darwinula > Darwinula stevensoni. Next base: position 191,816 of record CAJPEV010000011.1, on the reverse strand, counting down.
CTTTTCATTTTAAGCATTGATGCAGTTAGAAACAATATTTATTTGAAAAAAGATTTATCATCTCTCAGCATGATGAGCTCTGCATCATACCCAGCATAAACATTCAATAGCTTCTAGTTTCTAGTAAAAAAAAAAATTAATGATCAAGGAGACAGAGATGACAAACAATAAATATTTTTGATTTACCTCAAAAACTGAATGCCATGATTTTCAATTCCAAAAAGAAACATGTGTAAGTCCATTTTGCCATTTCAGAAATATGGTAATGTAGCTTCTTTGGTGTATAATAAATTTCCACAAATATGAAGGCTGAAGCAGTTTAAACTATTTAAGCAATTAGGAAGAAAACTATTTAGCACAGGATACTATGCAATAATGAAATCCTCAAAACTCTTCAGCCCAGCATCTCTGCTTTTAACAAGATCTTGGAACAAAACATGCTTAGGTTTCACTCTTCTACCATCTTCTCTTCCATTAGCCTCATTATTCCCTCTCACTGCTTCCCAGGCTCTCTCAGATCATATTATATGATATGGCAACCTTATATTTTTTCATGTTGTAACTGTATGGAGATCAATTCACTTCCAAAAACATTTCACTGTGTCAAAAAATTGCAACAGGCAATAGCCATGAAAGTAATCAGAAACATGCAAACATCATGTAGGAATACATCAATCATTCTGATCAGAATAGGAATGTCATTGCAATATGTTCTAAATTTTTTCAATGCAACCATCTAGAAAATGTATTTAATAGGCATCAAGTCAAAAGCATGGATTCCAGAGCAGCAAAGAAAAAATATCTGTACCATTAATCATTCTTGTGATTATTCAATTTTTGCTAATACAATTAAAAAGGATAGATTTTCATAACATGAATGGCTATCATAGAATGATGACCTCTTCCTCAGAGTGATGCCAAAATGTAAATAGGATAAAGATGAATTTAGTACTACTTCTATCAAATTTGTACCAAAAGTTCATAGACCATGATTACTTGCTTGAAATAGGAGGGCCAACAATGAACTAATTCATGCTATTTTGACAGACACCACACACAGAACATAATAAAACCTTTAGAATCCTGTGATGGATCATAAAGTTTCATAAATGCTTTGCCCAGCATTGAACTATTAAGCTCTCAAGTAAGTATGACATACAAATCTGCCAAGGCAAATTGACCCCTTGATGGGTCCAAATCATAGGTATGTCAAACTCAATTTTAGGCTTAAAAAAAATGTGAACATGAAACTAAAAATTTGAGGGTTAGAAATAGGATGTAGAGCTTGAAAAGAAAGTTAATACATACATGAAAATTTATAAATGAAATGAAAATATTCTACTGAAAAAAAGGTAATTAATCTCTTTACAACCAAAAACTTTAAAAATATCTTGCACAAAACGTCTCCAGTTAAAAAAATTCCTAACCATACATGTCAATCGATTTCTTCTGAATTAAATACAAAAATTATGTTGGAGACAAATATATAATGTAGCATACCTGTGAAGGTTTAAATTCACCCGAAGACCAGAATGATATTGTTTCCAGTTCTGTTGGCCTCTCAAGTTGAACTTCATCCCAAGGCTTTCTTTCAATAGCTTTCTTTGGTTTCTCTTCTTTCACTTCTCTAAGCTGTACCTCCTCCAATGTCTCCCTTTGGATTTTTTTCTGTGCTACCTTGACAGGCTTCAATTGGACTTGTTCATGCTTCTCCTCAGGGGCTTTTTCAAGAATCTTTGGCTTCCTTATTCTCTTTTGCACTTCAGACTTTCCAGTCAGTTCTTCTGATGTAAGATCCTCCAGAGTCTGAGGCTTAGTCAAATCATGCTCCCACTGTGGCGCAGGAGTAAGTTTCACTTCAACCCTTTCTGGTAACTTTTCTTGTGGCTTCTTCAGCTGCAGCTCCACTTCAGCTTTTTCTGTGGTTTCAACCTCAACCTCTTCAACATGGACTTCTTCTTCTTCCAAAGTTTTCTTGACCTTCTTCACAGGTTTCAACTGAACTTGAGTTTCTACTTTCTCTGGTAAATTTTTTGGTGCTTTTGGTTTCTTTAAATGTATTTTTGTGTCTCCCTTTTCCTTGGCTTTTTCTAGAATTCCAACACTCTTAAGATGGATTCCCTGTTTTTCACCTTGTGGATATTCTTTCACTCTCTTCATAGGTTTTAGTTGAATCACATTTTCTTCTTTTTGTAATGGTATCTCTCGTAATTTTGTTTTCTTGAGTTGCATTTCAATATTTGCTTTTTCTGAGGTCTTTTCCTTGATTTCAACTGGTATGATGTCAGTCTCATCCTTCTCTATATAAGTAACTTCTCTCTTTGTCACTTGTTTGAGTTTAATCTTAGATTCTGCTCTTTCTGGTTGTATTTCCTGCATCTTTGCCTCCTTCACTTCTATTTTGCTGTCTGTCTTTTCAAGTAATTCTTTTTCTGATTCTCTCACTGTCTCTTCCTTTTGGTCTTCTGATGGTCTCCTTTTGATTTCCTTCAAAGGTTTCAATTGGACCTCAGCTTCCAATCTTCCAGGAACTTTCTCTGTATCTCCCACATTTTTAAGCTTAATCTTTGCTTCCACCTTTTCAGGAATCTTCCGAATTTCAATTTCTTCTAAAATAATTTGTTCTTTTTCCTGTGTTGGAATGTCCCAATCTCTTTTTACAGGTTTCAACTGAATCTTGGTTTCTGGTTTTTCTTCGACCTTTTCAAGTGTTTTTGTCTTTTTGAGTTTAACCTCTGTTTCATTCTTCTCAAGTTGTTCATCATCAATTACAACTTCCTTGAGTTTTATTTTCTCATGATCTTCTTTACGAACTTCTTTCATTCTTTTCATGGGTTTCAGCTCTATTTTAGACTCTATTTCTTCCTTTGGTCTTTCCAGCATCATGGTCTTTTTTAAGGTAATTTTAGATGTTGCCTCTTTGCATTCTTCTTCGTGTGGCATTTCCTCCATCTTTGGTGTCAGAAGTTTAGGCTTGGCTTTCTCGACAGGTTTTAGTATTATTTCCTTTTTTATCCATTCTGGAACATCTTTGCCTTGCTTCTGTATAATATCTTTCATTGGTGATAAATCTTTCCTTTCTTTCTTCCAATGAGCTTTCATAATTTTTACCTCCTCCCTTTCTTCTTTGTTAGTAGCTTCATCTGGTATTTCTTTCATCCTCCATGGGATCAAAGCATCATGTACTTCATCTTGTTGAGGCACTTCAGGCAAAAGCACAGTCTTAATTTTTTCAATATCTTGAGGTGCTCTTCTCCAAGGAACACCCTTTGATGGGGCCTCCTTGGGTTGCTCTAACACTGCTGTTTCTTCAATGCTCACACCCTGTTTCTGATCTCGAATTCTTGGACGAGCTCTTCTCCATGGCACAGGTTGTGGCCTTTCTTCTCTCTCCTTATCTTCTATAATTTTTTCAGAAACTTCAGAAGCTTGTTCCAGAGCAACTTTCTTTTTCGTCTTCCTCCATGGTGCTGACTCAGGTGTTGTAACTATGTCAGAGGGTTTGTGTTCAGAAATCTCAAGAGCTTCTTGCTCATCAACTTTTAAGATCGATCTGGATTCTTCTGTGGTGAAAGACTGCATGATATCTCCATTCTCCATATGATCTGTAACTTCAACTATTCCTTTCTTTGGAGTCCTAAATCGTTTCATCTCTAACTCCGACTGAGCCCTTAGCACAATTTCAGTTTCTTCACGAGTCTTTCTCTCCTCATCTTGTCGCGCCTTAGCCCGCTGCAAAGACTCTTCTCTGTGTTTTCTCATTGTTTCAAATTCGATTTCTGACCTAGTCTTTTTCTTTCTCTCTTCAACTAGCAATCTTTTCCTCTCTTCCAGGAGCTCCAGTTGCCTCTGGCGTTCTTCCTCCCTTTCCTGGATTCTCAGAAGAGTCTGTGTTTCTTCATATTGACGTCTCTCCATCTCCATTCTCTCCACTTCTCTCCTGAAGAGTCAGAAAGTCAAAGTTCATGTCTGCCATAAGAAGACTACAATTAGATTTATTGTTTCTTATTGCTTCAATATGATATAATATGATGATACTATTAGGCACAAGAGGCTCTAGGCTGATGAATGTACCATCACTCTGAAACCAGACATTCCTCTCCTCCATCCAAGTAACCTCTAGCTTTGGAAAATTCAAATTGGCTCAGGTGATTGTTCCAGAGGTACTAGCCTCCACCACTGCAGCTCTTGAGCAACTCATATCAAGAGATAGTGTTTCATACTCGGGGGTTTCCCTTCCCAAGAATGTCTGGTGTAACATCAGAGGCCATTAGAGGGAAGAGTTTGATGGCATAAGAGGACAGAATAACGCCAGAGAATGACAAGGAATTAAATCGAGGCCTAATGGTCGCCAGTCAGGTGTGTTACCTCAACACCACCAAACCCAAGACATTCAGTCACACCTCTCCTTGCCATCCCTATCACTACATTGGACCTAAACTTGAAAAGAAGCACATGACTCAGTTGATATTGAGCCCAAGACCTGTGCCACAGGAGCCAAGCTCCTCCTCCTCCACTCACTTGCATGAGAGTGGCCTGGATAGTAGCAAGCTTGGCTCCAGTGGCAGGGGACCTGGACTCAATATCAAATAGGTCATGTGCATATTGCCAAGTTTCCAGGGTTCAAGCTTCAGCATGTTTGGGAAGGGTGACACCTAGGCACTAAGGATCTGATTGTAATTCATTTACTTGAGCCATTGAATGTTTTCCATGCAGCTCTTCTAGATTTTTTCTTGACTGCACTCCAGCTAAGCCTTCAAAAAGGGATTTAGCCACAGAGGAGCTGAGAGAGGAACTTCAGCTTTATGAATTTTGCAATGTGTATGGACAATTGGCAAGCAGAAATTGGCAATACATGCATATATCCATACATTTGAAAAACCACTTATCCTAAATTAATGGAGTTGCAGTTCAAGCAGGTCCAGGGGCACTCTCTAGTGGTCATGATCCTGGGCAATGGACTCAAGTTCAGTAGGTAGTATATTGGACCTCTTGTGGCAAAGGTTTGCAATGTCCAACCACTTTGCATGGGACCTCCTGACTGGTCTTCTGAAAGTTATTTAAGATTGGAAGACTCATTGGGAGTCTCTCAGGAGGCATGAGGGAGACATGTCCAAACCAATGTGCTTGGGATCTCTCAATCTGAAGAAATAACTGCTCAACCTGAAGGTTCTCACGGATGGCAGCACTTTGTATCCTCCCACTCGGTGTGACACTGGCCACCCACTTTAAGAATGTCACAGAGGCAGCTTGCATCTGTGATCTGATTCTATCAGTTGCTATCCACAGTTCATGACCAAAAGTGAGAATGGGGAGGTAAACAGTCATAACTAAAAGTTTTGCCTCCTTGGAAATGTCAGATTTGGCAACCACAATTCCTCAGAGTTTCCACAAAACAGCAGGATCCCTTGCAATGCAGCTGTCAATCTTGTTTCTGTATTTCCCATTACTCAAGAACCAAACCTAGAGGTGCTTAAACTTTTCCCTCTATCCTAGTGGAATACCCCTAACACAGTGGTTCTCAGACTTCTTTGACTTGTGATCCACTTGCTGACCTAAAGAAATCCAAAACGAGGTATTTTCAAAGCAATTATGATGTGAAGAAAATTGATCGACTTTTGCTGCAGGACATGTTTTATCCTGAGCGGATGCAGAAGTAGAGATTTTTTATACTAGAAAAATGTACGCAACCCACCTTGATGCCTCTCGCAACCCACCAGTGGTTATGACCCACAGTTTCAGAACTGCTGCCCTAACATGTACAGATACATGTGGACCATGATATGCATTTTGGGGATACTCAATTTCATTCTGGTTGCAGTACATTCCAAGCTGAATTGATCAAGCATGCCCTGAAGCTCCTGTCAAGACCAGACCAAAAGGACAGCATCATTGGCAAAGAGAAGTAACTTTACATCAATACCACTGATGCTGACATTCTCAATGCCCTACAGATCATATCCTTATATAAGAGAAACAGGAAAGGAGAGAGAATGCAACCCTGATGGAGTCTAATATGTACCAAGAACAAGTTCAAACTCCTTTCACTCGAACACAGCACCTGCAATCACTATATAAGGGTTATATGGCCTGTAGTAGCCAACTTTTATCGTATAATCCTACAGTGCTCTTCACAGTTTCCCCGTGAAGTACATGGTCATTTGCCTTTTCAAGATCCACAAAACACAAGCAAACCTCTTTGGGCATATTCCCAATGTCTCTAGAGAATCTGGTGAAGAGTGAAGAGCTGGTCTATGGTGCTGCACCCTTCATAAAAACTGCACTGCTCTACTTGCATGACTTCTTCGACAACTGCATGCACTCTTGTTTTGAGCTCCTTGGCATAGACTTTACTAGGTATGATTGTCTCCAACTCCCAAGCAGTTTGATGTACCCTATGCAACTGCAAACACTCATTGGTGCCAGTTGCCATCAGTGCCTCTGGTCAGATTTCATTCATGCCAAGAGATTTTCCATTCTTCAGGCTAGCCATCACTTGTTGAACTTCCTCTAGGGTGATACTACTTTCTGTGCAGATAGGCTCCAAGAGTCTGCTGTGGGTGGATTCAAGAGCTCCTCAGAATGTTTCTTCCCTTTTAAGTATTTCCACTTCAGCAGCCACCCACATGAAAATCTCATTTAAGACCATATATGAAATGGCCATATATTTAGCCAGTCCAACAGAAATGGGCCATATATTACCATATAGTGCAATTCATATATGAACATATATGAATCATATATGGGGCTTGACACAACTCATAAAATCATATAAGAATGAAAACATATGACCCCATATATTTCATATATTAGCTCATACAAATGCACCACATACGCCATGTCATATTATTTTCATATATGGAGCCATACATATATTTAGCCAGTCTGACATATATGGGGTATATATGATGATATAGTGCAATTCATATTTCAACATATTTGAAACATCTATTGGGTTTGACACAAAAAATACATAAAATCATATCAGAATGAAAATACGAGTTCATATATTAGCTCATACAAATGCACCATATACTGTCCATGCATGCCATGTCATATCTACATATGGTGAAATTACCCAATACATGCCTGTATCCAAAAGGGGTCCATAATCTATCAAATCTAATATATATAGACAATTGTGACTGAGTGACTGACTGATGCTAGTTCTAACCATGTTTTAGACAAGATAGAAATCTGAAACTTGGTACACAAGTAGCTATTGGGATGTAGAGTTCAGAAAAAATCAGACTTTGGAGGTACATGCCCTGGGGGCACAAATTTCAGGGGGAGATGTTTTCAAAAAACTTTTTTGTTTTAGCCAAACAGATAAACATGGAAAGCTTAAACTTTGCATGAATGTGACTACTCAGCCAAGGAGTTCAGGAAAAATGGCAAGTTTTCGATACATCCCCTGGGGTAATATTTTTTTTAGGGTGATATTTTCAAATAATTTTCTTTTGTCCTAGCGAATTGGGCACAAATAGAAAGGTGAAACTTGGCTCATACGTAACTGGGGTGATGTTGAATTCAGAAATATTCAACTTTTGTGGTGCATACCCTTAGGGCAGAGCTTTTGGTTGGGTCATCATTTCCAAAGATATTTTTGCACCAGCGAAAAGAGGAAACAGATAAGGCTAAAACATGGTAGGCACATAGTTTTCCAAGCACTAATTTCAGTTAAAATATTTATTTTTAGGTAAAACCCCTGAGGACACATTTTTTTGCAAAAGACGAGAAAGTTGAAACTTGGCACACAAGAAACAGTTGGAGTAATTATTTTATTGAAATATAAGTTCGTTCTCTCTCAATACACATTTTGACAGGCACATCCTTTTAATATGTTTTTGCCACTTTAAAAATAAATTAATGAAAGAATCACTATATAAGACAATGAAGTGCCGAAGGTACGTTCATAGTGTCTCTCAAAACAAACTTGTACTGTATAATCATTCATATGCATGTCACCATATTTTACTTGCAATCGACCCATTTTTAATTGTTCATAGACCACAGTCAATTACTCCAAGAACTCATGTTTCATAGTGTTCAACATATGCACCATTATTAATGACGGTGAAAGTTTCAATATTATAGACTTGAACCTACACAAGTATTTTCATCAGTTACTAGCAAATTTATTTGCCCTTTGGGCAAACAAACTTGCTATGAATGTGCCTTCGGCGCGGTTCGCTCCATAAAAAATTAATAATAATACATTTGAAGCATCCCTTTTCAATTCTCATAACTACAAATTTAGTAACACTCCTTGGATCATTAGGATTTTTTTTATCATGAGTTTAAGCTACTCCTGCTTGTGTGAAGTAATTTTCAATCTGATATTAGGAACATAAATCAAACAGAGATTCTTCAAAGCCCCAGAACTATCACTTTAGAATTCATCCTCAATACAGCACCTTCTATAGCAAGACTATAAGAACCAGCTTTCTCTGAGCAAAATTGTGCTTCTGAGTTTACTCATTCCCCTCCCTAAACAAATAACCTCTGGTATGGTGGCAAAAATTCTGAGAGCCTTTTGCAACCAAAGTATATGCCCTGGGGGTGCGTACGACAAAATGAAATTTCCTCTAATTCGTTTCTTCCAGTCATATATAAAAATCTGTTTCCCTGAAGCAAAATCTTTTTGATAACATCCCCCACAAAAATAGTGCCCCCCAGTGGATACATCTCCAAAGTGAAAATTTTCTTTAAATTAGCATATCACTAACCACGTTCATACTCATTTTCAGCTATTCATATATTTCCCTTTGACTGAAAGAAAAAAACCACATGAAACTTTTCCATGAAAAAAATGTGCCCCCAGGGCATACATCTGAAAATTTAATTTTTCCTGGAAATCAGCACATCAATAGGTAGTGTAATGTCCATTTTCAACTTTCTATGTCTTTGCTTTGGCTGAAAGTGAAATAAATTATTTTAAAGCGTCATCCTGCATCAATATGCCCTGAAAGCATAAACCTGCATTACCTGCACTCCATTGTCCAGGTTAGTGATTCAACCTTTAACTTATTTTCAAAGTGGCTAAAACATCTTAAAAGTTTGTGCCTGTCAAAATGGGTGCCGAGTGAGAAGGAACTGATATTTTAATCGAAATCATTACTCCGATTATTCGAAGTTTCAACTTTCTTTAGATCTCTCTTTCATTGGATCAGAAAGGATTCTGGAAAATGCATCATTTGCAAAAAATTAGCCAAGGGGTTTTCCCTAAAAATTAACATTTTTACTGAAATCAGCACTGGGAGAACTACTTCCTTACCAAGGTACAGTCTTATCTGTTTGCTCCTTTTGCTGGCACAAAAAAATCTTCTGAAAAGCCTACACAGCAAATAGCTGTGCCCTTAGGGCATGCACTGCCAACTTTTACTGTTTCTGAACTCAACATCTCCTCAGTTATTGATGTGCAAATTTTCCATTTTTTATTTCTATAGGATAAAAAAGTTTTTTTAAGCGTCACACCCCAAAAAATATACCTCCAGGGCATGCATCTGAATATTGACATTTTTCATGAACCAAGTGTTTCAGTAGGCACATCCATGCCAAGTTTCAGCTTTCCATGTCTCTCTGTTTGACTGAAGCAAATATGTATCATTGAAAACACCTCCCCCCAAAATGGGTGCCCCCAGGGCATGTACCTCCAAAGTCTGATTTTTTCTGAACTCTCAATCCCAAAAGATACATGTGTACCAAATTTCAGATTTCTAGCTTCTCTAGAACATGGTTAGAATCAGCATCAGTCACTCACTCATTCAGTCATGATTGGCTATATATATATAAATGGTATTTCATGACAAAACTTGGTTTACTTATGTCTTCTTCATTTTGACTGACAACTCACAAGATAGAAGGAAACAAAACTATATTTCTTTCTGAAATAATCTCATAAAGGAATTGTTCAATGAAGGGACAGCACAGCATGTGCCCCCCCCCCCCCCTCCTACAACAAAGAATGCACTAATATGTAGGAAAAGATGCATGAAATGCATGATAACAGTGTCCCAGAGTTCCCATGTCCCCCCACACTTTTTTCATTCCCAATGTGCTTATGCTGTAGGGTCCAGTTTGAAATCCCAACTGGAATTTTCCAGCTGGACAGAAGCTGTATATTTGGACCATTTTCAGCTGCCAAAGCGCTGAAAAATGGTAGATACGGGTTGTTTTACTGCTGGTAATTTACAGTTAGAATTTTATACAGAAGACCCTCCAATTGGAATACAGCTGAATTTACAGTTGAAATTCAGCTGCTTCTGTAGATGGACCTCCAGCGAGAATAGCCATTCTCCAACCATAAAAACATTCTCATTCCACCAGTGTATTGCAATTAGGAACAATCTGAATCTGACTTTACTTTCCAACTGCTACCCAGTTGGAATGGGTCTGAATTTCAAACTGGGGTCCAGCTAGAAATTATAGCTGTTTCCAAATAGGATTTAAAGCTGGGGGGGTTCGAAAACAAACTTTTGGCAAATTACTTTAAAGGTTATACATAGCTAATATTTCGTGTAAAATATCACGGGTGCATTAAAAATTAGTTGCAGAGGCATCTGAAGGTATATTGCCCTCATGTGTAACACCCTTATGCAGAGGTGTATTTTACAGGGAGGGAGCAGGGTGGTTTGGCTGTCCCTTCCCCCCTGGCATCCCTGGGACAGGGCCAGGTGCACCCACTCTGCTGCCCTGTTCCCCCCTGACTCTTCAGCCAAAATACACCATTGCTCTCGTGCTATGTTTTACTTACAACTATAGGACTTGTCTATGGATATTCACCACATATCAAACATGATGCCATTTGCCCATCATACTTAATATTGCAATGCACGTAAAATATGTTATACACCATACAATTGTTAATATATGCATACATTCATGGTGGTATATGGCAAATATTTGATCATACATGACCATATAAAATCTTACACCCTATCATATATGGAATTTTCACAGGGGCATGACATTCATGCTTTCATCTTTCACAATCCTGATAGTGTGTTGCCTGCCTTACTGTAGCCTTTGAATGCTTTGCTAGAACACCATGGACCTACTAGCTGCCTTCTTGGCCATAACAGCTAGCTGTACTTCTCACATCCACCAGAGAGTCCACTTGGTGTTACCATGTGTCACTCTGACTTGCTTTCACCACATGCTTTCAATTATGCAGCCGATACAACAGATGGAAATGGATCCCATTCAGTTTCTACATAAAAAATTTGGTGATGTAGTTGGGAATTATATTCATTTATCACCTTAGCCATCTTGTCCTGAGTTTTCTCATCACAGAGGGCTTTCCATTTGTTTTGCCTATTTTGCAATGCATGTGGGTTTCAGACCTGTTCTGAGGTTTACCTGTTTTTAGAGTTTGTGAACCACTAGATGGTGGCTAGGGCTCAGTTTGTCCCTCACTTTTCCCTTATATCCATTACCAGGTTCCACAAGTTACCCAAAATGATCGCAGTTGATCAGCGACTGCTGGCAGATAGTATCAGTCCAACTGTCAGGCCCCTGTGCCAGGTATACTTGTGGATGTCATTGTGTTAGAAGAAGATGTTGGTAATGGTCAGTCTATTGTCAGCACAAAATTCAAGGAACTTTCTACCATTCCCATTCAGCACAGCTTCTCTGAAACATCCAATAACTTCACACAATGTAACTCCATCGTTCCCATCCAAGCCCCCATCAGCAAGCAAAGGTTCCCCTTAAGGATCCCTTTTAGGATGCCATCCAGCTCTTCAAGGAACATGTTGTAGTCTCACTCACTGTTTGGTCTGTAAACCAGAATGGCAGACAAGACCCCAATTCACTTGAATCTGAGGCAGAACAGAGACTTGCTCCCCTGATCAGTTTCCATTCGATCTGCTGTCTGCCAACCAGGGACCAATTAGCATCCATACTCCAGCCTGAACAAGCATAGTTGAGTTTACTCCACTCCAGTAGAGGATCTATCCACGATCTAGTGATGGAACCCCTGCCTTTCCTCTTGGTCAATACAAGGCCCACTATATCAAGTTGACATTTACTAGCCTTTTCCATGAGTTCCAGCTCCTTGCCACCAGGTGTTAGTATGTTCCATGTTCTGATATTCAAAGCCCTCAATGATATAGTATTCAATTATTTGCGCTTCCATGTCACAAGGATGGACCCTGGTGATTCGTAAGGCCATGGTTTCCTAGGTCCTATCATGATATAGGAGCTTCTGTTGAGAGTGACCAAGATGAACCAAAACTTGTATGATGTGCTCAACTTAGGAGTTTCATACCAGATCAGTCATTGACCAGGATAATCAAAGCACAATAGTCATTGTGCTTCTGGGGTGACTATTGATAAGTTGATTACTGGGCAGGACTTTCAGATGTTTCCATGTGCATCAGACCCTGTTGTGCAACATCCAGACAATGCCCTAAGGGCAGATCAGGAGCAGAATAAAGTTGTAAACAACTTCAGCAGCAGACTTTGGATATTGAAATATTGGCAATACTGTTGCATAATTTTCTCACTAGTGAATGACTCCAATGAGGATGACACTAATGTACAGGAACAATGCTTCCTAAAAGTTACTTTCACCCTAATGCATTCTCTAGGAAAGCTTAGTTAGCATCCTCTAATGATTAAATGCCAGAAGCATTTATATGAGGATGTTTTACGAGTCATAAAAATAGTGAATACCTTCTAATCTCCAGCAATATTTCCTCCACACATCAACCATCATTCTCACCAAGAGTTTTTAGATTCTATTCACAGGCATCAGTATAAGTCTATCATATATAGTATGTCATAGATACATTTTCATGGTAGTGATCTTACCTCTTCATCTCAATTCTAGCTTCCTTTCGTCTTCTCTTCTCCTCCTTGCGCTTTTGTCTCTCCAAAACCCGCTCATCCTCCCGCTGCCGGAATTTCTGAATCTCCTGCTTCCTCTTGAGCTCCAACTCTGCCCTTTCTTCAAGGGAAAGTTCTTTAAAAAACAAAGATAAAATATTTGAACAGAGTTTGAATGTGCTCATGTTTGGATTGCCCTCCATCAATGCCCCACATCATAATTTTTGTTGACATTCATCACCTTGAACTTCAATGGTTGCAGAAGTGATCGTTGTTCCTGCTGGACTAAGGGCTCGACATACATAAGTACCACTCATATCAGGAGTTATGTTGCTGATGGTGCAAATGGCCTTTTCATTCTTCATCTTCATTTGTACCTGGCGTGAGTTCTGCAACTCCCTCTCATTGAGATACCAGTATACCTCTGCAAAGGAAGAGATATATTTTGACATCACATGAGCTACTGGAAATAACCATTACCTAAATAGCAGATTTAAAAAACTACTCAGTAAACCTGGGATATACTCTAATCAGCACAGAGAGAGCCTTGTATTTTGGATCAGAAGGAGATGTAAAAAAATCATAAGAAATCAAGGTTCTTACCTGGTCTTGGCTTCCCAGCTACACAACATTCCAGAACAACTGTCTCATTTTCTCTTGGAGATAAATCAGCCAGTTCAATGGTGAATGAAGGAACAATAAAGTGCTCTGCAAAGAAAGCCAAACAAAAACAATTTAATCAATTTTTGGAAACAAATTAAGGGAAAAAATAAAGAATCTTTGGCAGATTATTGGAGCAAGGAATTGAAAACATACCGATGTCATGCTGATGTTCATTCTTCATTGCATGTGCAACAGTAAATGTCTAGGCGTGTTGGATAATACCATGCTGTACTTCAGTCTATTATGGGATATTAAAGAATACTCAGAAGATATGAGTTCACAAGCCAAACACAAACCAAACATGAAGCAGGTTTCAGTAAACCCAAAATATCTAACACTTATATTGTCACACAAATATTGCTTTCATGCAGGCATACTGTAAATAATGAAGCCTTTGAAGGAGTTTTAATGGATTGAAGCTTCCAAGCATTTGATACTTTGCTGAAATATTTATGAATACAGTTCAATAAATCCTTGAAGAAACAAGTTCTGGGTGAGTGAAATTGACATAAATTCCCTAACCTGATGCGATAACCTAATAAGAGGAGTGGACCATACATAGCTTCCTCAAGTAACCTTCTCACACAAAAGTATTAGAAATCAAGGGGTTCAACAGAACTGCTTTCTTTACACTGAGTTTCCATTCAATAATAGGTTACTTGCAATAAATAAATTAGAATTTTTTGCAATCCTCATGCTATGAAAACATTACAGCTGAAAACTCATTATTGAAAATTCAAGAGCATTCAACTCATGAGGTGCAATGCAAATGTCTTTTATTGTTCTTCAGGTGTTAGTGTGACATCACTATCACTCCCATCACTACTAGGGAATAACTCAGTAAGGGTGCACTTTTCCTCTAAGAGCAAGAATTCTGCCAAACTGTCAGCACTACCAGTTTCCTTGAATTCTCTCTTATCATTCCCAGGTGATTGATTTCGACTTGGAGGGTTAAGCATGCCAGTGGTGGCGATGTCTGGAGATGTCTTCCTGGATTCACTGGAACTGTGACTACCATCAGAGGTAGAAGTTTCACCTTTCTGTTCAACAATGGGGCTCAAAATAGGATGAAATACTATGCGATGAGTATTTTGGTTCAGGAAGGGGTTGGTTTCTAGTTCTTCCTCGCATGATTCACCACTGACCTTTGCTGGATCTGCATCATCATCGACAGCCTCAATGTTTACAACAAAACTTATGGGTGATTGATGATGATGTTCATAGCTCTGACATCCATGACTTCTATCCTCTTCTTCTGCTCTTTCATTCTGGCTGCATCCTAGACCCTCTTCAAATATCTTGACATCATCCTCTTCAACACTCTGTGCATTAGAAGCACCAGGAGGATCTAACTTACACACTGGATTTTGTGATGACTCAAGAACTTCAAAATGCCCTTCAGGATCTTCAACCTCTTTAGTCTCATCAATTTCACCATCTATTTCTGCCAAGTGTCTTTCTATGGCAGCAATAGCATCATGAATTGAGTCTCTGTGTTCACTCAAGTAGTCACTTAATACATTTTCAGCATATGAGTTCATGGAATTCCAGAATAAGCCATGAGGGTCTTGCAACATTATTTTTTGGTCACTTCCTTGAGCAAAGGAATGCAAGTCAGGAGGGGCTTCTGCCTCTGAGGATAGGAACACTGAGTCATCTCCAATTGAACCATAGAAGTCATATGATGGATTTTTTCCCATCTCTGAGGAACTGCTGGCACTGGCTCTATCTAAAGGCTCACTGGGTGCATCTGGTGCAGACACAAACTCAGGAAGCATGCTCACATCTCTAACTTCAGGCACACTGCGTGCAAATGTATCTTCTGAATTTTTTGAGTTACCTTGATCCAGCTTTTGAAGTTCCTCTAGTTTCACAGCCCAGTCTGGCTTCTTGTAGGTCTTGGCCTCAGCTGGTTCTGCAAAGGTGATGAATGCTCTATATTATTACTCTCACAATTTTCACTCTGGACCTGTCAAATATGACTTTACAAACCACCACAAGCAGAGAGTAAGACAATTGGAAATGGTACACACACATAAATAGAATGATATACAATTCTACATCAGAATGAGTCTATCTCAGAGATTCTTCAAACATAAAGTGCTTGGGCACAACCATGCATCACTTTTACATTTGGAACTCTGTCAAATGCAATATATACTGTCATGCAATCTATTCAGGGGTCTGCGTCAAGATCTGCAGAGGGGAAAGCTATGAAATCCCAACAATGATGATGAAATGGAGAAGAGATGAAGATGAAGATGTTGGTGATCTCCCTGATCTTGTGAAATGTGTATATGTTACATCATTTTACTGTGCTTTATACAATTCTTCACTGAAGGAGCATGTACAAACTTTAACTTTGCAAACAATAAAATGATGTCTTAACTGCATCCTTCAGCAAGAATTGTAACTTGTCTGTGGTGCTGAATGATATGTGTTTCAGGAAAAAGGAAGAATCCCTGGAATTCAATGCACTTTATTGGTTGATAAATGTTTAATCTTAAAACAAAATAAATATATTTTGAGCAACCATAGCCTTCATCATTAACATCACTGTAATAAAGACTTCCCTTCTAGACCTACAAAATGAAATAAATATCCAAAGAACAGAAACCACTAACCCGAAATCACTACTGAGGTAACAGTTGAGGTGATTCCGTGAATGTTCTCAGCATCACAGCGAATCTCTCCAAAGTCATCTGGGAAAGTCTCCAAAAGGGTGAGATATGTTTCCCCAGTATCTATCTGTTCAATCATAAACTCCGTGGAAGGGAGGATTTCTTCACCATGGTGGTACCATGTGTAAGTGGGCAAAGGGTTTCCAGAAGCTCTACAATTCAATCTGTATAACCAAGATATAGGCAATGTAAGAAATAATTCAAATAACTTTCCAGGATTTTGTGCAGGAGCATGCCTACCTCAAGGACTCTCCTTCTTTCACTTCTACTTTTTCAGGTAGCAACACTACAAATTTTGGTGGTGCATCCTGATCCTCATCGCCATCACTAGCATCAAAATCATCCACATCCTGAAGAGAAGAAAGTTATATATCTCTTCCCAGATAGTTTTACTTCAACCTCAGAGCATAAATGACCAAGTGAAATCCTGAACCTTGAGAGATGCATCAATGATGTCTTCCTCAGATCCACTTGGTCCAGTCTCAGGAACAGACAGTCCTTTCTCTGATGTTGAAACTGTGACACTTGCAATTTCAGAGTCAGGCACATATTCATATGCTGCAAGGAAAAAATATGTTTTGATATCCTTCACAAGTGATGACAAAACTGGAAAAGTAGCAAGAATAATCCTCTTCAGAAGCATTCCTATGCAAAGTGACATTAAACTTGAAATAATGAACACTTGCATCAGAAAGCAAACTGGCCTCCAAGGCTTCCATCAAACAGAACACAATAGGGTATGAATGCCATTAAGGCCTTCAACTACCTTCAATGGTAAGGAGTGCACGAGTGACAGCTTCCCCAAGGTCATTCTTTGCTAGGCATATGTATTCTCCAGCATCCTCTGGAAACACTTCCCCTACATATAATTCACATTCTCCTTGTGGTAGGTGACTGATGTTCACATCTCGATGTTCCTTGAAAGGGTCACCATTATGATACCATTGGATACTTGGCTTGGGTATTCCATGTACCTGAGGACATAGGATGATTTCTCCCAATAAAGCAAAACAATTTGAAGGTGCATATGACTCAGCATGGTATTGAAAGAAATGTAGCTACCTTGCATCTGAAACTCAGCTCATCACCATCCATCACCCGCTGACTGGAGAGACCATACTCAAAATAAGGAGCATGATTTTCCTCCATTCCATCTGGTACAGAGACATTCAGAGATGCAAGAGAAGAAGCCATGCCCCTGATATTCTTGGCACGACAAACATAAGTTCCAGCATCTTCAGGATGCACCATTTGGAATTCCAAATGAGACTGGCTGCCAGAAGTTACAACTTTCCTCCTTGCATCTCCCTATCAATTCAAAATAGCAATACCAATGGACCATGAAATTCACTATTTCAACAACCTTCAGTATGTTTCATGTAGACACACTACCCTTATGGATCTGATCAGACTTAGGTATCATAGAACCTCTGTGAAACTCACTTCCACAGGATGTCCATTGTGAAGCCAAAAGAATTCAATTGGAGGAGTTGCCTGAACCTCAACTGACCAAATGAAAGATTCTCCTGAACCCACAGACATCTGCTGGAGACTATGTATAAATTTTGGTGCAACATCATCACCTGTTTGAAAACGCACAATGTGATACATCTCTTTCTACTGGGATTATTTCTTATTCAACAGCAGTCTTAAAGATAGAAAAATATTTCAAATACTGTATAAGTGAAGAACAAAGCATTCAAAACAAAGCATGTACTATCAATTAGTCACTAACCAATAATGGCATCAGCATGAGTTCAATGAAGACCAGAACACAAATTTAGACAGACATGGCTGTAGAGGAAAGGAAAACAAAATAACATGCTGATAAATATGATGGTTTCTATTTAAAAAATATCAGAAACACTCCATCAACGTGTCATGACACCAATAACTGCACAACAAAAACTCTATTGATTTGAATATAACTCACACAGTAGCTGTAAGCTGACAGAGGATACGGCTTTGCCAAATGAGTTCTGAGCCTGGCAGGTGACAATTCCACAAATATCCTGTACCAGATCTATTATTTCTAAAATTGCTATAGTTTCAGAAAATTCAGCTCGAACTTTGCTGGAAGGGATGATTTCCTTCCCATTCAGGAACCAATTGACATTGGGTGTGGGTTGCCCCAAAATTTTGCACTTCAATATAGCCTTCCCATGGAGATATCCATGAACTGGTTTGAGGGGTATAGCAAAAACTGGAGCCATTGCCAACTGCTTGAGTTGCTTTAATGCTCCATGTTTCTCCTCATTTGTGGCCAAGGAGTCTGATTCCTCTTCTACACCAACAAGCTTCAAGTCAGCTTTGGCAAGCTCAGGAGCAGTTTGTAATTTTCCCTCAATTTGAATCACTGCATCAAACACCTCAGGAGATAGTTTCTGCAATTGCTGCTTGTCCTCAGAAACGTTCTTTATCCCACTGATGCTTGTTTGGCTTTCTCCATAATCAATTTTATTTTTGGCTTCAGTCATTTCAGAAACATTCTGTATCTGTTCCTCAACATCAGTGCATTCCTGAATGGCTTCAATACCTATTTTCCCCCCTTGCTGCTCATCCTCATGAAGTACCTCTCTTAGCTTGATACTTGCTGTCTCTTTCAGATCACAGATCTTTGTTTTTGCTTTAACCACTTCAGAAACATATGGCACCTTTTCTTTTTCATCACTATCTACCTCAACAGGCTTTTGATCAGCTTCTTCCCCTAGCTTAGTTTGCTTGTCCAGTTTCCCTTCAAACTTCAACTCTTTCTTCTTCTTCATATCATGGACATTCACTTGGAGTTTATTCCCCTTAGAAGTAGATGGTTTGTCTTTTACAATTTCACATTCTCTTTCAACTGTCTTGGCAGCAGGTTTCTCCTCTGGCATCTTGCACTTTGGAAGTTTTCTATCAAACTCAACATCTACCTGCTTTTCCTTACGGGGAGCCTTGACATCAACTTCAATAAAATCTGATGCAGTTAAAAAAGGTTGTTTCTGAATTTCAATCTCTTCAAGAACTGTCTCTGGGGCAAATCTCCCTCCTTGCTTCTTATCCTCTAGAGATTTCTTTCTTGGCATGAGTTCTACCACTAAACCAGGAGCCTTCACTGAGTGTCCTGCTACTTCAGAAACAGTAAGTGCTTCTTTTGTGGTTTCTGCATCAGGAGCAAGTGTCTCCATGGGCTTCTTGTCCATTGGTAGTTCAGCTCTCAGCTTCATTTCTGTTACACCTGCCACATTAGGAACTTTCATTCTAGCATTATACACTTCAGAAGGAGAAGGCACTTGTTCTCTGATTTCAGCTTCTCCATCATAAGCCTCAGGGGCACATTTTTCCACAGGTATCTTCTCCTTGAGAAATTTGTGCTTCACCTGGGTATCTGCTTTCTTTCTCACAAAAGGAAATTTTAGATTGGCTTCAGTCAAACCAGGAGCCTTTATAGTAGTTTCAGTCAATTCAGGAGTTAGAGTTTGCTCCTGAATTTCTATCTCATCATGAACAGACTCAGTTGCAAATATTTTCCCTGGTTTCTTGGCTTTTTCAGGTTCCTGTGGCAACATGGGTTTTGCTGTTGTGGCAGCTTCAGGTACTTCAACTTCAGCTTCACACACTTCACAAGTGGATACTTGTTCTTTGATGTCAGGCTCATGAGATGCATGAGCAAGTGCCTCTCTTGGAATATCCTTTGTTTTAAGTTTATTTGTCATCTTGAGTCCTGCTGTCATTTCCACAGCAAGCACCTTTCCTTCCATTGCATCAATTCCAGTAACAATCGGTACTCCTCTGATTTCTTCATGTGCCTCACATATATCAGGAGCAGGTTTTTCTACAAGCATCTTTACCTTTTTGAGTTTCTTTCTGAGCTGGGGTTTTGATTTGTCAGCCACACATGGGATTTTCAGTTCAGCTTCAAAAACTTTGGGAGTGGATACTTCCTCCAATACTTCAGTATCTACCTCAAGAGCTATTAGAGCTGAATTTTGGTCCTCCTTTGCTTCTTTTGAGCTCTTTCTTTTGGGCTTCCTTTGCAACTTCAGTTTTACTTTCTCTTCTGCATCAGGAACCCACTCTTTGGTAACAGTGACTGAAGGAGTAGTAGGAAATTGTTCTTCCAAATCAATTCCTGACTGATGAGCCTCAGAAGTAGGTTTCTCAAATGGCATTTTGTCCCTTTGAAAACTCTTTCTTGGCTGGAGTTCCATATTCCCTTCAACATCATGGGCCTTTACTTTGGCTCCAGCCACTTCAAAAGCAGTGAACAATGTTTCTTTGATATTAGTATCTGTCTCAAGATCCTCAGCAATAGGGTTTTCCATAATCTTTTCTGCTTGGAGTTTCTTTCCCAACTTATGTCTAGCTTTATCTTCCACATGAGGAACCTTCACTTTAGCAACACTCACTTCAGAAGCAGTCAACACTTGTTCTTTAATTTCTGTATGTGCCTCTAGAGTCTCAGAAGCAGGTACTTCCTCTTGCATCTCTTCCATTTGAAGAGTCTTTTTCAGCTTGAGTTCTTTTTTCTCTGTCATATCAGGAACTTTCACCTCACCTTCAGATATTTCAAGAGTAGCTTTCTCTGTCAAATGTGCCACAAGAGTCTCAATAGCAGCTTGCTTCCTTGGCATGTCACCTTTTAGATGTTCCTTTCCAGGCTTGATTTTCCATTCTTTATCCACATGTTGAATCTCTATATTGGCTTCCAGAGTAGTTGAAATATGTTCATCAATCATAACATCTGCCTTAATAGACTCTGGGCCAGTTATTTCCATCTGCTTCATAACCTCTGGAAATTTTCTCATCAGTTTCATTCCTGCTCTTCCATCCAAAGCTGGAGCCTCCACTTGGGCTTGAGGCACCTCAGCAATCTCTTGATGAATCTTAGCAGTAAGCATCTCATAGGGACTTCTGTCCTTTGGAAGTTGTTTCCTAAGACAAGTTTCTCCTTTCTCTTCCACACATGAAAGCTTCATTTTAGTGTTACTATGTTCAAAAGGAGTCAGCCCAGTTTTCTCAATTTTGATCTCTCTCTCTATGTCCTCTGATGGAGGTGTCCCCCCAACTTTCTGCTTGCCCTTCCAAAACTTCATTTTTGACATGACTACATCTTGACAAGACAGTTTTCCTTGAGCATCATAAACCTCTGTTTTATCCTCAACCAACTCAGGAACAGCTTCCATTTCCTTCTCGATTTCAATGTTTATCTGAACAGTCTCAGAATGTGGTTCACCAGGCTGTACATTCTTCTCAATTTTCTCTCTGACTCTATTTTTTAATTTTCCCAAAGGAGCCTTTACTTTCACTTCAGATAGTTCAGGAGATGCTTCAAGTTCTTTCCCTACTTCCATATTTTTCTCATCTACCTTTGGCATGGGTTTCTCTTTTGGCATTTTATCCCTAGAAAATTCCTTTATTGTCTTAATCTCTGCTTCCTCATCAACATTTGGCACCTTCTCCTCGGCTTCAGCCACTGACTTCTTGCCTTTTTGAGGTAGTTGTATTTGGACTTTGGTCAACTCAAGAGCAGTAGGCAGCTTCTTTTTGGTGTCAATTTCTGCTACCAGTAATTTTGAAAGGACCTCTTCATCATTTTTCTTGTCCTCTGGGGCTTTTACTCCCAGTTTCACTTTTTCTTCCATTTGTGGAATATCCATATGTCCCTCAGTCACTTCATGCTTACTGGACATGCTTATGCAGCTGATAATTTCTCTCTCCACTAGTCCACAGGTAGGTTCCTGAATTAGCATTGCTTCCAGGGGAAACCTTTGAATTTCTGCTCCCTGCTTCTCTTTGGCTTCTGTTACTTTAGGAGAGATTATTTTTTCACATGTTTCTGTATCTTTGAACTGTTTCCCTCTCATACTTTTGTCTCTTTCCTGTTGCTTTGGCTGCTTTGGGTGAAAGAACTTAATTTCAGCCCTGGTTAATTCAGGACCAGGAGTCAATTCCCTCTGAGTATTAATTTGTACCTCAGGGTCCACATGTGAACCCAATGGTTCCCCATCTGTATTCCTTCTCCTGGGAGTGGTCATACTCAACTTTTTTCCCACCTTCCCTTCTGCTTCTTCCTCAAGATAGATGCCAACTTTCACTTCATGAGCTTTTGAAGGAACTTCACTCTGCTTGAGAGATACTTTCACTTGTTGGTATCTTTTTGTATCTATATCATCATGCAGTTCATCCGTTACTTTTTCCAGTTCAAGTATATCCGTGCAGGGTGAAATTTTCCCTTGTTCACCCAGCTCTTCTCTTACCTTGCTCTCCAGTTCATCTTCGGCTTTTATTGAGATGCCTTTTGGCTTCATGCCATTAAACTTATCCACTGTTGTCCTTTTTAACTTAATCTTTGTAAAATCCTCCTTTACCTCCCATGGCTTCTTTTTATCAGATTTAGGTCCTAAGACTAGCCCATGAGGCTCTTTGTCTCTCCTCAAAAATAGTGGAGCACTGGGGGTATGTTCCATTCCTTGAACTTCTTCTGGTTTCACTTCACTTCTTACATCTTTTTCATGAACTTTATTTACAGGACCACTTAAAGTGATTTTGGATGACTCTCTTCCAATATTCCTCCTAATTTCCAGCACTTCAATTGTCACTTGTGCAGCATCTGTGGCTTGTATGACTGACTTTTCAATGGTTTCAACTTCTTCTTTTGATTTTGTGATTGGCTTATGAGCATGACCTCCAATTCTCAACTGGACTGCATCCAAATCTTCTAAACGTCCCTGTGACTTCTGCAGGGGTCCACTACTCATTATCTGTTGTTCTGCCTGAGGAAGCCTTGTTTCCTGAGAACTTGTAGGTACTGTAATTTTTGATATGGCCTTTTTAGGTGGTTCACTTGTTATCCTGCTGCCATCTTTCTTAGTATCATGCTCTGAAGTGACCAAGTCATGAACTGCTGCAGATCCACTGGGCATATGTTCAACAGACCTACCTCTTTGAGATTCTGCCATGGTTATTAATAATGGGATGGAAGTACTCTTTTGAACATCAGGTATAGTAGTATGAACCTCATCCAAATAAAGTTCTGTAGTCTCCCTTGTGTCTGGAATCTTCCCCTCTTTTCCAGATGTCATCTGCCTTTCAAACTTGGCTTCATCATGCCTATAAGGAAGTTTTTGTGCAGAAACCTCCATTCCAACTTTTCCTTCTAACTTCATACTATCACTTTCACATTGCACTGCCTTTGATGTAAGTTCATCTTGTTCAGGTCTTTTGGGAGCAATGATCTGTTTTGAGATCCTAAGTTGTGTTTCTGCTTTTCCTCCTGTACCAGATGCAAACTTGGTCATCTTGAAAGTTTCATCTAAATAAGTGTCACCTTTGTCACTTTTTCCAGAAAATTTTTCAAGAACTCCTTTTTTGAAAGCATCCAAGCTCCCATCTCTTTCCCTGAACTGTAACCCCCATGGTGTCATGGCTTTTTTGACAATTTCACTACTTTGAGTTCTTTTCTTTGTGTCTTCCTGAGATTCTTCAACACCAAAAACTTCACTTCCAGATTCTCCAGAAAAAAAACCACATGGCTCCTCCACATCTCCCTTCTGCAGTTCAGATGGAGTGGAGCTAAGTGGTTCACCTCTTCGAGACAGCTGTCTGCTCTGATGTGGGACAGATGCAGAGAGACTGTCGTTATTTTCTGGGATGCCTTGTTGCTTGTGGATCTGTTTTTTATGCCTTTCCCTACTTGGAGATCTCCATGGTAGTGATAAATCTCCTGTCTCTTTTGATAGAGGCAATAATTCTTGAGAGCTTACTTTGGAATCACCAGCAGTCTCAGACTCTGACAACAACCGTAAGTGGTGTAGGTGGGCTTTCCCTAAGGGAACAATGAAAACACCCACTGTAGAGTGCTTCATGATTGAACAAGAACCAGCCATAATTCCAACAGCACACACATGTAATACGTCTCCAAATACAGCTGAGCCACATCCATTAACCTCTTGACAGTCAAGTTCTTTAACACACTGCACACCCTCCATGTTAGGTTTTTTGCAATTAATTAGCAGTTTCATTTCTTAATAAAAATGAGGAAAATGATAGGAAATTGGTGGTTTTTGTAAAATTTTGGAATTTAAAATGTTATGATTCAACTAATAATATGCTAATATCTTCTTCAAAACCTCACTTTCTTGCATGACTTGTTGAAGCCATGGTATATTTACAACTATAGCTGATATTTTCACAATTCAGGGTGCAGCAGGACTTCAGAACAGGTCAAAGAGATAACAGAACATTGAAGGCTACCACCCATCAAGATTCATGATGAAAGCCACAACAGGCACAAAATTTGAACCTCAAAACAATTATACTCATGAGTAATGGTCAAAGACCTGTCAGGGACAAAGAAGTATACTTGGGCATGACAGTCAAGGGGTTAATTTGAATTGACTTCCTATATATCAACTATTGCTCTGCTCCCATCGCTAAACCCACCAAGATTTTGACTTGCTTGCTGGAAAATCATTTATAGAGCTTGAAATAAACTTCTGCTATCTGCCTCTCATTGAAACTAATTGATGGTGCAATTGTTTTTCCAATAGGCTATGACTCCTTTCACTGATCAATGACCTAGGTGTAGATGTCCATGGGGGGAACATTATGTGGAAGTTACTATTTTTCTAGTGTACTTGATGTGCATAAAAAACAATTAACATTTTGAAGATGCTTAATATAATACATTGTAAAATGAAGGCAAAATAATATTGTTCACATTAGATGATAGATGATATCCAGTTCCCTAAAGCTCCCAAAGGGAGCTCCCTGGGAGCTAAAAACAGGCACTGACTACTTAGCTTTTGCATTGACCATGTTCTGGGATAGTTGCCAGGAAGAAAAACAGAGTCAGCAACGATTAAAGAGAAACAACCCAACAGTCAGTCATCCTGAGCCAAAAAGCAAGGAGGTGCACCAGGAGGTGAGTCATTCTCAAGAGGAGCTGGCAGCTGCAATCCCTGGCAGGGTATGTGAGGAAACTCCCTCCTGTGCTCAGTCTTAAAAGTGTTTGGCTGTTGATACATTATACCTGTGTGAAGTGTTGGACAGTTCTGCTGTTCTTTGCAAGTTCTGGATGTGAGGGCCCAGTGAGGAATTTGATTGGTCTTCTTGGCATAGTATCAGACTGCTCAAATTATAATTTAATAAAGAGTATCAGTTGCAAATTTGTAGGCCTTCATTGCATTATGAGTAAATCTCTCATTTTGGGAATTTTTTAAAATACTAAGATTCGTTTCTGGTATAATGGAACAATGCGGTTCCCTCAAATCAGATTATATTAGCTTCTTCTGTCTGTAACATGTTGTTGCATGTGTTCCAATATGAAAAGTTGAACTAGGGCCAAGTTAAAGCCATGTAAGCATTTAATAAGAAAATGCATCCACCTGTCTCCACCTGTGTACACCTGTATCCTCAGTCTTTGCATGAAGAGCACCTATTTTTAACTGCTGTGGCATGACTCATTCCTAATTATTGAATGGAGCCCTCTTCCAAAACCTTCTTTCTTCTTTTTTGTCCTTCATCCTGGGACTTCCCCTTTTGGCAAGAAGGCTGTTTATCTTTTTCTTAACTTCAAAGGAGAAGAAATGAGAAGAGGGTGATGCATAGCTTCAACCTTCATATTAGCCTCCTCTCTTTGGGCACATGCTGAGAATGGAAGTAGATAAACTGGCATATTATATTCAATCAAACCTTTATTGCAATATTTCAAAATTACAAATGATATGAGATTACAAAAAAGCTCAGTTATACTTTCATGAATGATGAAAAATCTTATTCAAGACATCCCAAATTCCTAACTAAAATCATGAGCATAAACTGCATCTAATTCTGAGGTGTTAGAATCAAGTTCCCAAAAGAAAACGAGGTAGTATATTAAAGTCTTTGTGACTTGAAAACCCTGTTTGAGGTTAATGAAGAAAAAGTTACAGATCTTTAGAAGTTTGTGAGAAGTTAAGAATTTTTCAAAGCTAAATGACAGATGTCTCAATGAGTACTCAGAGATCTGAATTTGCAAATTGCTAATGGCAGATTTTTTCTAAAAAAGGTGACTAGAGCAGCCATTTGAATACTCATGAGACACTCTGGTGGAGCAATCAAGTTTTCAACAATCCTGGCATGAATGCATGATCAGACCAGAAGGTGCAGTATCAAGCTAATGCTGCCAATATGCTTGCACCATAAGCGTACTCCAGCAAATGAGCTATGTCCACACAATGTTCTCACACCTTATCACTTGGGCAGTGGATAAACACAGCATAAATAGCAAAATGTGCTTGTGGAACAGCATCACTCAGATAAATAACATGTCAAAAATCATAAACAACAGGGTTAGTCAGGACCAAGACTTCCACAATCGCAAGGAATCTGATAAGGAAAATTGGAAGAGGGCAACTCTGATGAGAATTTTGTAATAAAAAAACAAGAGATAGCATATCTACAGTCTGGCCAACCCACGCAAATCCATGGTCAATGCAAAGCAGTGTCTTCAAACCCTGACTGAATTCCGTTGAATGAGGACAACTCTTAGGGCTTACTGTGTACGGTGAGGATTGCGGAAGTCTCGGCCTGGCCGGCAGAGTTTGTTGCACGGCAGGTGAATCGGCCTGAATCTTCTGGATATGTCACTTTGATCAGCAAAATGGCATGGTTCCCCTCTTGCAGCATCTGTCAGTACACAAAAAAATTATTCTTAATTTGCATTTACAATGTACATGAAGAAAAGGACAACCAACTACAGTGAAGCAGAAACACCAAGCAAAAGAAAATGCTGCAAGATCACATCGACTTCTACAGGGGCAGTGATGACATCAAATTTAATATAATATAATCCTCATGTCTTCCACATCATTAGGATTCTTTGTTTGGGATGAGTATTACCTGAAATTGTTGCAGAATGTATTTTCACCCGTGCTTGTTGCGAAATGAGGACGATGCATGCAATGCTACTTCTATGCAAGGGAAGTGGAGGATGTTGTGCATGCACACAAGGTCAGATCAACTTTGACAGGAAAGGACTTCAAAGCAAATGTCTCAAACTTTCAAACAGGAAATATGAAAAATTCCCATCAGTGAATGTTCAAAAGAAAAGTAATTTCAATCCTCCAGTCCTAATACTGCCAGAGGAAACTTTTTCAGCTATATGATTGCTATTGAGTAGAAGCCAGAAGTATCATCTGAGAAACTGACAATTTACAGAATATCAGGGCTGTGGTTAAATTACAGTTACCATATGTATTCAAATCTAATATAATTGTTATTAATTTTTTAATGCTTAAATTTTAATGGTCATAAGCAATTGCTGGTGTCATTTGATCTGTGTGTCCAGTAATATTGAGCCAGCAATATATTTTGCAGCCAAAATCCAAGATGACCATTGAAATTTTAGCATTGAAAAAAATAAAAATTATGATCTTAGATTATAATAAATTCAGTATATAAGGAAAAGTAGGCAGGGAGCTAAACAATTATGGCATGTAATGAAAAAAAGCCTCTGTCCAAAGGTGAAGCCAGTTCAGTCTATCCATATATACTGCTGTAATGAGAGGTTGATTACAATGAGCATTACAACATAACAAAACTTGCTACAAAAATCCAAATGTATCAAGGTGGAAACTGCTGAATTTCTGAAAATAAACAAGATTTTATTTTTTAAATTTAGGCTTTCAATTGTAAAATTTAAGTTACAGCTTTCTCCAAAGTTTATTTACAAGCAAAGTTGGCTTTTAAGGAAAGCCAGATAACAGTCTAAGATAAAAGTTTTAGCATTTCTAAGATTGCATGTAGCCAAAAGGCTAGTTACTCATCCCTGCATAGCTGACTGGGGACTATCAATGACATCTGAAAATGAGAAAATCCTCCATAAAATATAATGCCAAATATGACCTCTTAAGTTGTCCAAATGTCATGCTGCTCCTTAACAAACACTGGTTCTGTCCATACTATCTGATAAGCTGAGTGATCCTTCAAGTTTCATCAAGCGAGCATTAGCTTGTTTCTACATGATAAGTCAAGAGCTCTGACTTCAACTTAAATGATCATGAGACAATACAATAAACAAGGCTTATGGACAGCAGCATATCAAGGCAATGTTTGCAGGCCCTCTGACCCTCTTGGCCTATTCTTCTGGCTTCACTTGTGTCAGTTCACCTACAGGCCTCTCTGAGTTCATCCAAAATGACCTGAGCTGTTCAAAACACCATCAGATCTAATTCATAAGTGAGGGATTCTGGTACCACTACAGAAATCAATTTCTAAGCCAAAAACATAAACAAAAAGTGATTCACTCCTAAAGGCATGGGACAAAACCTGGACAAACAGATGGACACAAAGACACACACAAACCACATGCTACAGTTAGAGTTGTGATTTTTACCCAAATAAGTAACTCATTACTGTTACTTATTCTTTCACAAAAATGTAAATAGTTAGCATTACTATTTACTTTTTCCAGTTAATAACTGTTGCAACTTGTTACCATTAATCATTCTTTTGAAAGTTTTAAAACTCATCAAGGAGAACAAATGAATATGAACTTGGAGCTGCCATTTCCAACAAGGCCAACAATGCCATCTTCCAAATAGGGCACAGTGGCAATCAGAGACATCACTTCATAAAACAGTAATGGGGGAGTGGAAAGACAGGAAGGGTTGGATGAAAGTTTCAAGTGCCCAAAGCCAGAATACATGCCTGGACCTCACTCACATCCAAACCACTTCCACATGTCTCTTTTGTCCCTCAAGAAAAAATTGTACACATACACCATAATTGTATCAATAATGCTGTCTTCTTTTGCATGTGATTTGGAATGCATAGCACCATTTCACTATGCCTGGGGAAATGGAATGAGTTGCCTTTTTTTTTTACTGACTTCAGTAACACCTTCACTGGCACATGTTACTGCACAACCCTAGCTTCTATACCTCTGTATACAACTTTCCAAGACAGAATTAATAGTTATTGATGGCTACAGGAACAGCCTCTTGCAGGCCATCAGAGTCAACATGTTTCATGAAACACAGAACAAAGTCACCAGTAAAAACCTTTGGGGATCAATTCCTTTTAATCATGCCAGAAGATTTTGAAAACCAATGTGCAAGAATGCAAAGCAGGTTCTACTGCTACAGAAACTCCAACATGACAAAAATGAATTTTTCCATCATATCAACCTCCTTGATGTTAGTCTATAGTTATTTTTTCTAGTATAGGTGAAGAGGAGAGTACCTGGAAATCTTTGGACTGTGGGATGAGAGCACCCTCTCGAAACCATTGGATAGTAGGAAATGGACTGCCAGAAACTTCAGTCTTGAACTGTGCAGCTTGTCCTTCTTTTACAGTCACATTTTTCAGAGGAGTTAGTGTTGCCTGCTTCTCAGCTGCTGCCTCTGGAGCTGAAATTTGGGAATAAAAACATGTCATCTTATTTTCTTTACTCGTGAACAGCAATGAGAACATACTGACAAGAGCTTCTATTCCATGCTAACTCATCTCTTGAACTTTTCCAAATTGAACCATCATTTTTAGAAACATCTATTAATCTGTAGAGTACCTATGGTTTTATTTTCCCCTGCAATCATACTGGAAATATACTGCCAATCAACATCTTAAAGAGAAAGTAAGGTGAATTGACCTCAAGCAGTCAGACATGTAATAATCCGTTTTTTATTAATGGCATGCCGGACTGCTGCAAAATTCAGAATCAATCAGGGAACACTCATAGGCAGACACTGCATTACATATAAAATCATATTTCAAGATGACTACCTCTGCAGTCTTCCTCTTACTCATCTACACAAGCATTCATATATCCAGTCAGATGACTGCACCCTGTCTCCTCCAGCTAGGCTATTTGTTATTCAAGTATCTAAATATGGAATATAGAGGTAAGGTAGACAGTAGGGATGGATGATCCTTTTCACTTACCTCTGACCTGCAGATTGGCTGCCAAAGTGAGTTGACCTGCAGGATTCTCAGCAATACACTTGTACAAACCCTCATCCTCAGGGAAAGCCTCAGAAACATGTAGGGAGTAAGTTTCATCTTCTGAAACCATGCGGAAGTATCTGGACTGCTTAATTTGCTTGCCATCTTTCATCCACTTGATTTTCGGTGCTGTAAGGAAGCATAAACAACTCTTCAATTGGATGTCAATACCACTTCATTTACATAAAATAGTGATGCTTGGAAAATAAAGGATGGAAAATTGCCTTTTTTTTCTATGATCCAATTATCTAATTGTACCAAGCTGATATATGGATGGATGAAATTTGAAAAGCTTACCAGGTTGGCCAGAGATCTTGCAGGTAAATGTTGCTGCTTGGCCTTCTTGAACAATAACATTATTCAATTTCTGAACTATTGTGGGTGGTGCCAATTCCTTTTTACTCGTGGGCTTCTTCCCTGTTTTAGGGGATTTTGCTGGTGATATGACAACAAGCTGAGCTTCACATCTTGCTTCTCCAGCCTGTAAAAATACCATCACTATCAAAAACAACTGTCCATGCATCCATGTATAAATTGTGGCTGCAGATGAGGCACCCACCTGATTTATGGCTACACATTCATATGTCCCTGCATCCTGCAGAACTGTCTCCAGAACCAGTAGCGTGAAGACATCTTTTTCCTCCACCATCTTGTAATGAATGTCACCTGATATCTTCCTCCCATTCTAAATATAATGAAATCCTTTGCATGAATAACTGATTTGACAAGCATTTCACATCCCATTGCTCTACACTCTGAATGGGCATGTTTAAAATAGTTTACTGAAATTGGTAAATGGAAGAATACCTTACCTTAAGCCAATATACATCAAGTGGCTTGACAGCTGAAACTCGAGCATCAAAGCGAGCTAGCTGTCCAGCTTCAACTGTCATATCCTGTACTGTTGAAGTGAAGGAAGGAGGGGCCAGTCCTTTTCGAACTTTCTTTTCTTCCACTATCAAATTGGCAGAGCACTTAGCAGTCCCTCCCCTGTTCTCAGCAATGGCAGCAAATATCCCTGAATCCTCCACAAACACCTCTCGTATCACCAGGATGCTCTTTGTACCAAAGGTATGGATCTGGAATAGGACAAGTAATGAACTTGCCATGCCTGTGAGTGCAGAGAATGTATGAAATTTCATGATCAGAGAACTGGGCAAACCTGAAAGTCAGGAGAACTCTGAATGGGAAATTCCTCCCGGAACCAGCGGATCTGGGGAAGGGGATCCCCATCAAACTCCACTTCAAACCGAGCTTGCTCTCCCTCAAATACACGGCATGGCTGAATCTTCTTCTTGAACATAGGAGGTTTAGCTGGTTTCTAAAACAGAAAAAAAAAACATGATCAAGATTAGCATTCCCATTCATAATATAAGAATCCATTCTCCAATGTTACATATTTTAGATTCATTACATATGCAGTGACTTCTTGTAAGGTCATCCACAGTGAATATTATCCTACAATAAGAGTGAAAACTACCCATTTTTGGTATTTAAAAGTGCAATATGTCCTCAACATAGTATGAATTAGGAAGTACTCTGTCTTGCCAGCCCTGCCAAACATATCTAGTCAAATTCCATTTTTTCAACTGGGAGATATTTTAGAGGGTATTTGCGGGTAATATTTCAACTTTGGCACCTATTTTGGTGTACTTATTCAACTTTCCCCTAGTGATCAATATTCTGGAATAAAATCCTTTTTTGGTAGCTTGGCAAAGTAAATTCCAGCACTTAACATCAGTCTTTTTTTTCCATTCCATTCTAGCAATGTATGTGCAAAGCAAGGTTAATCACACTTATCATATACAATCAGGGATAGGGGGTAAGTGTGATCACAGAGAGGGAAGTAAATACAACCATTCCTAATATAACCTTTCATCCAGCTTTCATGTCTCATTCACTTTTAAACCATGGGACTTCACTAATAATCAACTTTGTTTCTGAAGTTGCAGCCACTCTTTTCAGAGTGAAGTTCTCTGTCTCATGAACATGATGTTTTTCAGCCTCTGCACAATTGATACACTGGTATTTTGTATATACAGATTGTGCATTGGAATTAGGTTGGTTCAGAATTGTTATCAGAACTATGTATGTAATCAATAAACACAAAGATTGGTCTTGGCATATGTAACACTGCCATCAGTTTGATTAAACCAGGCAGAGAATCAGTCAATAAACAAAGAAAACAAGAGTGAGGAATGGAAAACTGGTGATGGTGAGGACTAAGAAGGTGAGAGTAAGTGTGATTGCCAGGTATAATGATGCCTAAAAAATGAGACATATACATACAGACATACAGTAGATTAGACAAGGTGACAGATGACATATACATAGACTTGTATGAAATGTATAGAGAAATTTCATATAAGTCTATGTATACACATCATACTGAGACTGACAAGCCTGAAATAACCAAGTTTACTGCTTTGGTAAGTTCATATGGCTCTGGCACCATTTACAAGATAATAACATTTACCCCTCTGATGTGGTGTGATCATACCCACACAGCACAGGTATATCCCAACGATATCCCATTGATATCCCCTTAGGAAAAGTGCGATGTCCCAGAGACAAGGAGTAGGGATATCTCAGGGATATCAAAATGTCTGAGCATAAAGACATCCCAATGATGTCTCTTTCTTGTAGCACAAGTATATCCGAAGGATGTCTCAGAGATATCGCCAAGAGACAACAAGTGAGAAGTCCCAGGTAGTACTTGCAGGCACCTTCCTATCCTCAATGGACTCATTTCCTACCACACAGAAGAACCCATTACTTCTGAAGATGTCTCTATTTGATCTAGGAATACCTAATCTTAAGTTCTTGACTGATCGAAGAGTGACGATTACGGGGGAAGAAAATCCTGTTCCTAGAGGGAGTTCCATCATAGAAGACACATCTCCAAGGGATGATATTACACACCTTAACACGAGGGGTCATGGACGAGATGATTTAGCCTTACACCTCTTGAAAAATATGGACTCAGGCCTCCAACCAAGATTGTTGTATCCAGACAAGCTGATCAGACATCATTAAATAGAATAAAGCGGAATAAATTAAAATTCGGACAGCAATTTTTTCACTTTCCTTGGTGACAGTTTTCCTGATGTATGGTAAGAAAATCCTTACTTATCCTCAGGACAAATCAAGAAGATCAATTTGATAGAAAAGATCTGAGGTTGCTGATCAGGGCTCATGGGAGTCATTTACCATTGAAGCTATGCACCTGACTGAAGGCAACAAAGAGCACTGAAGATGCCTAAAGACATCCCTAAGATGTCCCTAAGACATCCTCCTCAAGATATCGAAAAGTGTTTGACTGAAGATGTCTTCAAGATATCCCCTCCAGGATATCCAGAAGCATTCAACTAAGGATGTCTTAAAGATATCAACTGAAGATGTCTCAAAGATGTCTCTTAGATATCCTGAAGACATTCCTTACGAGATGCCCGAAGCCGTCCGAAAGAAGATGTCTTCAGGATATCCCATAAAGACCAGGGGACAAGTCATTCAGTTAGGGACATCCCTTGGATATCACTGTGCTGTGTGGGTAATGACCTCTTCAGCCTAAATGCTGTAAACTCATACAGTTTTAAAAGTGAGTGGATGAAAATGTCATGATTTGAAGCAAACAGTCTAACTATGGTGAACATAAAATTACTTAATTACATCTGTCATAGAACAGTTTTACCAATAATTAAAATATGAAAATTTGAATTTTGTACCTCACTTACCCCAAATGATCATTCATTATGCGACAAGAAAGAAAAGGCATAACTTACCATATTACTTGGTACATATCTTTCTTGGGTCTTGGCTTTGTGCTCCATTTCAGTTGTCTCAGTAGCTGTTATTTTGCGAGTGATTTCCTTATCAGCCTTCGTCTCCTTCTGAATTTGCTTCTGAGTGGCAGTGTAAACTTCTTTTCCATGAACAGTTGATTCAGAGGGTTGAGGTGGTACTTTTGAGAATTGGGCCTGTTGCTCTGCCCTGTAATAAGTAATATCTCTCATACACATGATGAACAAAGTTTGATAGTGTGTATAATTCAGACTCAGAAAAACACCAAAGATTCATCATGCTATCAAATTGCATGCAGCTAAATAATACATGCATAAAATAAAACTTTAAATATTCTAAAACATTAAACCCAATTAGACTAGATCTGTTCATTATGAAAAAATACTATATCATGAGTATCATGAAGCACTAAGACAATCTCCAGGACGATGAACAATTTCGCATCTGGCTTGCAGCCAGAGTTTACCTGGTTCTTCCAGCCACAGTAGTTGAAGTGATTGAAGTGGACTGAGCATCAGAGGTCATTTTAGTGGACTCATCAGCAGAGGAAATTTTAGTGGATTCAGCAGTGGTCTTTTTAGTGGATTCAGCAGATGTCTGTCTTTCACTGAAACAAGTCATGGGGAGTTACGAAACAAGGAACAAGGAATGGGTAAGAGTAAAATGTTGCAGGGCAGGCTGCAATGCAGTTATGATTGATTGATTGGCATACAAATTAAGTTATTCTTGGGGATAGGAGAACAATTATCAGAAAAATGTGATTTAGAACTCTGAATGAAGATCACAAAATTTAAGGAGCTCAATGATTAATCAGGCTTTGTTGAAACCATGAGAAATTAGTTGCTCTTGACTAAAATATACTTTTACTTACAGTCTAGCTTCATAACTTGTGGCCAGCCCCAACGCAAGGGATCTCTGCTGACTGGGAATGGCAAACTGTTGCTCCTTTGCACTCTGTTCCTTCATCCGAAATTCCTTGGAAATTTGATCCTCTTCAAGCTGGAAGGAATAAAAAGTCAGGATGAAGAGATATTTTAAATAAAGATAATTAACTTTCATCAAAGTAGTGTACAACTAAAGAATATTTATTCTTAAAAGTCCCACCTCCTTGTAGCTGTTGTACAGTGCTCCAGCTTTCCTACGTTTGATCTCCTTTTGCCACTCTGTTTCTGGCTCCTTAACAACCTTTGTCATCAAATGTTCTCCTGAGTCTTTTTCAGCATGATGGACCACAGAGAGGTTGGTGTTGACTCGTTCTTCAAACACCCTGTCCAGCTCTGAATCCATTCTTTCTTCTTGGTAGCCCTTGAGGTCATAGTCATACCATGCTACAAGGAGGGGAAAAAATCATCCCAACTTCTACTGTCCTACATATGCCAACCCCAGATCAATCCATAGCAGGCTCTCTCAAAACTGGAGAAAGATGTACTGCCTATAGAAAGAAGATAGCTACTCAACTCTCATACACTACAGAAGGACATGGTTATCTGCAACAACTTCTATTTCATAAATCTTATGTTTCTTTAAAGATGACTCAGGACATGATCAGGTTCCAAAGATGATAAATGAGACAATCAAATGGCATGGAAAATATACATGAAGGTGAGCTCCACTGTGGTTCCTCATGATGGAAAGGGATCCCATGCGTTGATAGATGGCGATATCGCATGACAGAATTTAATCTAAAAGCTCGGAAGATAAGGAAATAGGAATGTGAGTCATGCAAAAACATTTGGTACCTGTCATAAGCAAATCACCAGAACACCAAAGCAAAGCATATACATACCTCAAATAAATTCCTCAGTGAAAGCATCATTTCCCTCACTTTCAGGGTCCACACAAGAAGTCAGAGAGCCTTCACTCCAGCAGAGTTAAGCAAGAAGCTTTGCAGGACAGTGCATTGTTCACTCTCCTTTTCTTCAAGCGTGCTTTGATTAAGTATGCTTGTTCTGTTAGGTGTAGCCAGCTTGTTATGTGATAGAAACCAAGGTTGCCATCCTTGACATGACTTTACAAATGACAGGTAACAATATCAAGGAGGACATCCTTGGGAAGTGTTCATGCATCATGTGTGTGAGTGTATGAAAAGAAGCTGTGTGAGCAGGAAAAAATATGAAGAAGCTTTTGTCTCCTCAGTTCAATGTCATGTTTCATGGTGAATAAGAAAGCTGTGATAATGCAATGACAATGACAACAACGATGATGATGATGAACATGAAGATGTCCATGACAGTGGTAGACACATATGCACACCACAATACAGGGGATGACTTATAGCAAAACAATAAATGGCAGATGGAGAATGTTTAAAGACTCACGTTTTGGGGAATTTTTCAAGACTGCCCGGTAGTCATCCTTACGGGGAGTGACATCCAGCTGAGTAGAAGCAACAGCTTCACCTAAGGCATTCTTTGCAATCACTTGAACAGTGCCATGGTCATATTGACGGGTCTTGGGTATGTCCAGCCTCCACATGCCATCATAGGTAAGTTTGTATCTGGAGCCCTGGTTAAGGACAGGAAGCATGCAAGATGAGATGGCTATTCATATTGTTTTAAGTCTCACAAAAAGTGCAGAGTTCTTGCTAACATTCATGACAGTATGTCCATTGATCAACCACATGACTCTGGGTCTAGGATAGCCAGTGACCCTGCAGTTGAAGTGAGCCCAGCTTCCTTCTATGACATTGCAAGGTTCTGGCTTCAAGACAAATTGTGGGGCCTCTTTTGTCCTTGCTGGTTCTTCTGTTTCCTCTGGTGCTCTGTTGAAACCATGCCATGAGCATTTACTCATCCACAGAGGTCCAGGAGCATCACTTGAAAAAATATGCATACCTTTGCCATGCAGCTTCCATTTCCTGAATCTTCTTGACACTTTGCATACCCTTGGGCAACTGAGACTCATAAATAATCCCAGGCTTTCCAGCTGTTTTTATCACTGCTTTGGTCTCATCCATTCCATATAAGTTTGTTGCTCTGCAAAGATATTCACCTGAGTCTTCTGGATAGACCCAGCCAAAATGCAGAGCAACATAACCAAAATCATAGATGGGTGTGAAACGATTCTCTGTATGGGGAAACAAATATAAAAAATTATCATATGTGCCACCCAGAAAAATAAAATACACCAGTATTAGGTGCCTGTCAGAGAAACTGTATTCCACTCACTGTACGGAAGTGGCTTGCCATTCAAGAACCATTCAACTTTCATGTTTGGGTCACCCACTGGAGCAAGCTGGCATTCAAACTTTGTGACATCAAACTCTACAAGATCTTCCTTGCTTTCAATTTGAGTTACAAACCTAAATGAAAATAAAGGACATATACTGCAGTGCAAAGGTCATAGAACACCTTTCATCATGGGCGTTGATCACAGAACAATGATGAACATCTTTTCATCATTGACTCTCTCTCAATTGAGTAACATTCATTTCAAAGAATAATTCAGCTGTCTCAACTGTTCACAGCTATCATAACTAGAAGCAATGTCCCAGCGATCTTACACTTGCTGCAGAATCTTTCCTGTTTAGTTTCCCAACTTCAACCAATGCAATACTTTTGGGTCAAACAGTATTGGGAGCAACTGCCATAGAAAACTCAAATGTGGTGGACCACTCACAAACATTAATGCAAAAGCAGAAATGAAGGATTCAATGAAGGCTCAGAACACAGAAAATATAATTTTCCATATTCAAATTAGCCCCGAAATAGTGAAAATTTTGACAAAAAGAAAAAGTATGATGATATTGGTAGGACTATAAGAATCAACATTAATAGGAATAAATGAATGAATAATTTTTATGGAGAATAATTATGAAAGATTCACATCAACACTTACCTTGGAGGTTGCTTTTTATCAGAATCATATATGTCATCCTCTGTAAGCATGATCTGATCTGTGTATTTCTTTAAAGCAGCTTCCATCTGAATGAGGTACTCTGACTTCTTCATCCCCTTGGGCAGCTGGTTCTGCATAATGATACTTGGAGAAGCTGGAATTAATATAAAAAAGACATTGTAACCTTCTTGACTAAGTGTTTTACTGGAGACATTAACCATTCTCTTACCTTTGCACATAAAAGTGGCCTTGGTAAAGTCTTCTCCATAGTCATTCACAGCTCTACACACATATTCCCCAGAATCTTCCGAATAAGTGTAGAGGATTTCCAAACAGATATAACCAAAGTCATAGACTGTGCGAAATCTGTGTCCTGCCTTCAGAAGTTTCCCATTGTGGTACCATTCCACTCTAAGTTTTGGATCATTCTTGGGCTCAACTTGACATTCAAAGAAGGCCCTTTCACCTTCCCCTGTTTCTAGGGGTGAGATCTGGGAACAAAGTCATTTATAAAATTATAGCTGATAGGGTGGCAATATAATATTTTGCAAAAGACAACATTAAAAAATTTAGCATACATGTTTTACAAATTTTGGTGGGCCATGTGGCTCCTCTTCTGCAACAGGCTGGGTGGGAGCTGGCTCTTCCAGCAATTTCAATTTCTCAGCAGACATGCCCGAGGGAAGCTGACTCTCGTAAACAATATCTCTTTTCCCTGTACAGAAATTGCATGCTTATACTTAACCTCCACATGATCACTAGTGTTTAAGGTCAGCAACTTGAGATGAATATAGCAGTAACAATGTAAGGAAATTGCACAGAGGAATATAATGTCTCAGGAATACATTATCCACAATGGTAGAGATCACTAGAAATATAAGAGTAGGAAAATCTACCAGCAACATTCAAGGGGCAACTACGAAAGCTCTGACCATGAAGGAAATGGGTAGCATGCACAATCCATTACTTCTGTTAGGAGAGAGTAGTTTGATTAAGTCCTTGCAAAAGTGAAAAGAAGAGAGATCATTCCCATCTGAAAAATCCCAAAACAGTAGGGTGTATGATATGCTTATGACTGACAAATTTGCATTAATGTAACAACAGACACATATCAGTCCACTGCAGCCAAATGCTGTCAAACTTTCTGTACACAAGCACTAATATCAAGCTCTGAGGCCAGCCCACTTTTGTAGCTTGCTGGCATTATATTTGAGCATGCACAAGCATCATGCATCCTTCAAAGTTCCTCCCATAACCTCCTCCAAGACCAGACAGAAGCAAAGCTCTCCCTTCAGAAGCAAGAAAATAAAAATAAAAATGTATATACCTGGTTCCACCATTATCTCTCGCAAACCATGGGCCTCTAGGAACAATTGGTACTGATCTGTGGTGCAAAGAGGATAAAAGATCTATAATTTGAAAACTTGGTTTGAATATGGTCTAGTCGGTCATGACTAGACCTAAACAGGTTTTCATTAGTATCTATAAAACAGAACAGGCAAAGTTCACCAATCCGAAGAAGAGAAATACATAGTGAAATCCTATGGTCATTCTACCAGAACACTCTCATACTAGACATGCTCAGATTTTTAACTGCTATTACCATCATTATTCTGAGTCTTACCTTTGCATGTTAGAATGGCCTTTGTTGTGGCTGATCCCCATTTATTGGTAGCACGGCAGATATACTCTCCTGAATCTCGTGGGAATGTCCAGTCAATATCAAGAACCACAAATCCAAAATCATCAATAACATGAATTCGAGATCCAGCATCGATTGGATGTCCATTATGAAACCAGTCAATACGCATTGATGAGTCTCCAACTGGCTCAACTCTGCAATCAAAATGGGCTGGAGCTCCCTCTTGGAGATCTGGCAAATCCTTCAAGGAATAATAGGGAAATACTGAATTCCAACATTCCATCCAATTATTGGATTTACATTAGAAACAGTGGATGTATTACTTGTATTTCTGTGATGAAACGAGGAGGATTTGGAGTCTCTTCATCAACAACCTTCTCCTCTCTCTTATACAAGGACTCTTCCAATTTTTGGATACTCTCATTTCCTCCAATGAAATTCTTAGGAAGCTGTGGTTCCATAATGATCCCCTGTCTTCCTTTCACTATCAACTGACATGATACAGTTGCCTCTCCATGATGGTTTGTGGCCTGTGAGAAAATCAGTTTGATATGAAAAACTGATAGTAAAGCCATTCCCACCTTTCAAGGCATCTATGGGAGGATGACAAAGTTAAATGAAAATAGGGCCCTGAAGAAGGCTCTATTTGAACCACTGGTTACTGGTTACTGATGGATATGCAATCAAGGATCATCCTTCACCACTGGAGTTCCACATTTAGAAATGAGAGTGTTAAATGCTCAGGGGTCTCCCTTCTCAAACAAGCCATGGTTTGCACTCAAAAATAATTGTCTGGCTAGGTTGATTTTTAACCCAGGTCCCTTGCCTTAGCAGTCAACCTCACAACCAACTGAGCCATTTACATGTCCCTTCTTGGACCTATCTCTCTGCATTGAGTACCAATTAGGCATCAAAATAATTTTGTCTAGACCATTACTTGATGCTCTCCTGCCAGTCAAACCTTTGGTGCTTTATACAGCAGGATATGAATAAGATGCAGACAGATTGCATAAAGAAAAATACTGAGACTCAACTTGCCTTGCATGAATACAGACCAGAATCTCTTTGGTAAATACCAGAGATTTCAAGGATGACATATCCAAAGTCACTGATGGTCTTGATTCTGGAGCCTTGTGACAATGGTTTTCCATTGTGGAACCATTCCACCTAGTGAAAAACACACCAATGAATGGTGTATCCCATATTAAGACTATTGCAATGAACTGTTGGAGGACTGACTCTCAACTCACCTTCATGGAGGCATCATTGATAGGCTGCAGCTGGCACTCAAAATGAGCAAGAGAATTCTCATTCAGTGAGAGGTCCCCAGGTGTTGTAACAAACACAGGAGGTTGTCCCTCTGCTTCTGGAGATATTGGCAGTGGCTCCCTTCCCAGGCCTTCCAGTTCTGCTATTTTTTCCATACCTTTCTGCATGGTTTTTGGCAACTGGGACTCCAAAATAATGCTGCGCTTTCCTGCAATTACAACCAAAGTGGTTGGTGTTGGAACTGGTGTGTTGGTGGTTGATAACATCAGACATTAGAGTGAGCATGTGGTGGAAAGTCACCTTCGCATACAAGCTTTCCACTTGTCACTGCCTCTCCATAATCATTTGAAGCACGGCAAGAGTAAACTCCAGTGTCCTCTGGGTATGTTGGAGACATCTCCAAGATCACAAAGCCAAAATCACAAAAGGTCCTGATTCGAGAGCTTGCCTTCAGCGCTTTATCATCTTTGTACCATTCAACCTAAATTATTTTTGGGCTTCAGTAACAGAAAGCATGCCTCTCACTCAACATTCTACACCAGAATTTTCATGAATTTCTTATACCTTGAGCTTGGCATCATCTGTTGGAGTCAACCGTGCTTCAAAGTGAAGACTTTCTCCTTCTCGAAGGTCAGCATTCTCCAGGGGAACTGTGAAAACTGGTGCTGTTCCCTTGTATGCCTCTTCCACCTTCTCTCGTCTATAGCTCCTCATTGATTCTTCTAGAGACTGGATTTTGTCAAGTCCTCCTTCCATTTCCTGCAACCATTTTAGGTTCATCAAATTTCTAGCCAATCATTGCCCAAATCTTAAAACAAGTTGTTGAGAATGGCTGATTGGAATAAACAGCAAAAGACAGCAATACTGACAATGAATATGTATGATGGTAGATAATCTCTTATGACTGAAAAAAAGTTTATCCTATGAACCTTTGGCACTTGAGGTTCCAGGATCAAATTAGCCTTTGATACGCATCTCATAAAGGCTTTTGAGACATCTTGACCCAGTTTGTTCACTGCCTTGCATTGATATTCTCCAGAATCCTCTTCATAGCAGTAAAGAATATCCAGGATCACTATGCCAAAGTCATGGAAAGTCCTGAATCGATGTCCAGTCCTTAGCTTCTTTCCGTTGTGATACCATTCCACCTTTAAAATTATAATAAAAACTTCCATAAAATAAAATTAATCAATCAAGAAGGAAAAGCAGTTCCTCTGTGTACCCACCACAAGATTAGGGTCATTCACTGGAGTGAGACGTCCCTCAAAGTGTGCACTTTGACCTTCAATCAATCTGGTAATATCTGAAAGGTGGGTAACAAATTTTGGAGGTTCCATGGCTTCAGTGACTGAAGGTTTGGTAGCAGGAGCCATCTGTTCCAACTTCCGAATCTTCTCCAATGAATCTGGTTGAAGGCTTTCTCCATACACACCACCCTTTCCAAGACACTGGAGGGTTGCTTTCGTGACATCCTCACCAAATCTGGCAACAGAAATGGCAACCACAGAGAACATGTGAACCAAAGTTTCCAATCTGTCATGGATGCAATTTGATATTGTCAACTTACTTGTTTGTTGCCTTACACATGTACTCCCCTGAATCATGACTCTGGACATAGGCAATGTCCAGGACAACAAACCCAAAATCAGCCACACTCTTCATACGAGAGGAATGACGAATGGGTTGCCCATTGTGGAACCATTCAACTTTCATGTTTGGATCACCAACCGGAACAAGATTGCATTCATAATGAGCTGAGTCCCCATCCTTCAACCCAATGACATCCTGTGGGAAAATAGATTCATATGTGAGGATCAGCTTTGAATAGCATACACTTTCCTTGTTGTTACCTTTTAAGCTAGAAAACCCAGTACCTGAATGTGAGTGGTGAAGTGTGGTTTCTGTCCTTGAGTTCTATCAACACACTCAAGCTTCACACTGATTTCAGCCTTTCCCCATTTGTTGACTGCTCTACAAGTATATGTACCAGTGTCACTCACATATGTCCCAAGGATCTCAAGAACAACCATACCAAATGCATGGACTGTGCGGATTCTGTGACCTGTAAATGAACATAGAGATTGCCTTGTTGAATCAATCTTGTTGAATAAAAGAATATAAATAATTCTCATTTGCGATGATCACACCAGCTTTGATAGGCTCCCCATTGAAGAACCACTCCACAACCATGCTTTGGTCACTGGCAGGCGTCAGTGATGCTTCAAAGTGAGCTATTTCCCCTTCACTGAGATTGGTAAGGTTTTCAAACTGCAATAAAGGATAATTATGCTTTGGAAGCTTGTTGAATGTAGTCAACGAAGACCAACTATTATGCTATTCTGTCAGCTCAATACCTGGGAAGTGAATTGAGGTGGGTGTCCTGCTTCTTCAGGCATGATCTCCATTTCAACTCTCTTCAAAGATTCTTCAAGGCTTTGAATGTGTTCCAAGCCTTCCTTACCTTTTGGATGCTGAGTATCTTCTATCAGACTGCCTTTAGCTAGAATAATGCCATTTGAAAAATAAAGTAATGCATCATGTAGAACAGAGCAACAGTTACAATGGGTTTACCTGCTACAACGATTGTGCTCGAAGTGAAAGCTTCTCCAGCTTGATTTTTGGCTCGACAGGTGTAGATTCCAGAGTCTCTCTGGTAAGAGTCAGTTAAGTCCAGTGTCACCAATCCAAAGTCATTCCTCATGGCAAACCGAGAAGCTGAAATGGAAGAAGCAGTCCATCCTAAAATATCTTAAATAACATAATGAACATTTTCATAACTGAGATGTGCTCACCATGCTCAAGAGTTTTCCCATTGAAAAACCATTCAATTGTTAGCTTGGGATCATCCTTGGGCTCTACTTGGCATTCCATGTGCAATGGTTGACTTTCCTCTAATACAAAATGAGGATTTAGAGGAACAATAAAGACAGGTTTAGGATAGGGAGCTTCCTCAGCTTCAGGGGGACGAAAAGCCTTTGCCATGTATCCAGCATCAACCTCTTGGATTTTCTCCAAACCAGACTGACCCATCGGATGTTGAGTATCAAAGTAGATATCTGCTTTGCCTGCCAATCAGCAACAATGGATTTTCATGAAACACACAACTCAGGATGAAGCTCTTTGAAAAGGACTCCCAGACAGTATCATGAAATATGAATGGTCATCATTGAATGAGATACTTACTTATGACACGCAGTGAACCAGAAGTCATAGCCTGACCCTTGCTGTTTGTGGCTTTGCACATATATATGCCTGAGTCATCTCCCCAGCAGTGTTGAACATCCAGCGAGACAAAGCCAAAGTCATTCTTGCACATGAATCGGGAAGCCACAGGTATGGGTTTCCCATTCACAAAAAACTCTGAAGAAGAGTCATGAGTATATGAATTTAAGAAAAAGGGATACATGAGGAAGATGTACTCTTTGTGCATCTTTGTGATTTTTGGGGAGGGTCTATGTGAGAAACTCACCAACTCTAAGGGTTGGATCCTTATGAGGTTCAACCTTGCACTCAAAGTGAGCAGCTTCTCCTTCTCGAACTT
Organism: Darwinula stevensoni; assembly: GCA_905338385.1. NCBI lineage: Eukaryota > Metazoa > Arthropoda > Ostracoda > Podocopida > Darwinulidae > Darwinula > Darwinula stevensoni. The sequence continues at coordinate 147,586 of CAJPEV010000011.1, read as the reverse complement.
CTTGGTTGTTTAGATGAGTGATGAACACAGGACTCTCAAAAACTGGCTCAGCAGGACCTTTCATTGTTACCTCAGGAGGATGTTCAAGTTGCGAAATGAATTTCATTGCCTCTGGATGCATTGTATCTCCTACCAGCCAACCATGGCCTACAATGAAACAAAAACAGTGAATCAAATGGAATGTCTAGTTTTCAGCAGGTACAAGAAACTGGATAAACTAGCTCACCTTCAACTTTTAGTGTGCATGTAGACACTGCTTCACCAAGCTTATTGGTGGCTTTGCATGTGTAAATCCCAGAATCATCAGGACGGACTCCCATAATATCCATTGTGACTACTCCAAAATCAAGAGTTGTTCTTATGCGTGTTCCTATTGTTTCAAAGACATTCACATAGGATATAATACATTCACCCATCACTGGCAGAATATAGAAGTTCTCTCTCTATGGATGTACTAGTGACTTTGAAGGATATAAAAATGGTATCCCACCTATGTTAAGAGATACTCCATTTTTGAACCACTCTATCCTGAGGTTCGGATCAGTCTTGGGTTCAACAAGAGCATCCAAATGAACATTCTGGCCTTCATGGAGGTTGTCTAAGCTCTCCAGATGTTTAACAAAAGTTGGTGGCTGTTGTGGAGCCTCCTCAATGTATGGCTCTGGTACTTTGTTCATCTCAGCTTCTTGCAGCTGGATTTTCTCCCAGCCTTTTGGATGCAGAGCAGTTCCCAGGATTGAGGAGCGAGCTGCATTTCCCAGAAGTGGAATCCATGAATTGAAACAGTCACAAATGCCCAGTCTTTTCCTTCTTTAAAATAGTACTTAAGGAGTAAGATGTCATAAACCTTGCCCTTGCCCCTTTTACCCAGTAAAAAATTCCAGGTAGAAACTGCAAGTATTCCATCTGCAAATGTGAGCCACTTCCAGAAGGAACTGCAGCATTTCCAACCAGATTATTTGTAAATTGGAATGCTGTTTCCAGTTGGAATGAACAAACAGGATACAGCCAGAATTTCATGCTGTATTCTGCCAGATCTCAGCTTTTCCTGTCAGAAAATGGCTGCACTCTTATTCCCAATTTGAACCAGTGACATTTCCTGCACAGCAATCCAGCAGTCAGAAAAGTCCATCACAAACTGAGTAAAACCAGTAATATTTCTGGCTGGAACTTTTTGTCAGGTATTCTGAAGATATTTAATCTATGCTATATACTCCACACTCACCAATGATTTTAATTGAAGTGGAAGTGATGGCCTCTCCAGCCTTGTTGATGGCTTTGCACATGTATACTCCAGCATCCTCAGGGATCACAGAGTTGATATCAAGGGTCACAAAACCAAAATCATGTGTGGTTCTGAATCGAGACCCTGTGGAACATAAAGTTATGATAAGTCTGTGACACAATGCATAGCCAAAACAAATTGAAATAATAGAATAGACCATAAGCATTTACTAAAGCTCAGGAAAAAATATTTCAATGTTTCATATGGAGTTCTCTTGCTTTACTGACATGAAATGCAGAGGTTTGAATGTTACCCTTGCCTATGAGAGACATAAGTGATGTGAGAATTCAGGCACACAAGTGAGGAGCTGACCTCCTGCTATCTACATGAATGTGCTTTCAGATATTTTAAAGGTCATCTGTGGCTTGTAGAGACCTTTGCCAAATGTGCAATTGAAAAACCAGAGCAAAAAGTGCACAGATGAACTTATTATTATTTAAGAAATTGGTTCTCTTCCACATGGATAAGAATTCTCCCTTTCTGGTTATATTGCTGGTCAGTAAACAAAAAATAATGCAAGAAATATAACTCTTCATCCTCTAACTAAAAATGGTGTTTCACTCTCTTCACTACATGAGAGAGCTTGCACATTCCAAAAAATTAGAGAAACATTGCAAAATAAAAATAAATTAGGTGGCTAGTGACATTAAAAACCTGAAATAGTTTCAGAGTTTAGGTCACAGAAGCAGTAGTAAGAGTTGCAAGATCAAACAAGGTGCAATAAAAATAAGAGTTGCAATAAAATTTGCAGTCTTTGTGCACATAAAGTTGCATGGATTTCAGTTTAAATTTTCTGTGACCTTCCTGAAAGTTGTTTTATGCATTTTTTCCATGGTAAGCATGCAATCAATACCTGTTCGTGCAGGTTCATCAGGATGGATGAGGAGACACCAGCTTTCTAAAAAAAAATAGGGGTCACTAATTATCTGTTAGTATTTCCTTACATTCTATTCTCCAAGACTCAGAGAGTGAAGAGATTAATTGTACACACCATGCAAGGAAATGTCATGCCATTGCTCAACTGTAGAAGGATGCAAGAAAGTGTCTCACACAAGCTATGGTATTTATCATTTTTATGAAATTTGAAACATCAAATCTATTTGACAATGAGCTGGGAGTCATAAACTCACCAGTAGCCAGCTGGACACCGTTGACATACCACTCCAGTCGGAGGTTTGGATCTCCAACAGGGACAACTCTGGCTTCAAAGTGAGCATGCTGTCCCTCAACCAATTCTGCTGGTCCTTTTAAGGGGGTCACAAATACTGGCTTTTCAAACACCTCTTCTTTTTCTGGAGGGGAAAGGACAACCTTTTCCTCCATTTCCCTGATCTTTGCCAAGCCCTCAGGATGCTGAGTATCCAACTGGATGCTTGCTTTTGCTGGTTACCACAGGAATAGGAAAAATTTTTATTTAGGTTTTTGCCAGTGCTTCCTTTGCTGTTTGGGATTGAATTATGACAAGTCTGACTGAACTCACATCTGATTTTGATAGAGGCTGTTGTGACTGCTTCCCCTAGGTCATTAGAGGCCCTGCACATGTAGACACCTTCATCCTCAGGACGCAGGTATGAGATGTCCAAGGCCACATGTCCAAAGTCATGAGTCTTCTGAATCCTGGAGCCTGAAGTATGAATGTTTGAATCAATCTCAAGTGGCTTAACTTCAATTCATTTCAATTTTGGATACATTTTTATTAAGTCAAGAACTCACTAGTTTCAATTGGTTTTTCATTGCGGAACCATTCCACCTTGAGTGTGGGATCTCCAACAGGAATAAGTCGACATTCAAGATGAGCTGGCATTCCTTCATTAACATTGTCTATGCTCTGGAGAGGTGAAGTGAACATAGGCCTCTGGAAAGTCTTCACTTCCTCTTGAGGAGGTCTGTATGTCTTGTCAATGGCTTCCAATTCCCGGATCTTATCCAATCCTTCAGGATGCTGGCTATCTGAGATGATTCCACTCTTCCCTGTAAGAATTACACAGAAGACAAATAAATACCAGCAACTAAATTTGTGAAAGATCTCCAAGATGAAAAATTTCCTCCTAGTTTCACATATCTGTACCTTCAATTCTGAGGGTGATAGAGGTCTTATCTTCTCCAAGATCATTGACTGCTCTAATAACATATTCACCAGCATCCTCAGGATACATGTGCATAATATCGAGAGCCACATATCCAAAATCACAAGTGATGTGATATCTTGACCCAGTTGGAAGCAGCTTCCCATTGTGATAAACCTCCAGTCTGAGTTTTGGGTCATTGGTGGGTTCCAGCCTGCACTCAAAGTGAGCATGCTGGGCTTCCTTTAACTGGCTGATGCCCTGTGCAGAGAGGACAGAGAAAGAAAATTGGAAGGGAGGTTGCATTCACATGAATGTGAATCCCTTATTGTTATACTGACCAATCTAGAACAAGGAATGGAGTTCTGTATATAATAAAAAGCAGTGCAATACCTGCAACTGGGTGATGAAGTGAGGGGCAGTGATGGGAGCTTCTTCTATTGCTGCCAGAGCAGGATGGACCATACTTTCCATTTCCCTGATTTTTTCCCATCCTTCAGGGTGCTGGCTATCCATGTAAATGCTTCGCCGACCTTGAAAAGAAGACAATTATTGGGATTTTTTTTTTTTACTGCAGAAAACAAAAGGCAAGAAGCCCATACAACATTCCAACCATGAGCTCTTCTGGTTTGTCAGCCAACAGGAAATTTTACCTCAAACAATGCATCTCAAATATTGCTAACCCATAAAAATAATTTTAAAGAAGTATGAGGAACAAAGAGACGAAAGGAAAAGGTAGAGGAGGAGTTCTTAAGGTCAAAATAAGACACTCTTGACCTTTACATAGAAAAACATTTAAAAATATTATATTTATTGATTTCCAATTTTCCATTTGGAATGCAACATAGGCTTATCTAAAGAATGGGGCAACCATGCACACTGGGCTCATTCAGTTGTGACCTGAGTCATGACTCGAGGGTCTCAGTTCAACGCTTGCATTGAGGCTTCAAAATAAATTTTACTGCATGGTGACACCTCTAGTCAATGTCATCAATCTTGGGCATAATAGTTTGTGAAAAGCACCACACCTGCCAAGAATCATGATCCTCTAGTCATGACTCGGGTCACAACTGAATGTGCCCACTACCAATCATAGTTTCACAATGCAATTCACTAAGATACTGAGCACAAGGGACCCTAGGCACATGACTCTGCCCTGCCTCTGGAACACCTGCTAACCCACCCCCCTCCCCCATCATAAAGTCAACTGACATGAGTAACCTTGGCAGACTCAATTTGGTTCATGTGGTCACTCTGAGGATACACTATCTGGCTCAGGGGTCTCCCCTCCAAAGCATGCAAGGAAATAAATCCCTGACTTGGTTGGGTTTTAACCCAAGTCCCCTGCCACAGGAGCCAAGCTCATTATCAACAGAGCCACTCACCTGCCCCACTCAATCAGAAAAGACTTCTCTAGACTTCTCCAGCTTCCTTGTTGAAAACACAATCATGCATAATTGTATGGAATATCTAATATCTTACCAGTAACATTGATGGTGCAGGTGTTGACAGCTTCTCCCATTTGATTGGTGGCCTTGCACATGTAGGTGCCAGAGTCTTCAGGATAGGAATGAAGGATATCAAGGGCCACATAGCCGAAGTCATGAGTAGTTCTGAATCTATGACCAGCTTTCAGCTGCACACCATTCACAAACCATTCTACTTTAAGATTTGGATCATTTACAGGCTCCAATCTGCATTCCAAGTGAGCATGATCGCCCTCCCGCAGATTGTCCAGGCTGCAAGAAAGATTTCATTGCATGCACATACTGAGGGAAAGAATTCAAAATAGGAAAGGCCATCAATTTCCTTTTTTTTTCATGAAAGAGCAACCCATGATTAAAGTGCATGTGATGAAGAGGTTGAGGTAAAAAAAAAAAAAAAAAGTAATCCAAATAAATATGAAAATAGGTCAGCAATAGAAATTTAATCAGATATTCATTTAGCAAGTATGTAACCAGGATAGCACTAAGTAAAACTAATTTTAATGGCCTCTGATTCTGCAAGCATAGATGCTGGTTGAGTGATTGTTGACTGGCAAAAAAATTGATAAGCTGAAGCCCTCTATAAAGGCAACATATATAAACTTGCCTGTTCAGAGGAGTAATGAATTCTGGTCTCCTTAATATGAGTGCCTCTTCCTCTTTCTTGGGTTGTTCATATGCTTCCAGTTCCTGGATTTTTTTCAATCTATCTGCATCTAAGGTCTCCAGATAGAGGCTCTTCTTCCCTGTTGACAGTATCAATTCTTCATCAGATTCTCTTCTCACCCATCAGAAAAAAAGTATTCTGTTACCTTGGACACCAACAGAGCATGTTGTAATGGCTTCTCCCAAAGCATTGGTGGCTTTGCACATGTAAGTCCCTGAATCCTCAGGATATGCATAGAGAATGTCCAGAGCAACAAATCCAAAGTCATGTTGTGTCCGGAAGCGATGACCTAGACAAGTAAAACTTTATATTCCTTGTGTTGATGGAAAATTAAAATAGAAAGTCTGAAAATCTGGCAGTAATGCAAAAAGACCATATCCTATAGAGTGAAATACAACAAAGCTTTCAGCCCCTTTCTAAATCTGTGCAAGAAGAGTTAATAACCAGTAGACAGAGGGACATACCTTGAGGGATTGGGCGACCATTGTAGAACCATTCCACTTTCATAGTAGCATCATTCACAGGAGTGAGAGTAGCCTCAAGATGAACAGGCTGAGCCTCGGCAATGTTTTCCTGAGCCCGAAGGGGCCTTGGGAACTGAGGCTTTTCAAAGGGACCAATTGGCTCCTCAGGTGGTACATAAGCACCCTTGTGCTCCAATGCCTTCAGCTTGGGTACTGCATCTGGGTGAGCTGAATCTAGTATTAGGTTGCTTCGAGCTATGGAAAGGTAAGATAAACAGAAAACTGAATTAGCTTGTCCAGTCTCTATGCATAAGTCACATGTATGTGCAGAATGAGTAAGCCTGCATTAGGCATTATTCAGATTCCTCAATGCTGAGTCACTCACGATTCACATTCAACTTTATTGATGAAGAAGCAGTCCCCCGTTTGTTGGTTGCCTTGATAGTATATTCTCCAGAGTCCTCTGGGTATACATCAAGGATGTCCAATGCAGCAAAGCCAAAGTCATACATAGTGCGGAATCTGTGTCCTAAAGCATGAATCAACATGATGATTTGATTTGAAACTTTCAAGCTATTCTCATTGCTGAATCCAAAATTTACCTGTAGAGAGAGGTTTCCCATTGCAAAACCATTCAATCTTCATGGAATCATCTGGGTAGGGCTCTATTCGGCATTCAAAGTGAGCACTCTGCCCTTCAATGCGATCACATAGTCCTTGCAAAGGAGCAACAAATATGGGAGCAGATTTCACTTCAACTTCAGCTTCCTCTGTGCGTTGGTACTTATGGGCATCCTCTAGCTGACGAAGCTTCTCCAATGCAGCCTCATTCTGACTCTCCAACAACAAGGATGCTTTAGCTGCATGCAAAGCAAGCAATACCATTAGTCATGTCTTGCACATATACAGTACAGAGGAAAGTAATGCATTGGAGTAGTCATAAACATTGAAGTCATGAATGTTTTCTCACAATGTGCAACCAAAGTAGCAGATGTTGTTGCAGTCCCAAGTTCATTGGTGGCTTTGCAAGTGTATGTGCCTGAGTCTTCAGGGTACACATGGGCAAGATCCAATGCCACAAATCCGAAATCATGTAGGGTTTTTACTCTGGATCCTAAATTGCAAAAACAATCAGTCTTATATTTTTCAATAACATACAACAGACTCACAAAAAGAATGCCTAAAGAGATTTCCAGTGCCAGGAATAGGAAGATAACTGACCTTGTTGAATGGGAATGCCATTTTTGAACCATTCAACCTTGAGATTAGAATCTCCCACTGGGATAAGGCGGCATTCAAAGTGAGCACTCTGGTTCTCATTCAATTCCAGGTTGTGGAGTGGTTGAGTAAACACAGGAGGTTGGGTGACAAATTCATCTGGAGGAGGTGGTATGTACCTGTTGGCATCCTCTAAGTGCCTGATTTGTTGCATTGCTCCCTCATGCACAGTGTCAGTGTAGATGGCTCTCTTTCCTGAAAAGAATACCAATGAATCACATTCAAGCTGAAATTCATGCCATGAGGCAAAAGTAAGTTTATTCATAACCACAAGATCCTCACCTTGGACAGATAATGAGCAAGAAGTGATGGCTTCTCCAAGGGCATTGGTGGCTTTGCAAGTGTAGGTACCACAATCCTCTGGGTAAGCATACATGATATCAAGTGCCACAAAACCAAAGTTGTTGCTTTCTGTGAAGCGAGACCCTAGAGGGTGGTAGAGCATTTTGACATATCCAATTATCTAATTTTCTGTATACTCATAAATAAAAAAAGGTTTTGGAAAGCTTTCTGTACCTGACTTCACCGGAGTCCCATTGTGGAACCACTGGACTTTCATGGTGGAATCAGACACTGGGATGAGTCTGCATTCAAAGTGGGCCCTCTGCCCTTCCTTGATAGAAATGTTCTTGAGTGAGGATGTGAACACTGGTGGTTGTGTTGTGACTTCTTCCTCATGCTCTGCTCTCTGGTATTTCTCTCTGTCTTCCAAGTATTGGATCTGCTCTAACCCTTCTTGGTGTGCAGTGTCTGTTACAACCTGTCTACTACCTGCAATGGACACATTAGATAACTCCCATGTAACTCTTTGAGTGCTGAGTAATCAGAGAGGTCAGAAAGTTCTCACTCACCCTTTACAATGAGCTGAGCTGAAGACTCATCAACACCAGCTAAATTGGTGGCTCGGCATGTATAAAGCCCAGAGTCTTCAGCAATTAAGTCAGCAATGTCAAGGGCCACATAGCCAAAGTCATGAATTGGATGAAAACGAGATCCTGTCAGAGAATATGCACAAATCATTCACATGCAAATAGGCTGTCCCCTTCTTGAGGGAAGAAAGACTAGCTTTTGGAGAACTGAATATTCCTGCCAACTCACCAACTTGCAGGGGTTTGCCATTCTTGAACCATTCCACTTTGAGGTCAGAATCTGCAACGGGTTCAAGTCTACACTCAAAGTGAGTTTGCTGTCCTTCCCTCATGTTTAAATGATCCTTCATTTTAGAAAGAAATTTGGGCTGGATCTGCAAAAGGAAAAACATGGATGTAAAAGCACCATGTTATCAAGAATCAGTCATTGACCATGCCCATCATAGGGTTTTCTCTGAAGGGCTCCATGTAGAATCCTAATAAACTTCTCTTTTCAAGAAATTAGTGTTCTAACTTAGAAAAGCCCATTGACTGATTATTGTAGAGAGGGTGCTCAAGGGCCTCCAAGAAAGCCATATTTGCTTTGAATAGTCTACTTTGATAATGTGAAAAAAGAATAAACTTTTCAGAAAAAGCAACTTGATTTTTTTTCCATCAGCATCTTCTTTAATGGAACATAATAGAGGTTTAACTTTTAAACAGAAAACAATGCCTCCTTTTCAAATTTTCTCCAATTGGCATATAGTGAATATATACTTTCTCAACTTCACATAATCCAAGTCAATGAACCAGAATTATGCAAAAAATGTAATTGTAAAGCAAGAGGATGTGACCATAGGATTTCAATCAAAATTTTAAAAAAAAGTGCTTTCTTCTGACCTTGACAACTTCTTCAATCCATTCCCTTCTCTGGTAGCGAGAAGCATCTTCCAGATGCTGAATTTGCTGCAAACTCTCTGGATGCTGACTCTCCAGGATCATATGTTTCTTGGCTGTAATAGAAATGAAAAACTGATGCTTACATCAAGATCTTTCACATGAGTGGATGAATATTATTTCCTCCATACCAATGACTTTAACAGATGCAGATGTGACAGCTTCTCCAAATGAATTTATAGCACGGCAGGTATAGACTCCAGAATCTTCTGGATATACACTGAGTAGATCCAGAGCCACATAGTCAAAGTCATAAGAAGGACGGAATCGATGACCTGTAGAAGTACCCATGGTCAATGTCAGTGCTGTGAAAGACCCAATCCCCTTCCAAAATATGTTCAGACACGTGGTTACTCACCAACACGGACTGGCTTTCCATTGACAAACCATTCAACCTTCATGCTTGAATCTCCAACAGGATGCAGTCGGCATTCAAGATGGATGTTATTGCCTTCAATAGCTTCAATGTTTTTCAAAGGTCTTGTGTATGTTGGTGGCCCTTGTGGCACCACTTCCTCCATCTGTGGAGCCACAGGGCGGCCTTCCTCTAAAAAATAAATCTGCTCCAGAGCTGCTTCATTTTGTGTTTCAGAGATAATGTCCTTCTCTGATACAATCTGCAAGAGAGGGATATCTCATCACAAATGTTGTTCATTCAAGAGTAAGGAAGGGAATGAGATGAAAAAATTGAACACCAATGCTCACTCTGATCATAGAAGATGTATGAGCAGAACCAAGGTGGTTAGTTGCCCGGACTGTATACTCTCCCGTGTCTTGTTCCGTTGCCCCAGAAACATCCAGTGCAACATATCCAAAGTCAAAGTATGTTTTGAATCGAGAGCCTAGATGAATAAGATGTTGTTCAATTAAAAGTTTGAAGCAGTTATCTAGGAGAGATTATTTTTCTCACAAAGGAAGAGTATGCATACCAACAGTGATGGGTCTTCCATTGGAAAACCACTCCACTCTCATTGTGGGGTCACCCATTGGCTCTAATCTACATTCTAGATGAAAATTCCCTCCTTCTTTCACAGGTGGATGGTCATGCAAGGGCTGAATAAACACAGGCTTGGATTTTGAAATTTCTTCAATGTCATAATGAGGTTCCTGGAATTGCTTCTGTTGAGCCTGCTTTGCTTTGTCATATCCGACCCTGTGCATGCTGGTTGTGTCGATGGCTGTGCGAGCTACAGTTAATGACAACAATATTCACTCAATAAAGAGGTGACTGAATCGAGAGTCAAACAACTTTTACCTAACTGCTAATATGATTGCTTTTGAGGAAAATAAATTGGAGTTGGCAGAGAAGTAACCACATAGAAAAGAGTGGGAAAGGTAAACATATTCATGGAAAGGGCAGCTTCTGTAACTACACCTAACACATTTCTCAAAGACACTACCCAACAGGTAAAAAAGTCATTTCAAAACTCAAGTCTCACTTGAGGCTAACACATTTTTCATTGGTTCCACCTCATTCTATTGTAACTAACAAGTTGAAAAAATGTAATTTTTTCAATGATTTCAATGCCCTTATCCTAACTATCTTGAATGCTTGGATGCAATCCCCTCATTACAACATTCTCTCAAGTGATATAGCCATTTTACATATCAATATGTTGCTCATATGAAAGACCCCATTCCTTCTCCATTTTAGCAGCATAAACCCTCTTTAGTGTCATTAAATTGCTTTTAGTGACATGTCTCCAAAATTGAACACAAAACTTTAAAAGGAGTCTAAATAATTGCTATTGAAACTTACTCTCAACCTCCATATGAGCACTAAGAGTGGCTTCGCCCAAAGTATTCTTTGCCACTACTGTGTAGGTCCCAGAATCTTCAGGCCTCACAGATAGGATGTCAATGGCAACATAGCCAAAGTCATGATATGTCTGAATACGATTGGCCTGCATCAGTGGCTTCCCATTGAAGTACCATTCAACCTGAAAACAAGAATCAATTTGTATTGCTGTCAATCACTGCATTATTTGAGCCTCAGGCAATAAATGAAACTCACAATCATCTTGGGATCATTCTGAGGTTCTAGTCTTGTCTCAAAATGGGCATTCTGTCCTTCCTTGATCTTGTTTGTCCCTTTGAGAGGACCAAGAAACTTGGGAGGGATCTGCTGAATGAAGGTCTCCTCCATCACTTTCCTTCCATATCGGCTGCAATAAGGAAATTCATGGTTTCATTCTTATCATCTGGAATATCTCCTCACATACAGACCCATGTCTGAGGTATGCATTTCAATTCAAACCTGGCATCCTCAAGATGTTGAATCTGTTGAAGACCTCCAGGATGTTGAGAGTCTTGAACAATATCACTCTTGCTCTTGACAGTAAGCTGTGCAGCTGTGATAGCTTCACCAGATGCATTCACAGCTCTGCATGTGTACGTCCCAACATCATAGATTGAAACAGCTTTGATGGTGAGTGCCACAAACCCAAAATTGAAGAAAGTCGTCATTCGAGAACCTGAGAAGAGATACAAAAAATATTACATTACCATGAAACCAATAAGACCACATTTTTACAGCCCTCAAAAGAGAGAGGAGATGAAGAGGCAGATGACAGAAGAAATGAATGTGAGAACTCACTGGCTTCAAGAGATTGTCCATCTTTATACCATTCAACTCTGAGGGTTGAGTCACCAATTGGCTCTAGGCGTGACTCAAAATGAGCCACACCATTCTCAGCAACACCAATTTGATCACGAAGGGGCACCTATATAAAATAATGCAGAGAGGAACCAGTGCAGGCATGTATTCTTCAGTATCAGCCTTCTAATTCCTGACATTTGGAACTTGTGTAACTAGTGGAACAGTGGTTGAGGAAAGTTGTTACATTTTTTTAATTATTCACTCTGGAATAACCCATAGGTACACAAGTAACACAATATTCCAATATATACTGATTATGTGCATGCTATCAAAAACTCCACATTACTTGTGAATGCAACAGGAAACACAAACCCAAACTCAAAATCTGTTTCGAGAACTGAAGATAGAGGTCTTTCCTTGAGGAAAACATCCATAAGACTCAATGGAGACTGAGGATGAAAATTAAATAGCTCTAAAGAAATACAATCATCTTGCAATACCTGATTGCTACTAGGAGCTCTAACCAATTAAAACATAGGACTGGACAATAATTTGAATCATGCTCTGAGCAAGGGGCAAAGCAATGCACTCACTTTCAGAGTATTTTCTTAGCTTTCACTCATTAAAGATAGAATGACCAATTCTGCTGATGCCTTTTCTGTAAAGAGCAGACCTACAAAATGAATTCCTCTGAACTCACCTTGAATTCAGGTTGAGGAGGAGACTCTACTTGCTCCTCATCCTGACGTGGACGATAGGCAGCATGTTTATATCCTTCAAGTTGCTCAATTTTCTCTATATATCTCTGCTGTTCAGGGATGCCTAATTCACTAACAACACCTCCTTTGCCTTTTGGGATAGCAATAAAGATACAGGTATGAACAATGTCTAAAGAGAATAAATTTTCTGTAAAAACTAGCCTAAACCTTACCAACAACACTTAGGACTGCCTCGCTGATGGCTTCTCCCAGTCTGTTGAAAGCACGCACTGTGTAAGTCCCAGTGTCTTCAGGACGCAAATGCATGATATTGAGAGCCACATAGCCAAAATTGAAGATTGTGCTTGTCCGTGAACCTGAAGGTATTGAGGCAAGAAAAAGAAAATTAGAATTAATATCCTCCCTGAAAGTGACAAAAGCTTTCAACATGATTCAAAACTAAATATGCTCGGTAAAAATGAGCAAGGGTGGAAAACTCACTTGCAGTCAGTGGTTTTCCATTGTGATACCATTCAACACGCATATATGGGTCACTCAGAGGCTTCAGTTGGGCTTCAAAATGAGCATAGGACCCTTCAAGGAAATCTCCTAAGTCCCGCAAGGGTTCAATGAAGACTGGCTTCTGAGAACTGCTTTCTTCCACGCTCTCAGTTCTCTGGTATCGAGAGTAATCCTCAAGACGTTGAATTTGTTCCAGACTTTCAGGATGCTGGCTGATGCTCTCAATCGTTGATCGTGCTATGAGAACCATAAAAAAAATCAAATAAAGAGCCACTGTCTACCAAGAATGCCAAGAGGTATCAATGGTGGTTTCTTACATGAACACTCAAGCTTAGCACTGGATTCTGCCACCCCCAAGGCATTAGTTGCTCGGCATGTGTATACACCGACATCGTGTTGACTCACAGTCAATATAGTAAGAGTGATGAATCCAAAGCGATAGGTTGATGTTACACGAGAGCCTGGAGCAGGTGTAAGAAATTGATAAGAGGAAGCAGAGCAAAATAGGAAAAGAAGGGAAGCTCACACACCACTACAATAAAGTTGACCAAAGCAAGAAAGGCAATGAAAAGGACAACAGCAAGAGAAAACATTGCACGCACTTGCTTCAATGGGTTTGCCATTGAAAAACCATTCAAGGGTCATAGTGGGGTCCCCAATGGGGATGACTTTGCCCTGGAAATCGGCTCTTTGTCCTTCAACCAATCCAGTGGCATCCCGAAGCTCTAGAGTGAATTGAGGTGGCTGTGTTGGTTTCACCTCATCCTCAGATCGAGCAGCATGAGGTCTAGTGCGTTCCACATGGCGCAGGTAGATGACCTCCGGCTCTAGTTCTGGTCTGGAAAAAAATAAAATAAAATTTATTAGGATATGGCTATAGAGAAGCTGAATAGTTTGGACGGGCTGGGAACGCACTCTGGTTCTATCACTTTTTGTGGCTTGGGGAGTTGCAGTCTCCAGGGAGCAGAAGAGGCAGGTTTCTGAACCTCAACAGAAACCCTAGCCCTGGTTGCAGCTGAACCAGCTGTGTTTGTGGCCATGCATTGATACCAAGCTGAATCTTTTTCCTGGGCACTGGAGATCTCCAAGGTTGAGGATCCCCCTTCTGTATGAATGATACAGCCTGGTGAAGTCTGAATGACAACACCATCCTAGAGGAAAGAAACAGAGCCTAGTCATTGAATTCAGCCACACAAACTAGTTATAAAAGATGAGAAAGATGCTCATATAGATGAACCTTTTGCCATGATAACTTTGGGACAGGAGTTCCAATAGCCCGACATTGAAGAATAATGGACTCTCCTTCTCTGACATTTGTAGTAGAAAATCTCTCAACAAATTTCGGGGCCACCACCACTTCTTTCTCAATAACCGATAGCGAAAACTAAGAGGAAAGACAGGTTTTTTATTATTTTGCTTTCATTAGTTATGGATGTCAATTTACCAAATAGGAAGGAAAACCAGACTCACATCATATTTGATTTCCCCACTTTTGTTTCGAGCAACACAGGTATACCGACCACCGTCATTTCTAGAGGCACATGTGATCATGAGGGAATGACCCCCAGATTCATTGACCAGGATCTTGTGCGTGGCATCGTCTGTGACCTGACGGCCATTCAGGTACCAAGCGACATCAGGATAGGGGCGTCCAGAGATGCGGACGTCAAAGCGGACTAACTTCCCTTCCTGGACCTCTTGGTCCCCACAGACACGAACAAAATTTGGTGCCAGACTCTTGGAAACATCTGACTCATTCACAGGTTGTGGTTCTGCAGAAATCACAGGCCTCACCACCCCTACTGGCTCCCTATAAGAAAATACCATCCTCTCTCAAGCCTCAAAAAAAAACAAGAAAACTCTTCGATGGATGTTTGCCCTATGGGTGGTGCCCATCCAACCCAATGCATATCAAATTAAACCTTTACTTGGTGCAAAATACTTTCTGACTGTGATACTATGCCCTTGAATTCATACCAATGACAACCTCACATCAGAACACAACTCATCAAAATGTAAATTTTTATAAATGACCCAGATGGACATTGAAGTTGATTTGTATACAGAACAAACCCAAGCAGCACAAACTTCCAATTGATGTCTCTGCAACATTACAGCAACATCATTTTGCTCAAATCATGTTGCAGCAACATTGCATGGACATTGCTTGCTGCTTGGAGGATTTGTGCCCAGTCTCTTTTACAAGCTAGTCTATGGGAGTAGAATAACACCTGAAAGGGAAATTTAGAAATTTGAGGCTATCTAGCACTATCCATACACTGAAAGCCCAAGACAAATCCAAATATCCAAAAACCCCTCATGGACAAATTCAGGCAATTGCATATATCCAGATGAAAATGCCACCCATCACAAACAGTACAGTGTTTTTCACTTGAGTCGGACATTTCTTCACTTGACTCAATCATGCACAAGGAATATCTCAAGCATGAGGTCTGAGGCAAGTGAAAAGTTATCAATCACAAGTGAAAAACACTGTAGAACATGGTAAGTGAAAGACAAGCAAGTTACCAGGGCCTGGAAACTCCATCAACAGTGCCAGGGGATCGGACACTCTTGAATTGCATTTCATCTTGGCTTCCAACTGCTTCAACAGCCAAGCACGCCGAGCTCACCACTCGTCCTATACCATGCCACCAGGTATTATTAATTGGTGAATTTACAACTCCTTGTCACTAGGATGATTATCTTTATATGAGATCATTCTCACCAGCAGCATTTTCAGCAAGCATTGTGTATTGACCACTGTCTTCTGGCATGGCCATCCGGATGTTCAATGTTGCAATTTGGTTGCCCACAGCCATTTTGTATCGTTGAGAAGGACGAATACGGATTCCGTTCTTAAACCAAGTCACCTGTGATACATGGCATCAAATGAATATGACAGGGAATGAAGTACCTTTGGGAATCTGATATGATCTCGAGAATGAGCCTCACCTTGGGTCTGGGGTTACCAGTGACCTTTGCCTGGAATGTAGCATCAGAGCCCTCAAGCACTTTAGAGCTGCGAGGTTTCTGTGCCAACTGAGGTGGGGATAAAGGGCCAGGAGTCACTGGCTCGCTCTCTGTCTCCACCTCCGTCTCCGTCTCTGTTTCGTTCGCAAGTCGCTTCGTTTTCGCCTCTCGGAATTCCGCATCTCGCAGTAAACGGTACTCGAACGTATCGACCCGAAAGTCCTGCGGAAACATTCACCAACTCACATCAAGTAACGATCATAAGTGGTTTTTCTTTTGTCTTTCAAGTGCAATGGCATTGTCATTTACCTCCTGCACCCCATTCGCATAACGTGTATCTTGTTTGGAGTATTGCGCGCCCACCGCTCCAGTCGTTTGGTAGGACTTTTCGTACTGCGACTGCATATATGATTCTGAGACTTTCCTCTCCTGTTGCCCATGTTGAATTGTCGTTTCCTGTTTCTGGAGCCATTGTCGATATTGGGCTGAAAGACAAGCATGATGATCTCACACGAAGAAGCGATGCATTCATTACAGGTATGCGTGTCCCGGGATTATTGTTATTTTTCCCTCTTTGCAATCACTACCGTAAAATCTGCGCATATAATATGCATTAAATGTACGAACTACTGATTCGCTTCACGAAAATCCCATTACATCCATCACCAGTGAGCACTCTAGGTAAAGCAGCGTCCGTTCCAAAGGGGGCAGTTCGTGACGGTTCTTGAACTATTACATCGGACTTGTGTTGAAGAGGCAATTAGAGCTAGACATTCATTTTCTC
Organism: Darwinula stevensoni; assembly: GCA_905338385.1. Classification (NCBI taxonomy): domain Eukaryota; kingdom Metazoa; phylum Arthropoda; class Ostracoda; order Podocopida; family Darwinulidae; genus Darwinula; species Darwinula stevensoni. The sequence continues at coordinate 130,961 of CAJPEV010000011.1, read as the reverse complement.
ACCTTCTGGCTGGATATAGACGGTGCAAACGGCCTCGCCATATTGATTGGTTGCTTTGCACGTGTACTCTCCTTCGTCTCCGGGCCCAATAATCGAGATGAGAAGCGAGACTTTTCCTGTCTGCTCATCGTACTTCATCTGGTATTTATTCGACGCTGGAAGGAAAAGTGAAGAAACTGAAATCCCGCTCTCAATCGGGTGACATCTCAAGCGACAGAACTGGCACGGGAACGGCCGGGAAAGTCACTCACGCATCAGAGGAGCGCCTTTTCTCGTCCAAGATACATTCGGTCTCGGGTTCCCTTTGACTTTCCCTTCGAACAAGGCATTGCCTCCTTGAGCGAAGCGGGCGTTTTTGAAGATCTGCTCAAACACCGGTGGGGACGCGTTCGGTATACGCCCCACCCTGCAAGAATATTCATACAACATTGTATGTCGTCAGACCTTTCTCCCGGCTCAGCAAATAACTATGTAAAATTTAAACGACCGCGTTCAAACAGGGAAAAAAGGGGGAAAGCCGAAACATATTCCCATGAACAAAATAATCGCACGAGTATGTGAAATGACGGATTCGTGACAAATGGGGGCGAAATCTCTTTGCCAGGATCACGGAGCACGTACGCAGAAATATAGGGCCTCCGGGAGTTTGAAGAAAAAAATAGGACACTTCAAGCCTCAGCTTCCGTATAGGCAGGGATATCAAAAATAATACTCTCAGCCATCTCTATCTCAGCGTTTCCGAACCTGCTCTCTTGATGCCATCTTCAAGGCATCGAGTCAATGCATACATTTCCTTGGGGTACTACCGTAATATTTAATCCATGCTCCAGAACCTGAACGTGATGACACGAGCCATCGATTCTGCTGTCCTGACTTGTCGCTTCAAAGGATTAGGTTTAGAAGCTCCTTGCAACACCTACAACGTTTCTATCAGTCTGGCAGAATTTCTAATAGCATTTTCTTTGGCGCCAAACGATAATTGGATGAGATACATGTCCCACAATAATAATAAGGTAATATAGCACATTACCAACAATAGTAGTCGTCAACATTGGTACAAAAATTGGAAGCCATGTCCGCGGCGTGGATATTTTTCCGAATCCAACCCATTCTCATTGTGTCCGTGTTAAAAGGGACCTATTTTCTCTACCGAATTAATTATATTACCACATGAATGAACAGGAAAATTAATTTCCCTTTCCTCCAGATGGAGACTCTTCTGTGCTTCGGACAAAGTTCAATAACTGCAGGACGACGCATGCTCAATCCTAATCCGGCAGTAGGTCACTGAAAGTGTGCAGGTGCCAAAAGGGTCGGCTGTACAGGAATTTACAGGTCGATGCTCTCAAAGACTACAAAGTTTTAACCGAAGAACCGGTTTTTTGACCAAGGCACAAAAGAATTCGGACGGTATCATCCTTCCTTGTACAATACTGTAACCTGGACATAATTTTGTAAAAATCCTGTTCCACTGACCTTCATTCAAATTTCTTCCCCTGCGCACATTGACGTGTACGTGTAGTACGTGAGATACAAGGCATGCAGTTACGTCACGTAAGGGGATAGCATCTTAAACAAAATAGCGTTCTGTATAGATAGTGAAATTCAGGGCAGTAAGTTAAAGTTTTGACAGATGAAAGGATTCCACCAACGGACATCTAGCACAAAATGATCGCTGTACGCGATGACAACAGTTTGCCAAAATCCAGTGGGCAAATGTACTGCGAATATAATATACTGACATACGAAAGAAACCCTTCAGGCGACACACGGATGCCATTATCCTTGTTCACGGCAACGACCAACAAAACACAAGAATAGGAATTGCGGTCCACGAAGCGTGTTTTGAAGGAGAATCGACTTCGCACGGACGATTAAGTGAAGGATGCAGTGATCCAGTGATGTCACCAGCGTTCACAATCTTTTTGCGAAACGGATTTCGTAAAAAAAAAAGGGACCTGTGGCTCAATGCGAAGGGGAAGAACTTTCTGCAAAGATCAATGGAGCAGGATAGAGCAAAAGAGAAACCTGTCCGAGTTTCATTTGACTCTTTTGCATAACCCCAAGTAAACATTTCCGGAAATACTCTCCGCTCTTCACCCACCCCTCCCTCCTTATCCCCCCCGCGCCATTACTGTCAAGTCAGGAAAGTGTCAAGACAGACATGGATAGACAGGACGAGACTGCAAGCGACACTTTCATTTTCTGAAAAGAGGGTCGGCGATGCTGATGACGGGTCATGTCATCGTCTGACGTCTGGGACCACAGGACTGTTTAGACACTACTGGGATTTCTATCCATTATTGCCCAAAAACGGAGTGTCCTGGAATATTTGTCCCTACTAGACGATCAACAAGATGCATCACCGCACCTTCGTCGTAGAATGAAATTGCACCTCTGTACTAGACAAAAACCAATCTCCATACGGGTTTAAGTTTATGTAGCTTTCATCGTTCTGACGGCAGGATTGTAATCGATTTCGGCATTAAGTTATGGCTGAATTTGACCACAATGTTGCCTGTTTACTCTGTTTAGCCTTCAGGAGGAAGGAGGGTGGGGGGGTTGGCGACTGCAGAGACCATTTTTACCAACTTCTCGCCCCCTCGACGGGAATTGGAAATAGAGCAACTCAATAATTCTCCATTCACTCCATAATTTAAAACAAATCCACCACCATTGAGGTGGCCAAGCCGGTTACCCACATTCGAACAACATTTGAAAATGCATGCGCACCCGTTCTGGTCATATGATTCTCGCTTTCATTCCTCGTTTGTTCCCTACCAGCTGCAATTTAGTTGTGAACTTTGAAAGCCTTCTACATTAATATGAAAACTGGTAATGAATCCTGGTGCGTCCTCATCGTTTGCGGGTCTTCGGGAATCGCTTTATGGTACTACGAATACTCAGCATCCTCTTTCTCTCAGATTTCAGCATAATGCTTGCTTCCGCATTTAAGGCCTATATTATGGCAATTCCGCATTTTAGGACAGTTGTTAGGATTTCAACAACTCTAGGGGGATTAAAGGACGGCTCCAATTTCGCCCTCGATGAGGTGAAAAGAAATGTAATGTCTATTTAGTAGACATGACTTGCCCTTGCTACTTGCAGCTCTCCCTCATGAATGAAGCTTCTCATGAATGACTATATGGAACCTTTTTTTTCGGCCTCTAAATTTCTTAAATATTCTTTTCGAAAGGGCATGTCTGTTTACTCGCTGTCATTAGTATTTAGTATTTAAGGAGGGCCTTACGTCCCTGAGGTGCGTCATGCAAACTAATCAGAATGATTCAAGAATTAATTTAGGATAGGGTGACCAGATTTCTTTTAGGAAAAACCAGGCCATTTCAAGAGAATGCTGGAATTTTAGACCCTGCAATGGGGGAAGAAAAAACTGGGACACCAGGAAGGAAAGGAAAATTCAAACCGGGACGTCTGGTCATAATTTAGAATGAGATGAGAAACCCAAAGTGGGGCAAACGATGCATCTCGTTCCTAGCAGAGACCCAATAAAGCTTATTCGCCATTCGTCTTCGAGACGAACTGAGAAACTTTTCGAACGCCCGCAGCTTCAGGAGCGACGCACTCGAGACCTAAGTCTCCATCAAAATTTGTAGGCCTCGACAACGAGTCCTGCGAGTGGGTTCAGAGGGAAGGATGAAGTGACTTACGGCGATTGAACCATGGCCGGTTGCTGCACTTGCTGATACGAAACATCTGTGAAAACAATCAACATAAAAGTATTATGTCCAGTTGCTGACGTGTACGTACAGGTACACGTAGCCTACGTAGTCGGTGATTAGGCCTAGTTCCGACGAGATCAAACGGGCAGGAAGATGCATGCAATCAGTAAGCATAATCAGGGCCGGTGTCGCAGTCGGAGTCTTTCGTGTTGGGGAGAGGGGAATCGTTTTTCGAAATAGGGCGTTCCGTAAAGGAGTCCGTATGAGCGCGAGACTGTACGGACGGATCTAGGCCAGGGATATGCATTTCAATGGGTCTAAAGGACTAGCTGAGTCTTAGGCGCCATCATCCACTAATAGCCCTAATGGTCGCGTCTGGAAAGATCAACAGGAATTTGGTGCTCACGGGAGCCTCGAGCTCGCGCTACAGAGGGAGATCAAAGGATTTCAAGACAACCAGTAAGGCGCCATATTACTGATTTCTGCTGCCCGCTGTTTCCGACTCCCGGGCATGCGCGCTAGCGCCGAAAGGAAGACGGAAGTTATCTAAGATTTATATTTTGTTTCGAGCGCCAAAATTGCATGAACGGGTACCTAAACGCCTCTTTACGCCTTGGACTCATACCAGCCCTCATACAAGATCATTAATCCAATTCATGACGTATGGCATCCTACAATATCGTAGTTGCTGTCATCGCTCTTCATTAGGAGCCAGGAAAAAACTCGGCTATAAGATGAACGAAGAGAGCCACTCAGCTTGGAATCCTGGTTGGAAGATGCAATAATCACTAGCCGGATCACAGCTTTAATTTTAGACTCGTACGTACGTACTCGTGATTTTTCTGCTTCGTTTCCGAAACGATTGCTCTTTCGCCGGTGAAGGGGTTTCCCCTCATTTGCAAAGGTTCTTTAACAAAATAATTGTTTCACAGAACGAGACTCCTCATTAACTTACTACTGGGAGCTGTGACGATAGGAATGGCCTAGCGAATATACCGGGCGGCATGCAGTATACCATTCAATCTGAAATGTATCCATGCCTAAAGATTGATAGTTCACAGCCTCACAGTCATCCGTTATGAAATCAGATCCGATTAAACTGGTTCGTTGCATGCCCCCCCCCCCCAGTACTTCAGTCCATTCAGCGCCGAAAAAAATTCAGCACCAAGGACAGGCTGAGGAATTAATTCAGTAACAGGAATTTTCCGTAGTGTCTTGAAACCGATTCGAGCTTCCAGATAGTAAGATGACGTATACTAAGTAACTCGTCAATCCCCTACTGCAAGGGTAACGAAGTTGGGTTGACGTGTTCTGTTCATGTCAGTAGCCATATCTCCACACCTAATCGCTTGTCGCAGTTGACCATTGTTGGATGCTTTTGGAAAGCTATTCTGAGGAGACGCTGTCTAAGGCTGTTTCGTCAACTTTTTGGCTGAAGCCGGTTTAATAGGTATCTGTTGATACTGTTCCCATTGCCACTATGCTCGACCTCAAAAATGCATGCCGTTTCAGTTGAGCGTTCGGCGAGTTTTCTCAGAGTATTCATCCTACGACCTGTAACTCTCATCGATTTAATTTTACACCACCAGAAGTTAAGTTCAATTCCTTCTTAACGTGACTTTATTGGGCAATGCCAAAAAATTATTTAGTGATTGCTGAATGATTACAGAAGGAATATGGTCAAGAGGAATGTGTAGTGGAGCATAGACGGGAATGGACTGTCTCGTATCGATAACCGAACTTCCGTTCCTTTAGCCTTTCCTCACCTACCCTGGCTACGCTTCTGTCAGTCACGTTCTACAGTAGCTACTAAAGCAAAAAATCCACTCTTCTTACCAAATAAATGCAATCCACAAAGTGCGGAGACATGCATAAGACAGTGTTTACGCGGTTAAATTGATTTGATTGCATAATGGGTTCTATGGGAATCTGCTTAACAAGACTTCGCATTAATAAACCGAATTAGTTTAAAGTTTAACTGGTCTGGGACATGGTTTCCTTCATAATTTCAGGTTTGACCTGAAAAGAATAGAATGTAACTTTCGCTTCTTCTAGGGGAAGAGACATAGATGTAGGATCAAGTGCGTAAATTTATCCCAACAGCATTTTCAAATAAGATTCATCTTTCCTTTCTTCTTCCACTCTTCTGTATGCTCCCATAAAATGAAATCGTGAGGGGTGGTGCAATGTTTGTGGAATACAATTCGTTGCTGATAAGGTACGCTTCCCATTGAGGCTGAAAAGCGATATGGCCACCATGCTGCTGCGTTCCATAAATCCAATCAAATGAAACGATTATAGGGTATGTGACCCAGTATGAGACATCAGCTGCAACAAGTACTTAAGAAAGAGGCGTAAGGGCTCCGAGGTTTCAAACTACTCATCTTCATCCAAATTGACATTGACGATATTTCCGATTCCCCATTATCACCTTGGAATGATATTCTAAAGTGATAATAGGAAATCATAGCTTCCCTTCTTCCAGCATCGGTACTGAAATGAGTGTCTCCTTGGGTTGTTGGCAGAGAGGGCTCTGAATTCCTTCCTCGCGAGGGCGTTACAAATACGAAAATAGAAAGTTCTTTGCAGTTTTTCCGTGATCTGTCCCTCCTTTTTTTCCCCTTTCTTTCAAAGTATTTGTTTGGCTTGAACCGAGGTAAGGCTTGGGGGATCTCTTTACGGTGCCGGAAGTTTTTCAAAAGGGGATTCCAGGGCGACAGTGGGGGGGAATTGCAGTGAAGACGGACGCCTGCATGACAACGCAGTGCGCCCACTTGCCCCGAAACGGTGCCAAAAAATCTTCGCCGCGGTATGCTCAGGTAAATTTAGTCCCTCCTCTCGCAAGATGCTCCACGCCAAGTCGCCTGCCAAGAATCCATTTTTGGAGCATAGCTAGATTCGTATACATGACTCACACAATTCATGAATATTGCTTTTTTTTTGTTAACGGAGAATCTGATGAGAGATGAAACTTGATGTGGGAGATGGGAAGACGAAAAGCTCCCTTATCTCCACTCTCCACAACGTAAAATGGGTCCATGTCTCTCTAAACATGAGCACGTGAAGAAAAATAATTTTCCTCGGACAACGAAAAAACTTCTATCCATGCCGGTTAACGCATATCTGCGCATTAACGTACAAGTTATACAAGCTCTGAACCGCATGCCTCGACATGGTCACGCATTTAATCAACCATTATGGGTTATTTTTAGATTCGTTTAGTCTGAAACCAAAATCGAAGTACTATAGGTGAAGGAACTCCAGAGAGTCAAAACAATACAATATGATAATTTAATACCTTGGATCTGTTGGAAGGTCGTGCTTCCACCGCCAGTGACCATCGGCATAGATCGACTACCGGTGGCAGATGTAATCGTTTGCTGCTGCTGTACGGTTTGCGCGTACTGCATGGTCCTCTGCTGGACCACAGATCGGGATTCAACCCGACTCTCCTGTGTCACGGTTCGCGAGGCTTGCTCCATGGCGCGAAGGTCAAGCGCCACCCGCAAGCTTTATGAAGCTCAAATTTTGCCCAGCGAAAGAGAAACCTCTGTAGAACGATGCCACACACAAAAATGAGGTGTTAGGGGGAGGAAATGTTCACGGTCAGGAGCTCACTCATACACTGAGAGAGACAGGGTGCTCGCCCATCTCCTACCCTATACTCCCCCGCCTCCTCCTTCTCCACCTTCAGTGGTGAGTCAGCAGTAGCGCCTCTTGTGCGCCGTCTGCGGCACAGTCAAAATAGTAACATGTTTTCAAGATGTGGGTTTCCCCCCCCCCCCCTCCCCCCCGCCTTCGGAACCCATTGGAGCTGCAACATTACGAGAGGAAACCCGTGCTCCCTCTTCACTCTCACGCCCTCGCAACCACACTAGGAGAATACGTCAGATTCACCCAACCATGACGAACTTTCACTCATCCCTTCCTTGCTACTAATCCCAGTGCCACGATCAAGTTCATGGAAATGATCCGCATAACATTCTCAGGTGGGAAGGGATTTGGTTCATCCAATTCGGTTCTTGGCCCTGCTTAGTTCTGCTCATCCGATGTCTCGTTATTCTGTGCCTGCTCAAGCACTTGCCCGGACCTCTCAAGTGCCAGACGGTCAAGTCGCACCTTCAGAAACGCTTAATGCTAATCCATTGGCCAAACTATGGTAATACTTTTAGGAAAGCATGTGCTACTAGTATGATTCTACAAAGTCATAGTCATTAGAGAATCGAAATTGTACCATCCTAAACAGGTGAGCAGCAAAAGAACTCCATGCGAAGGACAGAACAAGAGCAAGGGTAGACGTTATCATGACCAAAGAGTATAACTCAAACTTAGCCATGAAATGTGTGCAATATGAAAATGCAGAACCTCAATCGTTTCTGAGACATCAGTGATACTTATTACTGGATATAAATTGTTTAGCACTGGGGTGAACAGCATAAAATTGGTGTTGGCATGATTCATAGTAGAATGTCCCACGGATTGAAGGAGACTCAGAACTTTTCCCTCTGAAGATATTCGTGTGTGCGTGTGTACTCAAGGCTGGATGAAGTGCCAAATTGTGGCGTGCCAAAGAGGCGGGAATTCGGGCGTGAAATTGACTGGATAGTTCTTCGCGTTCTGTACATGAAGGTTTACACTGCTCCAATATCATTACTGGTCAAATGCTGGAAGTTGTTCATCTTTTTCAACGAGCCATTCTCTTCTTCTTCGAGACGGAGACTGGGCAATGCTCCATACCGATAGGTACACGTCAATAAGGCCCTCTTAACGAGTGCCATTTTTCAAACCCGTTGACAGACCCACTCGTTTCTACCCGTTGACCTGCTCCCTTTCCCATAGACATGAGTCATAGGAGGTTGCGCAATCTCATCTGTGACCTGAGAAGCATCTAAATGTCAGCCAAAGATGGGGTCAGAGACTGTCATGAGTCTGAGTTCAGAGGCTCTCCTCTCTCTTAGAATTCACCATTTAGTTCAATTCGTATTTAAACATATTGACATCATTTGAACATCATGAGAATTTTTACAATTTCATCTCTTGGTTGATTTGCGAGGAGAGAACTTAAAAATCGATTTTCCCGCTTCCCGCATGCTCACGAAATCAGTTCGACGCGACGATATTCTAAAGAAGGCGGAAAATGCCGTGAAAGAAAGTTCGTTCCACGAAGCGGAGAGTCGTGCATGCATGTGAAAGCGAGAGAAAAGTGCGTGCCTCCTGGGGAACCGGGCGAAAAGGGACTTTGCGTACGTACAGTCGATGCATTGCGGGAACGGAAGAACCAGAAATAGATTGGAGCCACCAGCAGGAGCATCCTAGCTAAGATTAGCTTGCATTCTTGGCCATATATCTCGAGCCCTGTTCTTTGTGCCACGAGTCAAACTTCTCTCTCGTGTCAGCAGCTCCTCCCCTCAGACTCCAGCTGCCCTTCCCTCAGACTTCCGTTGCCCTCCCGCACTGACTCAATTGCCTTCCCTTCTCCGCAGTCATAAAATTCAAGAGATCTTTCTCGAAAGTACGAAGAGTTCCCCATGATTCACAACTGTCTCATGTAATGACTCATCTTCTCTTTTATGATGTCGAGGCTGCATTTCTGAATCATCCGCAATTTTTATCACTTACCTACCCGCCTTGAAACAAAGAATGCAAGGAGCTGAGAAAAAACTCATGTACAGCAGGACGACGAGAAAAAAAAGCAAAAGAGAGAGGTGTGAATCATTAGGGTGGATATGCACGGACGGGATGACTTTAGAGCCATAAATAACCTACCTATGGTATGTCAGGTGCGCAACTCACAGTTGCAGGGTAAGCTGTAATACAGCTTTTTTTTTCCCCTTTGACTCCGCAACAATAGCAACGTCCCAAGGTCGAGAATATTTAGCAAATCCAGCATCATCCCCTAACTGCAAGGTCGAACCAGAAGAAAGACTGACACTGTGATGAAGGAAACGAACCGAGCATAGTCTGAATACCTGCGGCCTAATTAGGCGGTGTGAATGAACTGAAATTCAGTTACACTGACATCTGGCGGCCATTTTGAGTACGAGCCAGGTTAGAAACATTTGAATGCATGATCCTACTAAATGGACATTGTTGAGAACGTCATCGCATAGATGTCGGAGGATAAAAATTTTCTGTTTCGCCGACTGCCGAACTTTCTCTTTTAAATTAATATCAGATGTCATTAAAGAAGCCATTGTATATGAAAGTCTTCAGATGAAACATCCAGCAGACACACGGGGCAGTGAATGTTTTTCAATTGCGGGACAGGGAGAGAAAGGGGATGCCTTCTTGGAACTACATTCAATTACAGTACATCCAGACAAGGATGCCCCTTTACTATTGGAAAAGAAGATGATTCCTTTAAGATTACCTCCTTTATAGAAAGCCCAAGGGAAGGCTTACGGGTTGCCGAAGTCCACGACTGGCAAGAGTGCTTTTTAAGTGCACACTTATTTCCTAGACGTGGTACACGAATTGGCGTGTGCATTATCCCAACGTTAAGCAGATAGGTTCCAGAAAGCGGGTGAACCGGCTGTCCGGAGAGAGTAAGCCATTGCCGGCACACGATCCCGTAATTTCCTTCGAAAGCCTTCACCTCTAGGTCACTGAATCCAAGGCAAGTGAATCCAAATGGCCAAAACCAGAGTCCAGACAGAGTCTGGGTTTCACCCAGTCCAGATAGAGAGATCCCATCACAGACTATACGGCAACTGCAGACCATTTGGGTCGAGGAAGTATTCCTCAGTTGGGCGTGTCTAAAAATCGGATGCTGATATGCCCTCTCTTCCCTGCTTTTCAATATCTATATTCTTCATTCCAACTAATCTTCTCCCTCCCCCCCTCCCCTTCCCCCGTTCTTTCCAACATCAGCAACCGTTCAAATGACTTCGCTGAACGTACCGGTTAGTTTTCCTGCCAGATTACGTTCGTGCTCTGAAGTGAACGGCCTCCAGTACCGATACCCACCCCCGATAAAATATGGTGATTTCCATTCTCCTCTCACCCTTATGAAAGGAAAGAGCTCAGCGCAGCAAGACGTCCTCTTTCCTCCCAGGCGCTTTGTTCCTCACATTCCCAGACGGAGGAATTATTGCCTACTTTCTTCGTCTGCCTTTTGGACCCCGCCCATCGAGGTCTCTCTCTCTTTTCCCCTCTTCTATTTTACAGCTCTATATATTTTCCCGTCTCCCATTCTGCTCTTGGATATTTTGTGACGGAGATTCTTCTCATCAACAAGCAATTTTTGGCGTCGCGTCCGATAATAGTTTAACGGTATATATTCATGTACAAAGTGTCTGATGAAGTCAGTAGACCATTTTCATCCCATACATTTTTTCAGTAGTAAGTCATTTCACAGTAGCGATGAGATTTATTTTCGAATTGTTTTGATGCCCATATTAATATTGATATTCAAAATGATGGACTTTTTTCTTTAGATGAATTTCTCGAGGCGTTTCCTTGAAACGATATTAACTTGCTGTTTCAAAGTCATCAAGATTGTGCGCTTTCGACAGAAGCCTGCATGTTTTTTTTCCGGCTATTCCGATCTGAATTCGAGCTTTGAGAAGAATCCCTTTTTTCCGCTGGTCGTCACGAAGTCCGCTCGCGGCAGCTAGTTATCATGGATGTCTCATACATATGCTGAATACGTAGCTTATCATTGCTAAGTCTTAAGTGAGGGAGACTTTCTTAAAATGGCGTGTTGAGTCCGCAGCTGAAACACCCAGAAACAACCTTGTTCCACTTCTACAGGGCGTACTTGGACAAAATGCTAGCTGAGATGCAACATGCAATTGAAATGCAATACAATTGCGAAACAATTCAAAATATAATTAAAATACAAGACACAAAATAAAATTTTCAAATGCATGTTAATCCAAAATACAATGTTTCAATAAAAACTAGACTTAAGCATATTGCATAGTACTGGACGGCCCCGAAAAAAATTAACCGAAACATCTAAGACACCACTTGGTTTATTCAATATTTTTACTCATTCCATGTTTTACTTTTACAGAACGATATGTTCCATACAAAGAAAAATGGCTAAATTATTGGATATGATTAGACCACCGACGGAAGCCATGTCGATCGTGTCCACCGTCCCGCCGTAAACACAGCTCCATCCTCTGGACCATTGACCGTGCGAATACAGGTGTTCGGCGCAATTCCCGAACACGATTCCCCTCGTTCATGGGGACCGAACGAGGTCGGGCAGAAAGTCCTTTTTTTTGTATCGACAACTCTATTCGTGTTCCAGAACTTCGGCACCGACTTCAAGGCCTTTGCGAGAGGATTTTCACGGAACTCGTCGTGGAACGCGTTGAACACAGCCGTTATGATCGGTCCGCCGTTTCTACCTTCGCCATAACTCCTAAAATAATTTTCGATGAGCCAAATTCTTTCACTGGGACAATTTCTTCTAGATTACCTGTAACAAACAAAAATAAATACGATATTACATTTCGGTTACCTTTTTTCTTGGCCACCCAGTACTTTATTCTGTGACAAGCTTGCACACTTTCCCCTCCCCCCCAAAAAAAATAAAATAAAGAATAATAATACTAAAATAAAATAATACAATTAAAATTAAAATTAAAATTAAAATTTAAATAATTAAAATTAAAATTTAAATAATTAAAATTAAAATTTAAATAATTAAAATTAAAATTTAAATTTAAATAATTAAAATTAAAATTAAAATTAAAATTAAAATAATAAAAAGTTTATATGTTGAAGGCGTTGGCTGTGGACCTCAATACATTTCTCTAGACGATCCAGGAAACGTTACAACGTTTCAGTCTGGTTTTTATTGGCTGACCCTGTACATCTAATCGTAATTAAAATAGGCCATTTCGCCGCATCGTTCTTAGCCCTATCTTGACCTTTCTTGCTTTTGATGAATGTTACATTCAAAGGAAACCCCCTAATTAATTCTGGAGATGTTAATTGCTTTCAATCGCGACCATATCCGGCGAGCTGACCCCAAATTGAATTTCAAGTGCCTGCCAGGATCTCGAAACGGACTTGCTACGTTTCCTATACTCGGTTATCGGTTTTCCATTTGCCATTCCATTTTCAGGCGGCTCGTCTATCTAACAAGGCAGAAAGTGAGACTTTTGGATGAATTTTCTCATCCGTGAATGCAGGCTAAGGCTCCTTTGAGGCCGACGAAAACAGTCTCGTTTGCGGAAGTCACGCGTTGTACGGAGATGTCTCTTTTGCAGGACTCCCACGCTGCCAGGTTTCGCTTTTGCTAGGCGTTATAATAGGGGAAATTGCTTCCTGGGGAAATTAATTTGGTATTGTATTTTCACCAATTTCATCGGTATTGTAACCACTTTCCTCGAGGTAAAGTACTTTAAATACACTATTTACATGGCCCTGTGGTCTCGTTTCACACAGTCCCACTCCCATCACGATCCAGAGGATGCTTGCGATGCCACACCCTCGACCCACATGCGAGTGCACAGCTGCACAGCCATCCAGCAGCCTCTCATCGGATGCAGAACTCCAGCGAAAACGGAAGGGGTGGGACGTAAACGTCTCCACAAAAAGTAGGACGATGGTTTTATGCAGACTGTCAATGCGTTTAATGAAAAATACCTAAATGTATTTAAAAGCGTAGCGAAAGTGCTTGCATTTTAAACTCTGCCTATCTCTGTGGCGGGTTTTTCCCCCAGAATTTATTACATGCTACAATTTCGTACAGTGATCTGAGTTCGCTGTCGGACGAGGCTGGCGAACTGTTCGCTAGAATGCTGCTCTCAACAGGAATTTAACTTTCTGTTGCATTCTCAAATCTTCCTAGATGGGCCTGTCTTAGAAATCCTTATGGTCTAGTGATTGATGAGACATCCTGTGCAGACGATTTGAAGCTCGCAATTGCTGTCCTGCAAGTCTTCTCCACGAGCATCGCAAGACTCGTTTCCCAACAACTGCATTGTATCCTTAGATTGTATACAATATCGTATGTATGCATTGTTTATGATGATGATGATGTTCTTAATGCCTAAAGGCTTCATCGAAGGAGAGATATAAAAATGAGAATTTCTTTTGCCAATATTAAATCCTTTTCCCTACTTTCCTGCTTCTAATATAACTGTAAGCGTACAATACTCGACGCACAAATACGACGCAGCGAAAGGCCGGAGCCGCGAATAAGTCGAAGGCCAGCTTGTCTTGTCAGGAGATATCGCGTTTCACATTCAGGGTCACAGGCAGGAAATCTACGTCTTCATATATCGAGGCTTGATTACAACAGCCGCGATGGTTGAATGGCTCCGCTAATGTAGAAGCTGTATATCAATGTGGTCATGCAGTATGCGGGTCAAGAACGAGCGTGAGAGCATGAATGAGGATTCTGTGAGTTGTGGCACGGAATCACACGAGTCTCGTAATGGCTTGCCCCCTTGTCCCAGTCAAGGCTACTGCATGGAACTTCTCAACGATACGTTAATGCGGCGATGCTATCTTCTTTGCAACCGAAGTCGCCTTCATGCTTGCCCCTAATTTTTATCCGCAATTTTCAGGGTCTCGAATAGGTCTTGCGTCGATGTTCCAAAAGAATTTACTCGGGAAAAATGCAAAATGTCCGGGGAAGAGAAACGAATCGTCGAAAAAATTCCTTACAAAAAATTCCTTATCCGCAAAAATTCCTTATCCTCGGAAGTTCTATACTTTTTTATTTTTATTTATTTAAGGGAAGATGATGGTGCCAAGAACAGACGCTTCGAAGTCGTAAGCAAGCAGAAAGCAATATAAGCCCTTAGAGGCTGAGCTACTTCGCAATTTCCTTCCCAAAAGTCTCCAAACGATCATAGACAAAGATCTCAAATTGGCACGATCACTTTTTGGTGCTGACAGTTTCCCAACGAAATTCTCGGGAGTCGAGAAAGCGGACTTTCCTCAAAGCAAAAACCTAGCCACGTCTTTGCGTGTCGTAGAATCATCTTCATGCAGAAACGTGAGAAATTTTGTTCGTGCCACCTTTCACTATTTTTCATTCGTTCTGAAACTTTTGTTATTGTTTTTCGTGCTCATTTTCTCGTCCCAAACCAGCTCCCATAAAAAAGGATGATACTTTTCCAGTTTGCTTCGCGACGGTGCCTTCAAGAAACTTGGCTGACATTCACGCAGTCTTTCAAGGAGGGTGCAGCATCGAGGTCACACCGGAGATCCAGACGGCCCCCCGTATTTCATGGACTTACTCGATGCTCCAACAGGAAAAAGAACTTCGCGTGACTCCCGTCGCGAGATTGCCTGATATCTGAGAGGCAGCTCGGTCAACATGCATCACAGTTACAAGGAAAACTGAGGGGAGTACTGAGATGAAGGACTCTTCAAAAGAGGTAGAGAACCGATCACTCGGGTGGCGGCCCGGTATGCATAATTCAAGACGGCTTTCACGACCAAGTATGCATAATTCAAGACGGCTTTCACGACCAAGTCAGCTAATTATCTCGGCCTGGATATCAGGGTCTTTTCTTTGAAGTTACTTCAGGTTGAAATTCATTTCCTTGTTGTTAGACCCGAAAAAACGGTAGCGCATATTACAGTCTATTCCTTTCTACCTGAGCGGTTAAGCGAAGGGGTTGACAGCCTCGCAAAAATTTACAGCTTTTTTTTCTTACTAAGAGATTTATGACGCACTCTTTTGTCAGACGTCGGTCCATGGGCCCCAGAATGTGTCAAAACGGTCTTTGTCTCTCTCCAGGATATAGTATATACTGGGATTCTTCTCAATCTTCTTCACGACTCGAAATTTAAATTTGCCACTGGAGCATCAAATGGTCCCAGGCTTTCAGCATTTAAGCTTTCCTGTTTAGGTTTCTAAAACATCCAATACATTTTGTGATTAATAAACAACTTTTTCATTTGAAAGCGGAAGACCTCTGTGGGAATAACAATTCCGGAAAACCACTTTGTACAGTATATTGGTTCATAGATGGATGAACTCGTTTCGCTCCAAATGTGACAGATTGTGACCTGTCCAAATGTGACCTGTCACGATCCCCGGACATCATCATGAGGTTTATTTTTTTTAATATCGATCTTTTTATTGTTGGAAGTTATCCTATGAAACATATTTATTGCTCAAATCTGATGGCATATTTTCATTTTTCTTTCTTTTACATTTATTGTAAGGTACGAACCAACTCTTTGAGGCAAAGAACAAGGAGGTGGGCATTTGGGGCTGGGGGCCATTTTATGCTCCAGTGAAACATTTAAAACCCCTGTATCTCGGCCCTCGTTTGCCGTAAAAACCTACGATAAACTGTACGCTATTCACACCATATTTCGACGGCATGACATATTTAATGGCATTCGACTTACTTAATGCTTACCTAATGCATGAGCACAGACTATTGGCACACTTGCGGTGGAATGATCCACCTGCAAAATATGCAAAATATATTATCGCATGGCTCAGACGAGAGTACTGACAAAAACCTAATCCTCATTCCAGCACCTCATGGCCTTCCAATAGCTTACATAACTTAGTATTGTCGATCTCACACACGAAGCTACCTTTCTACTAGTAAACGATGAGGCTTCTTTTTCTTTTTAAATCACCCCACCATATTGTATATATTCTACCATATTGTCCACAGAGATCACCCGATCTCACTTCATGGGATTTTTGGTTACATGGATGCCTGCGTACCGCGATTCCCTGACGACGCTTCCAGATCTCTATGCTTCAATATGGCGGGAAGTGCACGAAATCTGTGAAAAGATTTCGTACGTCTCCGTTTCCAACGTCATTCCACGCATGAATCCCATTACCGAACAGAGTGGAAGTCATATTGAACAATCGATGCATTGGTGCCCTCTATTCGACTGTTATTTTGTTGAGGACTTTTTTCACTCTAACGTGTTCCTGTTCATGTGTTGTGCCTCCCTCAATTTCGCGATGCTAACTTGTTACATCCAATGGTTTGCGAGCTACACTGCTCTGAAGACTGAAACCGACTTATATATTTTATATAAATCCACTCATCGGCGCCTGAACCAGGTCTCGATAGTTTTATTTCCCCCCTCAAATAACGACACTATTTTCACATTTAAGCACATAACAATCACCTCATAATTCTGGGGGTAGTTACCCTACCCCCAGAATTATGAGGTGATTACTTCCAACTTCCAACTCTTGGAGATGATTTTTGGATGTTCTGCGATTTTTTTTTGGTGTCGATAATAGATGCAGTGCAAGAAATATGTGGGTGCATGCACGCACGTGTATGATTCATGTTATTGTAGGGAACTTGAAATGTAATATCTTTCACTCTGGTTTGAACGGACTTTTGGCTGCATCTAGTTATAGTGTCATACCATAATTACAGTTCATGTGTTGGTACAGTATGGCATTTGAATGACACTACTGATCCTTGTTCAAAAAGTCATAATAGAAGCGCTTGGAATACTTCAAGGTGCATTTGAAGGGATTGTAACGTGACTGAGGATAGTCCTTGTTGGTGAAGCCCGGCAGAATTTCCCCTGTTAGTCAAGAACTCGGAGAGTCCATTGGGTGCGGGCGATCCATGCCTTGAAAGTGATTGGCAAGTGCGAAGCCTTTCTGGTCGGGCAAATGAAATGGAAGTATCCAGAGATCATTAGAGAGGATGAAACGTGCAGAATAAGAAAAATTTATTAAAGAATGCCATTCGGACAGACATGCATAGAGAGTCCTTCACCAGCACAGACAGCACGATCATCCGCAGCCTCATCACGAATCCTTCACCACAAGGCAGTATAAAGGAAAAGATTCCCAGAAATGGCATAGGCTACAAGGACATCCCTGAGAAAGATCGCACTAGAGTGACAGAAAGAGGAGCGTGCATTCTACAGTGACTGTCGGAGTTGGGAAGAAAAAAGTATTCATGTTTGATGGAGGCTTCAGGAAGAAGAGAGGAAATGCAACACTCCATGAACGCCATGCTTCAGGTCTGTCTCGGATGTCATGGAGGCATTCAAGCATTCATTCTCATCCATTCCCGCATCAATCATTCACTTCTGGAATATTCCAGGGTGCGTGTGTCTTGGAAAAGGTAGTATTCCCTCTCGGGGAGACTGTTTTTGATTCGATATCCAGAATGTGGGGAGGGGAGAAGGGGATTCCGGCGCTTCATCGCGTCATCGTCGTCGAAAGAAAGGAAGCGTAACTATGAGGGACGAAAGAGTCACAATTTACCTGGACTCTCCAAAGTCAACACGGCAGTCGTAGCGGCAGTGCCATTATTGTTCGATGCTGAGCACGTATAGATCCCTTCATCGTCTGCAAAATCCGAGGTAGAAACATTTTATGAGGCTGCACGAAATCCTCCAGATATTTATGAGGAAAGCATTACATAAAGCAATACGAGACGTTTGAGAGGGAGAGAATCTATACCTGGCTTCAGGTGATGAATTGTGAGCTGGCTTTTCCCGTCACTGAAGATGATCTCATATTCAAGAGAGGGAACCAACAGGAGGCCATTTCTGAACCATTTCACCTCCGTATCGGGACCAGAAGCAAAACAACACTCCAATTTTACGTCAGAGCCCACAGCCGCTGCTTGATCCGTCAGTCGCTGAATAAACAGAGATAATTACAAGATTCCTTGAAAAATTTAACTTCGCATGAACTATAGCAAAGGTGATTCCAGAACTTACAGTGGTGAAAACAGGAACGTCATTTTGTGGACTTGGAGGAGACCATGGCCGCCACTGCTTAAGGCTCTCCAAGGCTGTTCGAACAGAAATTCGAAATAAACTCTCAAGGCTTTATCCAAGCATGACATATTACCTTGCCGTTCCAAATATTATCTCATTTTTCTTCATTTTCCCTTCATTGGTCATTCATTTTATGTGAAAGCTTTCGCTGGGAACAGAGTATATCACCTGAAAGAGAAGACTGAGAGGAAGGGTTGGTAAGTGTCGTGCTCGTCCTCAACTCCCTGTCTGCCTCCAAGTCGGACATCTCACTTTCAGATGTCGGCTGCCATCTTGCTGCTTTCATATCCATAAACCTCTTAGGCCGGAAGAGAGGCCGGGAATGAGGATGAGGTTCCAGCTCAGATTCCGACATCTCTCCCTCGCTCCAGGGTTTCCTCTGACGGAAATCTTGCCCCTGTCGTCTTCCGATTCTCGCTTCTTCACCTCCAATCGAATGCCGCCTCCCTTCTTCACCCTTCTTCGTCTTTATGTGGATGATGGGCATTTCAATGTCTCCCTCTCTCTGGATGGAAGGGCTCTCCTCTTCCGGGGGTGGAAGTTCTCTCACTCCTCCTTTACCCGGTGTCAGAATCCCAAATTCGTAGCCAAAGTCGTACTTGAAATAGATCAGCCCTGAGTCTGGATCCACGTGCTTCGTACCTAAAAGGAAAACATGGTCTAGGCTCATCGCAGGCAGCTAGGTGCATTCGGATTAAGGAATATGTCACTGCATACTTTATTTTCTTTCACACCTATTGCTTGTAACCGATTGTATAAGTATAAAGGACACTAACCGAAGTCAACAGTTCTAGTTTCTTCCCTGTAAACCTGAGGGGCTTCGGATTGTTCGATTTCTCCATGCTTCGTTTCTACGACCCGAGTGTCCTCTCCTGTTGGTATTGATACCTCTTCCGTCTGGAAAATCCGTGTCAATATGCATAAATGGAAAACTATGATTTAAATGATTGTCTGCGCCTAATTACCGTTTTTCCAGCGGCCTTTTCTTTTGGCTCCTTCTTTTCTGGGGCCCAAACGTCCTCTACAATCTGCTGAGCAAACTTTTCGGTCTTGGTTCGGAAGGTCTGCGACATGTCATCAAAATTACTCTGGACAAAATCTGAAAAAGTGGCATGAAAACAGCAGCATGACAAAAACTGACGGAATAAAAACGTCCTGTGAGAAGCCAAGATTAAATGACTCTGGACATACGCTTGGCAGCAGTCGCCGTCTTCCTTTCAACATAAGCGTATTCGGGTGGAGATCCTGGTTGGAGGACCAAGGGTTTACTCTTTTCAATACTCGGAAAAGTGGCAGAGTAAGGCGCTACGGCAAGATCATCCTTCGGTGGTTCAGAAGGAGCATTGAACATTTTCCGAATATCCTGAACCCGACTGAGCCGTGGGCGAGGTAACTTATACGAAGGTTTCACCAGGGTTTCCGTGTCACTCAAGGCATATGTTTCTTTTGTAGGGGTCTCTGGCTTTGATTTAAGTACTGGGGGAGAACCTCCCCTGAGTACGGGTCTCGTGGAAGGTCTTTTTCCATCAAATATCGTCTTCGGAGGGACTTTCCTAGGAATCATAGGCGACAAGGGTCTGTCTTTTACTCCAGACGTCTTCGCTGAAGCTTGTACTTTTGCGCCGGGACTCTTCCAGCTCCAGGGAGACTGAGATTCCCATTCCAAATCCGACGAGTCTTCTTGGTAATCCTTCTTCCCGTTCACCAGAGGCCATTCAGGTTGAGGGAAGTGTATCGACTTGCGAGTCTGCTCTTGAGTTACGAAGCGACTTGAGAATTTTGTCGATTCTGCCAAGGTCACCCTTGAAGTCTGAATCTCCAGATTCTTTCGATAGGGAGAAAGGATATATGGCGATGCAGATGGAGTCCCTGTTGGTATCGGCGGGGGCTGAGTGTACGAGAGTTCCGGTGGTGAACCTGGTTCCAAAGCAAGCGAATCACTGTCGGATAGAAGGCATGTTGGTGTGTCTGTTCGACCTTCACTCGAGGTGAATTTTGTCGGACTAAAAGGCTTTTCTGCTGGTTCCCGGATGTCTGCTCTGCCGATCTCCAGCGTTGAATATTTTGAAGAAACACTCTCCTCGATCTAAAATGGTCAAGGAATACGTTGTGAGTTCTTAAGGAAACAGGACAGGAGTTTGATACTATCACTCCATCAAATGGAAGATGCAAAATAACGAGTAGACCATGGGAAAAAAGAACGATGAAGAGCGAGGAGAAAAATGGTCAATAGTAAACAGACAGCATGCAGGTAAAATAATGCAAATAATACTTTTGGATCATATGCAAAGTAGGAACTAGGAAAGAAAAAAAGAAAAGCAGATATAGCACCGTAAGACACAAGAGCGGGGAAACTAAGGCGCCAGACCTGCTTAGCTGAGACAGGTAGAGGTTTGACGGTGCTTTGTATTTCCGAATGAGTCACATGCAATGCTTGTGTGATTCCCATCACCTCTGAAGCATGAGGTATTTCAGCTTGCATCTCAGTTTCCTGGGGGAATGGTTGGAATTGGGGGGGAGCAAGTGACTTTTCTACCGGACCGCCTTCTTCCCTTTCCAGTGAAGGCGGTGGAGATGTCACGCTGGGTTTCTTCACAATTTCAGCATCATGATGCTGTTTTGGACTAGGAGAGGTGGGGGCCCTCACTCGTCGATACATGGGCTCTTCCGTTTCACTGTCTGAAGGTGCCCATTTCACCGGAATCCGACTTTCATCGCCTGAGGATTGTCTGTCTTCCCATGCTTTCCCAGGAATGAATTTCTTTGGTTTTGGAGGGGGTGCGCCCATTTCGACAGGGAACCTAGGTTTCTCGGGTTCGAATGGGAATGGCTCCAAGGTCGGTAAGGGTTCCACGAATCTTGGCTGAGGAGTTTTGGTCTCCTTGGGTGTTTCAGGCACTTTTGGTTTGTCTGGCGGCCAGAGCCTCACCGCACCAGGAATCAGCTCTGGCGGTTTCGCCCCTGGACTTTCCAATGATGCCTGCCTCACAAGTTTCTCTTTGATCTCTTTTACACCGATTCTTGACTTTCGAGGCTTTGATCCATCCGTAGATGCGACACTACTTGTCTCCACATCAGATGATACGCATGAGACATGTGATACCCAAGTGGGAGTGTCTCGGTCGAAGGGGACCGTTTTCCCGAGGCGAGGAATTCCGGTCCTCTCTTCGTTAACAATGACTTCCGACTTCGAGGATGCATATGAGGTGGTGGCGTATTCCTCTTGAGATTTATCCTTTGAGAGAGTTTCGCTTATTGATCGGACCCATGCGTCAGTGTTAGCGGATACGGAGTGGAGGGTTTCCTGTATTTCTGGTATTAAGTTAACTTTCCGATACGTGGGGATGTCTTCACTGTCGCTGTCTGGGGGTATCCATTTTGGAGGAATCGTCACCGGTCCAGGAGATTCTTCTTTTGGTGGAGATAATGCTTTGACATAGAATTTCTTCGGGGTCGGAGGTGAAGATACTCTGATGGGCTTTGGCTTTCCTACAGGTGCAGGTTTGAAGGGGAATGGTTCAAGTTCAGGGAAGGTTTCAAGGTCAGAACTAGAATCAACTGTAGGCTTCATGGGTGAAGGCTTTCTCAGACCCGAGAACCCTGCTCTCATTCGTGTTTCCTCTCTCCATGCTTTCGACTGGCCTATAATCTGCGGAAGCGAAGATAGTGAATGGTACAAGCCGATAGAAAATACAGGAACAACGGGAGGCCCATAACCAATCAACTGGGAAAGCAGTTAAGACAAGAATGAGGAATCAGAGAGAGAATAACCAGGTTGCCGCCACCAACTATAGAAGAATCTGAGGTGAATCTCCTGACCTTTGTTCCAATGGAAGAGCTGGAGACGTCATTCAGCAACAGAGGTTGCTGAACAAGGATATCAGCCACACATTGAGCTTCACCAGCTGTATTCCTCGCCTTCACTGTATACTTCCCAGTGTGCTCCGTTGAAGCTGAGAAATAGAGGACAGAAACAGAGCATGGGAATTCAACAGTTTCTGCGGTCGAAGCATACGGAAATGTCTCCCACCTTTCGGTATGATAAGGGAATGTTTGGACGCCTCAGTTCGAAGATGGTATTGATTGGAGGGGACTAAAAATCGACCGTTATGGTACCAGGCCACTTTCGGATAAGGGTGTCCACTGACTTCCACTTCCAGAATTACCCTGTCACCGAGAGTCACTGTCTTCGCCTGGAGCGGAGTTGTGAACAAAGGTGCCATTTGCGGTTCTGTGGAACGACAGGCAAAGTTTTCCTCTATACAAACTCTGTCATAGTCGTTCGCGTTTTATTACGCAACTACAAGTAACTGCAGCACCTACCCTGAATGACCAAGTCAGCAGTGCTGCTAGCAGAGCCAGCAATATTCCAAGCATTGCACGTGTACCTTCCCGAGTCCTTGCTACTTGCTTTATCAAAAATCAGAGACACTTTCCCTCCATCATATCGGACATGTAAATCAGATCGTACTACGACCTCCATTCCATTCTTATACCATTCCACACTGGGTTCTGGAACTCCTAATGAGAAAAAAAATCAAACGTTGGATTCGTTGGTTAACAAAAGAAAACATTAAGTTCTCTAGGGAGTCATTGCGTGGTCATAAATAGTCTGATCCTTTCAAAATTATTTAGAACTGGAGTTAACTGATAAATAAATCATTTATGGGAACTTTTCAAGCTCAAGGAGCTGGAGGAGTACCAAAACTGACTTCAAAATTCTGTTGATCGAAATCACGTTGAAATACCTTCGATGATTCCTTGCAAGAGGACTCGATCTCCTTCCGTGACTGTAATACCAGTGAGAGGCTGAAGAAATCGAGGAGGCTTCTTGCCCTTATCCAGATCCGACATTTTTTGAACGAATGCCTTTTTCTGGTCGATGGAGAGTTCTTCTACCACTGAATTCTCTATTATGTCCATGATCCCTGCCTAACGGAGAGCAAAAGAAAAAAATCCATCAGATCATCCGAATGTTAGAGTTTGTGAAGAAAGAAAAAGGCCGTACTTTCTCTTTGTCTGGTTGGCGTAATATCCCCTCTGAGACGTGTTCATGGGTTGTATTTGTAATTATGTCGGTTGCCTTCATACAGACGGCTTTTCGCACGATGAGGGACTCCTCCTTCTCTGGAGGCACCCTTTCAACCGAGGGTTCCTTGGGTATTTCTGGCGATGGGATTTCAGGTTTTAAAATAAGGAAGAATAATTGGTTCGGTTGATCGAGGATTAGAGCTGACTGACTAACCAGCAACGATGAGGCCTCCGACGCAAGTTGCCCAACCGGCGTCATTCCCAGCCACGCAAGTAATTTTTCCCTGATGAACATGACTACATTCCGGGATGGTCAGGGAATGGAGGGTGTTCTCGACAGACACCCGAATCTCTGAGAACCTCGCGATTGGGACATCGTTCAAATACCATGACACCTGTGCACATCATCACTATGTTTCATGCCATTCCGAGATTTGATAAGCGTTTAACGTCGATAAGACGTTTACCTCAGGCAAAGGCTTCCCGGATATGATGCAAGTGTACGTGGCTGGATCCCCTCTCTTCACCCTTTTATCAGTGAAGAGTTTTATAAAGGCAGGGGGAATGGAAAGATCCACAGGAGTCTTCCTCTCTTCAACAGGGGGAAGAACTTTCACGATGCTAAAGCAACGCGCTTCTCCAGCGGAGTTTGATGCTATTCCCATGTACACACCTCCATCTCCCATTGTCGCCTTTTTTACCGTTAAAGTCAGCAAATCTTCGCTCAGCTGAAACAAAGAAATGGGGAACGATCAACAAGGAGTTCTCGTCTCGGGATAGAACAAAATTTTAGAAGTTAAATACGTGGACGTTGTCACTGGGGAGAAGATCCTGGCCGTCTTTGTGCCATGCAATGCTGGGTTTAGGGTCCCCGATTGCGTCTGTCTCGATGTGAATCGTTTCTCCTTCGCGAACCTCAAGATCTGTCGGCAGCTTGAGAAACTTGGGTGGAACGCGTTTCTCAGCTGATGGAATCAACAAGGAGAAACTTCAAAGTCACGCACGAATTAAACAAGCAATGTTATTGTCACGAAAATCGAAGTCTACTTCTCACCTTCAACTTTTAGAGCACACTGACACGAGGCTTCGCCTGCAGAGTTGATGGCTACAACTCTGTATGTCCCTGCGTCTTCCGGGTAGGCCTCTTTCACAACCAGACAGCATGTATCTCCTTGGAAGAGTAGTTGAAGATCTGCACTCTCTTTTACAGGTTTATCGTCGTGATACCATATGACCTAGAATCAAGAGAGACGTGGAAGACATAAGAAGAGGCAGTTCTTGCAAATACGAATAAGGAATCAGTTGCATACGAACCTCCGGTTCGGGTTGTCCGGTGATGATGCATTCGAGAACGACTTGGTCGCCCTCCTTCACGGTGGTATCAGGCAAAGTTTGTTTAATGACAGGTTTCACTGGTTCTAGATCACTGGCAAGCTCGGAGTCGGACGTCTCAACAGGCAGCCGGCCCTACCATAGGTGCAACACAAGGCAAGGTTGAAGCCTCCAACAAGCAAGCAATATAAGGAGCTATTCCTAAGGAACACGAGAGATAAAATATACCCTGACAGCGGCAGGGTCATACGTTGCCCACTGAATTCTCAATGACCTCTACCATCTCATTTAAGAGGAGCCCTAATCTACCAGGACGTGTCTGCTGCGACATTCTGTAGCACCCCGCTGACGTATCGGCGATGTTCATTATAGCTTGCCTTGCCTCGGGGGCGACTGATTTCTCGAATACGGAAAGACTGTGAGAAAGGGAAGGCATACAATAAGGAAAACGATGGATGTCCAACCTCGACTCTTCCAAATTTGGCATGACAGTGACTCATTCTTGACTTGAGGCCTGAGGATAGATTCTCTGGAGAACAAACTTCTCGCTGCAAGGAGTAGTCCTCCCTTTCCAGGTATCTTTCACTTTCAATGCGCAGATGCGCAGTCCTGCACCGTATATGACACAGATTTATCATTTCCTGAAGGAACGTAAGAATTGCTCCTTACTTAACTGACTTCCTGTGTCCAGGATAAGACAAGCTCTTCATATCACGCTTGGAGGTACATGGGATGCTAAACAGAGGGTGGGTCAATATGAGTCACCTTAGTTAAACGTTAGGAAATATCAGGACAGTAAAAGGAAGGTCAGAGCAGGGGGGAAGGAGGGGGAAGGGGGTAGGGGGTAGGGGGTAGGGGGTAGACAGAGCTAACTAGACAGGACAACAGTGAACGATGGCAGGGCATCACAGCCATTATTTAAATTGATTTCCCTGACTGGCAAGACATGAATGGCTCATATTCCAATCAGCACGTGGTTCGCTTTAAAAAAAAAGAATGCACCTAAACTGGAAAATTGGGAACTTATCCAATCTGAACAAGTTCGTAATCTCTGTCAATACTGAATAGATTTTTCAGGCTGCTCAGAGCTATCAGCAATTATATATTTTTTGTAAATCATTCCTGTGCTGGCTTTCCTGAGATTAACATTTAGAGTCAGGAAGAGTACAGACTTTTGGATTTCGCCCACAATCACATTTCAGGGCAGGGAAATTTCCCCCATCAACCTGCAACCAGGACATAAGGCGGGCGTTAAGCGTGAGGGCAGGGAAAGAATCCCCCTCATTTACCACACAGGGAAAGACGTATAGTAGCTAATACAACTGTATGTTGACGCAATCAATCCCAATATGACAGAAGTCATGCAATTAGTTTATTCGGAATTGATAACGAACGATGGGCTCATAACCACGACCTGTCAATTCTTTCTGTCTGTCTTTCTTCATCCTCTGAAGCATATAAAGAAACAGGTTCAAGACCATACTCCGTCAGGGTAACTCATGCCACCGCATTTAGGAATAACAGGTTAATCAGTGATGGTGATAGTTTCGTAATAGTTCGCAATTTCTCGTCACAGCAGGTGACTACCAGCCAATTCCCCAATTTTTTTTTCACTTCAAAGAATAATCTCTTCCTGGGAATCAGTAAGCCATGCTTCGCTTTCGATTCCTTCCTCAGGAAACGGGTACAATGTACATGTATATGCATAAATATGCATAATCGCACGAAAGCATTAACATATGCTTTATTTATTTTTCAAATTTCGCCTTGCACTTCCTTTGCCGTCAATACGCGGTCCTATCTAGGGTTCATTCCCCCACGAGGGGAATTCATGATTATCGGAGGGCTCAACTGACTGGCGGAACGATGCCCGGGTCCTCCGCACTTCACCACGAAAAATCTATCTATCTATCATGTGAAAAAAGTAATCACAAAAAACGCCCTGAGGGCTCGAAGAAGAAACTCCACGACTTCCATCGAGCAGCAATTTCAAGCACACAAAAAAGCAGAGAATAATTACCTCGTTTCATCATCATCGGCATATCATGTAAGGTTGCCAAAGAACATACATTGATCGATTCTGAGAGTCATCTTCGTAAGAGCCTGCAAGAGCTTCAGTTTTCTTTTCGTAACAGGAAAGGAGACATAGAGGGTCACAAAGCGACCCGCGAGAGACGATTTCCTTTGTGAAGTGAAGACAGAGAAAAGGAGTGATAATTTTTTTTTTTTACAGGTATCAAATATTTTTCCTTGTCTCCAGACATGGGCATTAACTCCAAATCAGCAGTCCAAAACATTTCTTCCTCGAATACCGAAAGCGTTGCGTGACTGACCGTGTTTGAGGCGAATGTCGAAAGGGTTTCGCTTCTGGTATGACAGCTTTTCTTCTCAAATGATGCACATGATGATCAAGAATGTATGGATACGGCTAATTGTGTGTCCTGGTTCGCAAATGATCAATTACCAACCCAGAATGAACTTCACAATCTCAGCGCTATCACAATCAATATCCAACATCGAATGCTCCATAATCAGCGTGGAAGAAAACTATCAGCTTTAATTTCCTTCAAGGAAGAGAGATTTCATACAGTAAATCTGAATCAAGTGTCTCTTTTAGCTCTATTGGTACATCTCCACAACCCTCTTGTGTACGAGGCCAATAGGTCAGCTACATCACATGGCAAGTCATCTTGAGACCATTCAACCATCACTGCATGTTTAACACGATTCAGTTCTTGCATATATTTTATGTATTAATAAAAAAAATCATTTACTTTTTTTCTACAAGAAAATGCAGTCGTTTTCCTGGCGAAAAAGGCGGTTTCGAACAGAATGTCCACCCCCGTCTTTTTCTTTTCTTTTGCTCCTTCACCAAATAGTCTTTTTGCAAATAAGAATACGTCATTACACGGCACGATATTGTATTACAGTAAGAATCACAGGGGAAATATTAATTTAAAATGCAAATGTATGCCCTCACAGCTCACATTCATATACGCAGGAACTCCGAAATTGATCCATCTCCTTCCTTTCACAAATCTTTGAGTTCGCCAGGATACAGAACGGTCCAGTGCTTTAGAAGTTCTGAAACAATTTGACTGTGATCTCCTTGTATCGACAGGAGGCACAGATTGACCTAGGGAAAATGTAGTAATGAAAAAGTACATATTCAGCTACTCGATGCACACGAACCTCCAATCCCCTGCCTGTACCACTCCACCCTTTTCGCATTATTTTTTCCCACATTCGAGAAGTTCCAGAGTTTGATAGAAAGTCTCTCTGATCTCTTCGAGACACCCCATATTCGAATTTGGCTCATTGAGATTGGAGAGTGCTTTGACGCAGCCTTCATACTGTATTTGCAGAGGAGTTTCTCACACTCTCAAAACGCACTCATATTTTTTTAATCGTTTGGCGCCTTTCTCCAATATCGGGCGGTACCACACCTGTAGATCCCACCCTGATTATGACTACCTGGTTTATTTGCACCTAAGTTTGGAATCGTGAGCTTCCTTTCCTGGTGACCAACTGGCATATCAAATGTCGCAGATAAGGATAACTCCATCGCTGACGCCATTCACATTGCCAATACCCCCCACATCAGATGCCCTTGCAAGGAGGAGAAGGAAAAACTAGTATGATCGTAACATGTCCTTGTCACATCTGCTATCGTAGTTTTCCATGAAGTCCAGCATCCAACACGCTCGTCTATTTTTATTTTCCTTCGCTTTTGACTTTCCCTTGAGGGCAGAATCGAGAGTGAGTTTCCTTGTCGCATTTGGGTTTCTTATATACTACTTGACTTGGAAAACCTATATATCTTCCTATTTTGACAGAGCCGAGGTTGTGCATATGACATTTCTCGGAGTAGGAGACAAAATAGTTGGCATGCTGTCTCCGTTTCCTCGTAAAGCTAAATTTATTAGGTATTTTCCTTCCTTATAAAAACCAGCTTGTACCCTATCTTTATTTACCATGAGGACCTTTTTTTTCTCACCAAGATGGAATTCGTGAAAAGTTTGTACCCGGTAGATGCAATATGGAAATTGTGACCTTGATCTTGTTGATACTGAATCCCTTCTCACAGTTGTCCGAACGTCCTCTTGGTGATTTTCGTGGCGATTAGAAAAGGGGGAAATTATTTCGCCGCTTTCGGAAATGGAAAAGTCCGAGCGAGAAGTGCTCTTCAGAGAGGGCAAGGGAGTTCATGACTTTGAACGCCGCAGGCCTACGCGGGTGATTCTTACTTCCCAAAGAATCTTTTTTTCTTGGTTCCCTGTTTCCTTTCACATGAGCCTTACTCTGGGAACTACAGGTTTTGCTTGTCTGCGCGACTTCCAAGTCTCGTCTTCCTAGACTTCATGCTCATTAAGAATCGAGACTCACGAATTTTGTGAAATGAAAAATTAGGCTGGTAAAGGAGGAAAGTTATGGGTCCGTACTCACTTTGACAGAGACATTGCACGAACTGGTTGCCTCGCCAGCCTTGTTTTTGGCAAAAATAACGTAAGAGCCGGCATCTTTCGGGAAGGCTTCGACGATCGTGAGTGTAGCTCTCCTCCCGTCGTACTCCATCTTCGTCTCGCGATTCTCTTTGATGGGTCGATTGTTGTGAAGCCAAGAGATCTCCGGAGTGGGAATTCCCTTGACACAGCATTCCAGTCTCAGCTTCTGACCGGCTCTGGCCATCACATTCGACAGCGGGGTCGGGAAGGATGGTGTTTCCACTGGTTCCAAAGCTTATCAAAGGGTAGGAGGAAGTCTGATGTAGATGCTATTGAATATGTCTGTAAGGAAATTGGCATAGCATTTGACTTTTCCTTACCTTGAACTGAGAGTGCGGCACGACATTCTTCAGAACCCGAAGAGTTAGTGGCTCGGCAAACATACTCGGCCTGGTCTTCCAGAAGAACTTCTTCAAAACGAAGCACGCATATCCCGTTGTTGTAAGTGATGACATAATTGGGAGATGCGTCGATGCACTGGTCATTTTTGAACCATTGAACGACTGGCAATGGGTTCCCGGCGACTCGGCATTCAAACTGGAAGGACTCGCCTTCCTTCACAATGGCAGGCTGGAGGACTTGAGTGAACATGGGAGGCACCAGGGTTTCCATGCTCCGAGTTTCTGCACAGTTATCATAGACATGAAATCTAATTCTCCTTCGAGTATTCATTGGAATAGTGGGTATACAATACCTCGAACATGAAGTCTGCCGCTGGTTTCCGATTCTCCCGCGACATTGACCGCTTTGCAAGAGAATCGAGCCGAGTCCTCTGTGAAAGTCTCTTCGATGGTTAACGTGCAGATCCCTGCCTTAAAAGACATCTGATAGTCGGGATTGTTCTGGATCATCATGCCGTCTTTGTACCAAGTCACCTCGGGGGTCGGGTCTCCCACCACGCTGAAGCAGGTAATTGTAAAAAACGCTAAGTTGATATTTATTTACATACATCCTTGCTTAACTCCTCTTACATATAGGTACTTCTTGAACGCTCTGGAGGACATTTCGCTTGCACTTAAAAACCTCGAGAATCTCTACAAGTTCAAGTATTCCGCTGCTGATATGTCTGATTTATCGATATTTCCTCTGACCACCATGAAAAATCTTGATTTTGTCACATTGTCTGGAATGATGAGTAGTTCAATAGTCCACTTGTCTTATTTTTTGTCACAACAAATATTTTACAAATCCATCATTTTATTAGTTGAATACAAAGGTATTGTTTATCGGTCAATGTCTTTTCAATTGAAGTTAATGCCTTCCAAGCTATGATCAATATTGTCTTTATATTGTAAGCAGTACTTGGCACTGGGCACACTTTTCTTAGTTAGGACTTGTACTTGTGGTACATGTTTCCCAAAAATTTGTACTTTGGACTTGAGTACCATTTTCCAGGTACTTTGTGTACCCTGCAAAGGAGCGACAAGGCTGCGACATACCGACACTCAAAGGAAAACGTAGAGCCTTCATCGACTTCTGCGTCATGGAGGGGAAGTGTAAACAAGGGTGGGTCGTACAGTTTGGCCATTTTGGCTGGGCGGAGCTCTTCTTCCACTTCTTCTACCTCTGTCTTCGTCTTCAGGATCTCTATAGATTCTGACATCTCTACAATGTCCTGAATTAGACAAGACACGAACTATGTAAGCAACTATTCCCTTCAGGAAATAACTGTAAAAGATTTATGAGGAGGGCAAACAATACCCTCTGTAAAGGAGGGAAAAGAGGTGGAGGCTGATTGAGGGCTTTGGCAGCTGCTTCAGCCGCCTTCCTTGCTTCTTCGGCAGCTGCCAAGGCAGCTGTGGCAGCTGCTGCCTCCGCCTTTGCTGCTTCCAGAGATGCTTCCACTTTTGCCTGGTCCTGAGAAAAAAAAAATTATTTGAGGGCTAAGAGATCCCGACGAGTCCTTGGTACAAATTCTAAACGAGGGAGGAGAAGGTTGTACCTGTTTCATCTTCTCTCGCTCTTCCTTAGCGGTAAGCATGTTCAACTTCAGCTGACTGAGGTTCTTGTTGATGACTCCAAAGGAATCCATCATGTCCACGTTCTGTTTGCTGACGGATTTCACTTGGGATGGCTCTGATGCACCTGGAAACCGTATCCCAGCACGACAAGGTTCATATTCCCAATACCTTTTTGCGAATACAGGATAGAAATGAAAAAATGAGCGCTAAGGGACAGACCGTAGAGCTGTATGGCCAGGGTGGAGATCTTCCTGATCCTTTCCTCCTGCTTCGCTTCACCGGGTTTCAAGAAGGATTCCATTTCGTTCAACAGTCTCGTCGCTTCCTCGGGAGTTGTTATGGTTGCTGACTTTTTGGCAATCGAGATCAGCACTTTACTCCCTTCTTTGAACCAGTCCTCCGCCTAATGATATTACAACACGTATACTTATGGAATACCCAGAGGGACATTTTTCACGGCATAAACACTACACCGAAGTAATCTAAACAGTTCGGACAGACTTCCACCAAATACAGGGGTATTACCTCATCAATAAGAGTGAAGTATTCAATAGAGAGGTCGATGAGGTGTCGCGTTTCACCGACATGCATATGAAGAGTGGACCATTTCGTCTGCAGATCCGATAATTGGACTTCCACGTATTTCGATGTCTCCGGCTGATCAGATATCAGTTTCTGGGCCGTGCTCACGAAGTGAGAGACTCTCTCCTCCAGACGCTGACCCACGGAAAAAGTGAGCGGTCCCAGTGAGTTCATTCGTATTAGGCTTAGGTTACCAGATAGACCGACAGTCATCGAAACGAAACGGATCTGGAACTCACGTCGATGGTGCTCTCAAAGATGCGGAAAGAAGAGGATGTAGACTTGGCTGTGGATGAGGAATCCCCATATTGGCCCCTGAGATTCTGGAGTTGATTGCTCAGCTCCACTAACTGGGAGCTGATGTGCTTGAAATCGGCCTGAAACCGACAGCGGTCCAGGTGCCGTCGTAAAATTTCACTCTGCTCGAGACAGAGAGAATCCAAGTCCTGCTTTCGTTTTGCCATGACGTCTTGGATCCTGTGGGAATCTTCGTCACCATTCGGGGTCGGCTCCTAATAGAGGAAAACGTCATTTCTCACCGGATCTTCGGTGCTTTAACTAGGACTGAGGATGGAGTGGAGGAAATGTCTTACTTGGTGCTTGAGACGAGAGGAAACGTTATCCGCCTCGCTCTTCGTGAAATGGTAAATCTCTCGAGATGTCTGGGAAAGGACTTCGTGTTCCCTAATCATATACTCCGTATCATCTGCCGAACTCGGCAGAGGTTTCTCTCTCAATGCCTTTAGCTTCTCGCGGATTTTGTCCAACTGCAACGTTCCATTCACGGTGAAATAGATACACGAGCACAGGTATGCAGGGAATATGTTTGACATCTAGATCTGACCTCTGAGACATTCTTAAGGAGAGACGTTGTGATGGTGACGAGAGTTTCGTGCCGGCTTGCAAGGCTCTGAAGGTTCTGTTTCGCATCTCCCAATCGACTTCGAAGATTCTCCAACTCTTCTTGACTGCTCCCTATCCATACAAAGACCCACGTCAATGCAGGAACCCACAACGGAGATCCAGGAAGGAAATCTGAGAAATAAAAACCCTTCATATCGGAGGACTTGGAAGTCTGAAGGATGCGGTCGATGTCAGCATTGATGAGCCCGATTTCCGTCGTCACTCGACGAGTCTTTTCGGTGAGGCTGATGATGACTCGGTCGATATCCAGGATGTCTTCTCTAAACAGGGGATACGCGTCTGCCATCACCTTCTCGGCTCTCTCCATCACCTTACAAAAAGAAGACGACTGCCAAACGTGAGAGAGATGTCACGTAAGCAATGCATCGAAAAACAAACTCGGATTCCTCTGTTCACCATTTGCGATTCTTGTCT
This sequence comes from Darwinula stevensoni, assembly GCA_905338385.1. Classification (NCBI taxonomy): domain Eukaryota; kingdom Metazoa; phylum Arthropoda; class Ostracoda; order Podocopida; family Darwinulidae; genus Darwinula; species Darwinula stevensoni. Next base: position 97,817 of record CAJPEV010000011.1, on the reverse strand, counting down.
GATCTGCTGGAATCCGAATCGAGCCCTCTGATTTTTCAAGTAGGCATCCTGGTGAGCCTGAATGGCGTCCTGGAGAGACTCGTTCCTTTGAGAGAAGTGCTCCAGCAGAGTCTCTACGCACAGACGACCCCGTTCCAAGTCCAAGTACTGGTCCGGAGGCTGATTGGAAAAAAAGTACTCATGCACATCGTTCCGTGAGACCCCCCTCGTTCAGAACGTGCAAGAGTTCTCCCATTGATCTCACCTCTTGAGCATCGAGTAAGAAATTTCGTCCTGTATTGGCCAGTTGGAGAGAGTTTTGACGAAGGGAAAGCCGAGATTCCTCGATGCTCGCCATGTGCTTCTCATCCCAACATTCTTCCCGCAGCAACTTTTCTACCGAGTCCATTTCGTTAGCCAACTGTACTGCCAAGGTATGGAATCTGTGGGGAGATCAGAATGCGGACAGACTTGTAGCCGGCTGAAGGACTTAAGTCGATTGTCTCGTCTTTTCACGAGCGGTCACGTGATGACCACATCTCGTTCACGTTTGTTGCATCATAGACGCGCATTGCCTATGTATACGTCCGAAGGTCCTCTCATACTGTGGACAGGGTGCGGAAAATGGAAAATGGAAATGTCGACCACCAACATTTCTCGAGGTATGGGGTTCATAGATCATCATCTATACTTGGGACAGGACCCAAGAACTGGCATTAGACTTTCATGTTGGCATAGAGTCTCTGCTGTCAAACTGCAAACGCCTCTCTTGGCCGATGGATTTGTTTCTTCATTTTTTTTTAGCCTTGACTACGAGTTTGGAATCTATGATGCCTGAGATGGATGAAAGGAATGAGACTGACTTGACGTAGGTGGTGGCCAAGGAGCAACGTCGATCGAAGGTGTCCCGAGTGGAAGCCAGGGAGTCTTTGAATGCCTTCACTCGCCGTTGAACATCTGGGAAATTTGGACTTTCTTGGGATTCTGCCTTAAGTTTCTCGAAGTGCTGCATCGCAGCCTCGATCTCGGACAACTTCGTCTGCGGAGGTATAAAAAAAAAAACTCGAGACGATCGACACCAGCCCCAAAATCCGATGATGAAGTAGTTATTATTATTATTATTCCCGTACGGATAATAAGGTTTGGTGCCGATGATGGGTGTTGAGGAAATCTCGGGCCATGGCCAACACGCTGCCCATGTCTCTGTGTCCCCGGAAGAAGTTCTCGCCGTTCTCCGTCAGCCAAATCTCCAGCTACGGAAGAGGAGCAAATATTATGTCTGCTGTCTCAAAATACCCTCGATTACATACACACACGAAGGAGGGAGGCTTGCCCTTCATATTACGATCAAGTGCCAATATCATCAAATGCCTTCTAGAGATCCGCACCATTTACGTAATTCGACTGCAACGCACAGGGATTGCCTGCAGTATCTTAGTGAAATTTCGAGTGAAAGTGCTTGGGGGGTGATGAAACAGCCTCGGAAGATGCATTCAAGATGTACTGGAATAACGAAAAGAAAAACCAACCTCGACCTTGTGAACTTGCTATTATTTCCATCACTTTTAATTGCCATCACATATTTCTTCCTCTCACTATCTGACTTTCGCCCGGAAAGGATTATGCTTACTCGATGCATAGAGGTGACTTGCGAATTCCGCCCGATAAACATATTGTTAAATTTGTTTAGGTCGTACTCTTGACGCTGACGTAGCATGAACGCTTCAAATCTCATGCCAGAGATCAAAGACTTTGAGGAAGATCGTTTGAATCCCTATAATGCCATAGAATTAGAGGCTATACTCGGTAGTGTAGCCAGGGGTTTATTTGTCGGAGCCAAAGACTTTCTACTGCTTCGCCCACGAGAACCACAGATTGCAAGATGTTAATCTTAAATATATGCTCTTAAGTTTTAGTCAAACCTAAAACATGCAGGCTCACGCCCCCTGGCAGTGAAAAAAAGGGGTAGCTCAACTGACTCCTCTTTGGAGTCAAACAAGCTTGACTCTCACTCGGCCAAATGAACGCATGTGATTTCGTTAGGTGGTTCCGCCTCGATGCTCGTGTCTTGGATATTAAGCCTAATCCATATTCCCGTTACGGGGGGGGGGGGGGGGGGCAAGAAAAGCTGATGGGACGGCTTTGGTCCCCCCCCCCCTTTCCGGTTACGCCACTGGCTATACTGGTTATTCATTCCTTACTTTTCCTCCTGCATCAAACGTATGTCCTGAGATGCCATGTAAGGCTGCCAATTGAAGCGGAAGGGCAGCATGGACATAATCGTATTTGAAGAATTTACATCGTATGTTTTGGAAGGCTTGACTCGAGGTGGGGAAACAGAGAAGCATTTGACATTCGTCAGAGGATCAGTGGAGATGGATTAGGACGAGAGGAGGAGGGAAGCAGCGAGTTGTTGTGTTGTGCTGCCTTCGATGGGGTGGGGGAAAACACGTCCGGAGAATGGCGCAATCACGTTTCAGTCTATGAGTCATACGGAGGCCTCCATTATCGCACCACGACTCCATACCTTTGAGAAAGTCTCGGTGAACGTGGTCAAAGTTTTCGATAGGACGAGGGCCTTGGACTTCTCCTGCCGCGTTTTGAAACGGTTCTGAATGCGATCTCTCATCTCTTCGATCTCCCGAATCCGTTGCGAGATCCCCTTCCAGACACATAACAAAAGCATCCCAGGTCACGACGACACAAAAGAACAGATAATGTATGCAAAAGTGTATTCTTTGTCGACTCATTTCTTTGTACTTTTCCACGGGAGTGGAAAACAAACCGACCTCGGTGCCAGTATGCTGTGCCTCCGTGATGAGTTCGCGGCCCTGTGAGACGACTTGGCTTACAAGACCCTCCGTTGTCTCCGAAATGCGTTGATTGAGTTCTTCCAGGTGGATCGGGTCTCCCCCTTCCACCTGGGCCTCCAACTGAGTCAATCTCGTCAAAACCTTGAGACGAGATCATCCAGGTCGAAATTACTCTCTCTGGTTCCCAGGAAACTTTCCAAGACCCACAATGATGAGTTTTATATATTTTTTCATTTATATTCATTTTTTTATATTCACCGTACTTTTTCGCACTCGCATTCACGCACCCTCAATGGCGTGAATGTGAAAGAATATGCTAGCGCGAAAAGCCACTCACGGAATCCGTTTTCGAGAAGAATTCCAGTGCCTTGTCGAGAAGATCTCTTCTCTTGTCCATGGCGTTACCTAATGAAGCTATCCAATCCAACGTCGAATACGCTCTATGGCTAGCTTCTTCAGCACCCGCTGTGTTATTTTGCAGCAATCGTTCTGCGCTCCGGACCAACCGAACGCATTTGTCTTGATGGTTCTGGAGAAGGAAACGCAACGCCCACAGGTAAAAAAAAAAAAAAATTACATCCCAAAGTCCTGAAAATTAACTGGAATTTGAGTCCAGAGATAAAGTGAACCTTGAGGTCCTTCTCGAGAAGTCCGTGCTTATGGAGCAGGATTTCCGAGGCCGAAACGGAGTTGCCAAGATCTTGTTCTTCGAGTAGTTTCGCACCCTCGCTCCGGATCCACGATTCTAATGCTTTCAATTCCTCGTAGAAGAGTAATAAAGAGAGGCTCTGTTCCAGCCGAAACTTGCGGCGAAGCCAGAGCTCGTCCAGGCGGCGTCTTCGATCGTGCAGTTCTTCCAACCATCTCTGCACTTGGTTGCAGGCTGAAATGACCCAATCAGTAAAACCAGTACTGTCCAATTACTGCCATAGCAACTAATTGAAAACAATTTTTATTGCAAGTCACTGTGTTCTTAATTACATTTTCCATTAACCCATATTTGGATGGAAACGTAATTGGCATTTTCCCCTATCTGATTACCTTGAAAACGAATTTAATTAATGCTTGCTAACTTGCATTGCAACAGTAATTCAATTTATATCTTCTATTGACAGCAATAAAAAGTACCCTGTACTTTAGTACTTAAGTATTGAAGCCATTAAACAACGTTGTCCTCAACAGACCGATTGTGAATAGATCGAAAAAAATTTTCGACTCTCTACGAGACCCATGCCAAAACTGGGGTTTTAATCCTTACGAAGACAACATGCCCATTTGCTGCGACTGCGGCCACACATGGCCATCACGTGGGACTCGGCTCCAAAACGAGCGAGCTCGAAAGGAGTTCCTGTTTTTTTTTTTTTTGTTCAAGCGAAGGGAAAGAAGCACTTCCCATGATTTTCAAGGGGGTAGACGAAACTGACCGAATCGGACGTTGAGACGGATATGATCGGGTCGAGAGTCCACCGTTCCCTGACTTTCCAAATTCCTCAAATTCTCCAAGAGCATTTGACCGTCTTGCAGTGAATACATGAGGCCTTCCAGCATGCGCTTTTTCAGCTCCTGGTGCTGAGAGGTCATGATTCTGGCCATCTCGACATCGCTGGGCAGAGGCGCGCTTACGAAATCCCGTTCGGCTTTCTCCAGCAGGTCATTGAATTGCTCTGCTCGACTGAAAGACACGAATAAGGAAAGGGGAATGGGTACGTGGGGCACTTCATCCCTTATCCTCTCATTAGTTGGACCCGGCCTTGGGCTGCATTTTTATACATCCGAGTTGAGAGGCTCTCAATCATCTTCAACTGACTCCTATCTCTTATGACTGGGTAGACATAATTGTACTTCGCGAAATGGACACCTTTCAACCGGAAAATGCCGGGAAAGGGTTCAATGAAAGAAAAAAGAAAATCCGAAGACAAGGCGTGGGCACCGAGGATGAAAGAAACAGGGTTGGAGGATGGATTCCAAACAGGAGAGTGTTAGGATAACGTGAGTGCAAGCCGTGAAGGCATGCCTGTGTATGTGCATACACTCTCGCGCTTGTGAAGAGCAACGTTGGCGTACCAGTGGAAGGCGACGTTGAGCTCCAAGATCTGCTTTCGAAGAAGGAGCAAGGCATTGAGGTCAGACCAGGCCAGACCGAGACTGTGAGCCATTGCGGCGTAGACTTCAGCCCGGGGCTTTTGACTCTCCATCAGCTCATCGGCTTGGCGTAGCAACTCTTCCACCGGACTCTGCTTGCTCTGTGGACACGGGCATCATACGCATCGGAATGCCTCTCAGTATTAAAAAAAAAAAAAGAAAGAGAAGAAACTGGATTTTCCACTTTCATCGTTTATGGTCATATTCGGAGGGGGGGGGGGGAGGGGAAAAATAAAATCATCCTTACCTCCCACTCACAACCCCTTGGTGTCGTTGGGGAATGACATAAAAATTACATAGGTGACAGAGAGAGAAGAATTCAGGAGCTGGAATGGATACAGGGCTGCATGGCTTCGGCCTCTAGCTGCGGATGGAGATTCATTGGAATGCAACGCGTGTCGAGGCTCTATGGCTATGGACCCCATACGGAGGGCCTTGCGCAAACATCGTCTCCCATTACGACGTATTCCCTACTTCAAGCTTTTTTTCGCGCCACCTTTCTCGGCATTGGAATTACATCCACCAGGTGAAAATCACCTGGGAGTGAAATATTAATTACACGACGAAGATTTGCGGAAGTAGAAATGAGCAGGTGGCTTTCACGGGACCGAATAGCTCCCAGAAGAACGGGACAAGAAATCACTGCCACCTTTTATAACCCTCCCCAGGAGTTTCCTATTTGTCGGTTGTCACGAGTTATATTCTGTCTAGAAATAGTTTCCACGAAAAGTCGGGATATCGCGTGCTCTTGCGACAGAAGACTGGAGATCATGAAACAGGGCGATTCCTACATTTTTTGGTAGAGCACCGGAAGGCGGATTTTCGAAGCGAAGCGAATTGGGAGCTATTCTGTCTGGATGACGCCATATTCCCCGGAGCCTTTATTTAGCCACAACTCGAAGGCGTAGTCGTCTGCCATCACGGTGCTTTGTTCCTGACTCATCCGTGTCACCTGTCTCGCCTTTCCTTCTGCTCCTTTCCTTCTCTCCCTCTTTGCAAGACCACTTAGAGGGAAATTTTTTCGTGTCTTCCGTCGAGCGAGGTCACCCTCTTGACCTCTGCCAGATGTCAGAGTTTGACTCACCTGGAGCTTTAGCAGAACTTCTTCGTGGGCTCTGAGGAGCGAAGAGGCCTCGGACAGATCCTTGCCCAAGTGGGTCAGTTCGGGGGTCAGCTCGAGGACCTTCAATTCCATATAGTTCTGGCTCTGCAAGATAGTTACGTCATATAAAAGGAGACTCGAGAACGAAGGGTGATTGCGAGAGAGGAGCTTGACATCATTACTGCCTCGATCATCCATCAAATACGAACGCGATTCTCAAGGTGCATCGATAAAATCAGTGGAACGAGTGGTCCCTTTCTTGTCTTCGGCGTACTTCTCGTTTCCGAACGCTCTGCGTTTTTCTCGGATATCGTTGGCCTGAACCCAAAGTGGATACCGGCACGCCAGCTCGTACGTAATTCTCACTGCTCTCTTGTCACGATCTTCTTCCGCTAAACAAGACTATCTACATTCTTTCGGCCGACGTGCAAGGGTGTAACGCTTTCTTTTTTGCGTTTCCATTCCCTCTCGTTTCTCCCTCGAATTCGACGGGCGATTCGAGAAGGTCAACCGAGGTATTCAAGACTCAGCTGGCTCCCCATTGTCGATGGGAAAGTGATGAAACTCGGCGACAATGGGCTCCCTAATGACGCCGCTGACAATGTGGCTCGTTCACGGGAACTCCTCCACATCCTTGGAATTCTCGGCCATCGTGATTGATTAGCATGCGGAGCATGTCTCGTGAATTTCAATGCGACCGTTTCGGAACACCCGATCACGACTTCTTCGGCCATACTAGTACTGAATAATGTGAAATACCTATCTCCTCTTTCATCGAGATCAGGAGCATGATTCCAGATGGGAAGGACGCTCTTCTTGCACGTTTCATGCATATGCAACGCTTTCTCGGAACTAACGCGCAATTACCATTTATTTAGTGTTTACTCCGTTTGAGGATACATTTTTGATGACACATTTTCAACTGCTCGTATGGACATCTGTCGGTGTGAGCGTGTAGCAGCTCGTGCGGAAAAGATATGAGGAAAGGACAGGGGCAATTAAGATATTATCACCATCTGCTCCGGGCGATAGCAATGCGTTACAATTACGAGCTAGTTCTTGTTGAACTTTTTTCGCGATTCCCTTGTTTGGCAAGTAAAGGGTTAAGAAGAAACTCACTTGAAGAAGAGCGATGACGATTCGCGTATCGCCGCTTTTGACGGCAATCGTCGAGATTGTAGTCGTGGAAGGGGTCGGAGAAGAGTCGTCAAAGGATAAACGCGCTGCACTCGCCCCATCGGATTCCGATAGGGACCAAGTCCCCGTTCCCGTATTCGACATTTCTCCTCGATCGGAACGATATCTTTAGCGGGGTCGTAAATGAAATTCGGCGGCGAAAACAAATCCGAACGACGAGCCGTAGGGTTCCATTTCTTCCTCTTCACGGCACTGAATGGAATTCACTGAAAACTTCCTAATGGCATGTTCAATGGGGAGAGTAGAATAGGAAGAGGAGGAGGAGGAGGAGGAGGAGGAAAAAAGAGAAGAAGCCCGTACGAATGTGATCTTGCGTATGGGAGACGGGGCGCTCGGAGCCGCAACACACCCTCAACCCTCACACTCTCTCACTCTCGGCACGGTCTCTCCGTATGGCATGCGCTAATTTTAAACCTGGCGATCGACGTCAGACCTTCCAGACACTTGACCACGTAAACGATCCGTCGAGTCCTTCCCGTGACCACATGGGAGCTCTCGTATCAAATCTGGTCCTGTAGTTGACTCACGGGGAAGCCAGACTCGAATGCTCTTTGCAGAGTGCCTGGAGGCAAGTGTGCTTCAGACGGTCCTCGGCCGTGCTGCACTTTCACCCTCAGTCTCCGAGGGAGAGAGATAAAATAGACGATCACCATGTGTGACTCGATTACATTAGATGAGCTTATCGATGGAAAAGGTGATCGTCTAGGAGGCTGACCCGTGATCCACGGGGTGGAAATGGTCGCTTCCCGACGCGTCCTGTCTCTCACGTCGATCGTTTCTTTGCTACAACCTCACTACAACCATTACTGTCATCTCCTCCAAGATCGAATCAACGCCTTTCCTCTCCTTACATTTTTTTCTCCTGTCTCCTCTCGTCTTTACGCTGTATTGGCGCCAACAGCTTCATCTCCTCTTTTTTTTCTTAAAATAAAAGTCCTCCTGGTGTGACGAAACGGGAAGATATATCCGTCGCGGGTAGATTAGCAACATTTGATTTCCTCGAAAGGAATTCCTTTGCGACCTGAGTCGTCAGAGAAAATTCAAAGGCTGCGTTGGCGGACGAAAGGAGACAGATAAGATCGGGATGTCGGCTGAGTTTCAGACGATTTTCTGCTCTTAATGATGTCATGCAGCTATTACGTAATATAGCGGATTTAAATGGCCTGCGGTCTTCCAGCAGGAAACGCGGCGCATCAATATACAGGGTGTGACAAATTGTTTGCCCCTCATATCTATTCAAAGGAATGCACTCTGTTTCTGATTTCACTACAGTGCTAACGTGGCTTCAAGGAGAAGCCATAATGAGACTCGATGTTCAGCTACTGAGTGCAATAGCTCGTCGCTGGAGAGTTTCGCCGAGATCTACCAGCCTCATATTCAGTAAGGGGATCCCACGTTTCTTGGTCACATTTACCTATTAAACAGTTGCACGATTTATGAAAACGGTCTCTTGGAACATTCTTCAAGAAACATTTTTCGCAAAAACTCAGCCGACCAAGCGGAATTCATCGAGTCTGTTCGGAACTCGTGGATCCTAGAGCATGGTAGGTTCCAAGTCAGTGAAAGTTTCTGACAATTAATTATTGTGCACATTGATGATGGTGAACACTTGAGCATCGGAACGTTCATTTTCAGTAATGCTCGTCCTTGAAGCCTACACAGAATAAATTTCCATAAAAAATGAAACGAATTCCGGTTTAGTAGTCATTAAAAGGCAGAAACTTTTGCTTCACCACGTATACCAATATATGCCGTCGCCGACGTCGCAGCAGATATCATCACAGGGAAATTTTACGCCTACAATGCAACTTGCTCATCGAGAACCTGGCAGCTCTGTCTCTCCCACCCGTTTCCGGACGAGGTGAAAAAAACGGTTCGAAGTTAATCAGGGTCAAGGTCGCGGAAAACGGCGGTGCCTTTGCAGAAAATGAGAGAAACGAAGCGGAAGATTGCTCCATATTGCCTGGGTGACGTTGGTATGTATCGGAAGAATTCCTTTCCTGCAATCGGCAGGGGGGAGGACTCCTCTTGCCAAAACAAACAAGAAGACAAGGAAAGGAGTTGTGGAGTGGAAGACATGCATGGCGAACGAATGATTTTGGGGACGCAGCTGTCCATATCAATCTCGAACAAGTGGTTCTTCGGAGCCGCCCGAGAGGGAGCACAAATAGCTTCCTTGTCTCTTTCCTTCGCATTTTCCATCACGAAAATGAAGGGACTGTTTGTAAATCGGATTCTGACCGAGAAGAAACGAAGTAATTGGGACATTTCCGTAGGCCTACGCTTCGGCGAGACGACAGAAAGGCTTACTTCGTTCAACTCCCTGGCGAGTCGGTCTTCCTGTAAGCTCCAGCCCGGTGCGGAAGGCGTTGGCATATTTTGGACCGCGAAATCATGGCGAAGGCCGCTTCCGAATCTCTGGGGCTCTCGTATCACCGTGTAGCTAGAGGTGGTTCTCATCTCTTCACTGACGAATTCGACGATCGAAGAACGATTCGGTTGGACCTGGCCGCCCATGTCGACACACACCACTTCCTTGACCTCGCCCTGCAACACGATCCCATGGATGGACTTTTTCTTTTTCTCGCTTTCTGGGTGAGAGGCAGAAAGAGGCGAACCTCGTCCGGCCGCTGTGGCTCTGCGTCTTCCGACTTCATATTTCAGGGCCTATATATCAACAGCGATTCGCCGCGCTGCGGGGGAAGTCGACGGTTCCCACGTGGAGTCCGATTAAAGATGGGCCTTTGAGAAACGATCGAAACGAGGATAGAGATTTTTTCCCCCTCGGAAGGGAGGCAGGACGGGCCGGCGCCCAACGGAAAGATGCATAATGGATCCTTAAAGCATGGAGTGGCGAGGCGACCTCAAGCATGCTGCACTGTCATCTCCGCCAACGATAGGTCCTCTCCAAAGCTGAAAAAGGGAGAAGAGGGCAGGCCTTTTTCTTTCCTTCCGTCAAGCAGGGAAGGGTTGGGATCAGGTTTTCTCGGTCCGATCCGAACGACTCGAGAGGGCATTCGATCCCAAGTAATTCTCACAGACGGATCGAGTCGGATTCGAAACGAATATTCATATCGCGCTTCTCCGATGGCATATGATGATTTGTACGACAGGTAAATTGTCGGAACAATTTTCTCGTCGTGACGTCATCGTAATGTAAACCTACGCACAACACACCCTCATGAATCAATGTGAAGTTCATATTCTACTCGCCAAATGCATATTTCATGTCTCAATGCCATAAATTGAAACGGTCATGTTGCGAGATCCATTTAAATTGCAAGCATGCCGAATCGTGTTGACAAGGGGACTCATATGTAGCGAGTCGTTTGCTTTCTGGTCCAAGGTTCTGGAGATGAAAAGTTCCCAAAGTTCTAAACATGAAAGAATAAGTTTGGGATACGGCTACAAATAAGACCTAAATGCATGAATCACTCAGAGATCTTTCCAGTGGGTACGTAATATGATTCGATAATGATATTCAGATAATAGTTTTTCCGATTTTTAAAACGGATTTTCGATCCATTCTATCCGACAGCAGCCGAGTGGGAGCTTTAAAATCAAGACCAGTCCGATCCCAAGCTTCTTCCTATATATGTCATCCGGAACCATCCGGAATTCGGATGGAGACAGTCGGGCCCGATCCGAGCTTCAACTCACCTCTGTCCCGGAGTGCCCGGTTAAGTCGAGAATTGCGCCTGTTAAAATATGGGTCGTTTCGCTTGCAGGTGTCTCTGTGAATTGCTCGGAACCCTTTGTTACGTGGGGGAAAGGGTTGGCCGCCTTTTTTCCCCCCCGATTTTTCGAATGGGGGACGGCCACGCACTTTTTCCGGAATGAGTCGTTCCGTTGCAGTACGTGGGCTTGGCAAAGAGGCCAAGTCTCCGACGAATCGGCTGCTTCGAGCGATGGGATATCGACGAGGGGATTTCTTTCACACAGTCACGCTCTCAACAACATTTCTAGCCCAAGCTAAAAATAATTTTGTTCACCTCCCGGCGTAGCTCTGATTACTCACCTTCGGAGGCCGAGAGGAAGGGAATTCTTCGAGAACCAAACACAGGTCACCTCATGTGTACGGCAGATTTACTGGAACCAGTCATTTAGGGATTACTTCTCGCAGATAAGTGAAAATATCCCACAGTAATTTCTCTTGAGTAATTGGAAATATCGTAAGAAAACGAGAGGTGAACACACCAATACTCGACACTTGAATGGTACTAGAATGAGTCGACTCACGATGTTCACCGGTAATGGGCCGTTGGCCCGAAAGCCTCAAGCAAGGTTCGGCGAATATTCAAACACCGAAGAAGAAAATGAACCTCACACGTGAATGAAAAGAGAGAGTGGGGCTGCAAGAGGAGCAGAGTTGGGACTGATTCACACGGTACTCCCTACCCCCCTTGGATCCTGTACTCCGGAAACCGTTTTCGCGGCAAAGAGAGAGGGAATGAGAGAAAATGGAGGGAAAATTCATCGCGAATGTGGGCCACATGTGCGAAAGACCGGGGCGCGAAAAATAAAGAAAAAATCTGGCAATATGACAGAAATTTCCCAGGTTTGATTCCGGATCCTTGGAGGTTGCCGGTGTTTAGCCTCCCTCGGCTTCATGTAAACTGTTTATGGGAACGTCACTCGGAAATGGATTGGCTCAGCGAAACGGGAACGAAGATTATATAGGTTTATGTTTAGCACGTGAGGGAGACAACACCTTCTCTGCTTCATGCCAAACACACTGCTTATAAATTCCACTTTCCTACTCGGCAAACGAGAGCGTTCGAGACAAAGGAGAAAGCAGAAAGTCCTTCCAAAATTATCTTCATTGACCCTCATACATAAAAATGGAACGACAAAACAATAGGGATAAAATATGTAATAATGCACCGGTGCTTGGAACACAAGCGAAAGCGCTTCGGCTGGAGATGACTCTCTTCTCTCAGGGCTGGGTTTGTCACGAACGAGCCTTTGAATGGAAAATATCTCCTTCGGATCCCATTCAGTACCTGGAATTTGAGCAATCGTGGACAAAATACTGCTGAGATAAACAAAAATCCATCTCCATCGTGCTGCCGTCGAAGACGAAGGCAAATATCTGATCAATCACATGAGAGATAAACGAAGTCAGTCAGTGATGACAGTATTGACAGGAGAGCCGGCGGACATGAACGATAGCGTTTCGTCCGAGGAAGCGACGAGAAGGTGATCCAGACGTTGGGCAGCAGCTCCAGCTTCCTCCAATTTTTGGATGATGGAAGACACGGCCACGGCATTCTCCTGTTTTGGACACCTGGAAACAGATTAGGGGCCACGTCGGTTCTATTCTGAAGGAGAAACACCTTGAAGGAATGCAAGCGATAGGATGGAACTCACTTCCCGCCGGGGATGATGGGATCGGCGGCTCGAGACCGAAGGAGTTTTCCTAGTCGGATCGTCCGACCCAGTTCTTCCAGTAGCTGATCCCTGCGTTTCACGTAGGGTTCCAGGTCTCCCACACGACCGCAGGACAGGATTTCCCTCTCCATTTTCCCCAGGTCTTCGATGTACTGCAATGGAAAGCACACGAACGTCACCGCCTGGGACGACGATCCAGTCCGACGCCACGTAAACGCGCAGACGATCCTGATCAACCTGATCGATGTCTCGGAAGAAGACGACGGCTACTCGAAGCCGAGTCATCTGTTCCATGCTGGCGTCGATGAAAGCTTGCCACACCGTCTGAAGTTCATCTCTCAACGTCATGTTGGCGTGGAAGTTCAATCGGCATTGGAACCGAAGCTCCATGGATGTCGACACCAGATTTTGAGCGTAAGTGTACACATTCTGAATAAAAAATCACACCAACAATCTTACGAAAGGGGCAAGGGACGTTGCATTTTCTCCTCTGCAATACGATCATTACCTGGGCCGTGGTTTCGAACTTCTCGTGTTCACTTTCCAGCCATTTGGTTTCTCCATAGGACACGCCAATAGCTGTGCGGTTGGACATCAACATCTCGTTCAGGTTTTTCAGCCAATTAACAGCCTGAAAAGGAACGATTTCATTGTCCTCCATACACGTGTACACACCCCATAAATTTACGAGTCTCTGCGACATTCATTATTGAGACAAAGATGAGCTACACCCATCTGCAAGAAGGGGTACTTTCGTGACGGAAAAAGTTCCTTGGAGAATGTGCCCCGGGATTTCCTTTTGGGTTCAGATTAACGGAAATTTTTTTCTGTGGCCTTCAACATGCAGAAGAGATACGGAATCAGCGGGCGAAGAACAGATCGAAGATGTGTCTTGTCTCTGATACGATCCAGACACACGTTCTCGAGCAGTAAATACTTTCCTGACACCTATCATATATTTCAGTAACTAACAATTTTTTATTTTACCGACAGGGGTCACCACCCTCCATCTCTGACATTCAATAATCCAATTGGCTGACTGGTACCACGAGAATGCATCACGAATCATCGCGAATGCGATTGTACCACGTACGTGTTGGATACGGACTGGAGCATTATGAGTTAGGAATACAAGGTGATTCAAAAGTAGCTCTCCCACTTCACACTTAACTATGGATATTTAGCAAGTATATATGTCAGAAGCTTATCCTTCGGGATTATTAATTTCTTCAATGAGGGTAACTGGAACATCACGAGGACTCTGATGAAAGCAGAAAAATATTCGAAATTCCACTGCATACTTTCCTCTGCGTGCCTAACATTTTCTGCGGTGGGTGATAATCATTCGAGCGCACTCCTTACTAATAAGTATCTTCCAGGTGAGTTTCTTTAAGACATGTATTTCTTTGGGGTAGCCCCAAGGGAAAAAACCGGAAATACCCTGGCTGCATTCCTTCCTCCGGACCATTGGTCCTGCGTCTTGTTCGGATACAAGGCTCAGCATACCTTTCCTTGATGGTGAACATGTGGAAAGTTGAACTATCTGTTAATTCTTATCAGGAATGAGGACCCCCAGCGATGATCCAATTTCCCTCCTTGTAAAAAAGAAGAGTAATAGCTTCAGTTTTCCATGCATACAGGACGCCAATCATAGATGCACCCCCTCTGGGCAATAGATATGTGGCGGACCACAAGATCATACTTATTCTAACAGCCCATCTTTCCCATGTTTCGGATTTGACTGATTTTGCAATATGGTTTGTTTTAAATTGAATGATTCAGAGGAGTACGACATCACGTTGACCTATCACTTTACAAGAGGTTCGTGAGGAAAGGGTGGCTTAACGGCATCCTGAACCGTATCCTCAACATGCTACACTTTCTATGAATCATTCACCTGCAATATGGATATATTGCAACAAAAAAAGCAGTCAAATCTGAAACGCGAAAGAGCACAACTGAATGGACTACTAATATGGGCTAACCATAATCCTGTGGCCTGTTGCATCTGGACTAGTCATGGGGGGGGAGGGGTGGGGGGTGGATCTATATTTAGCACCCCATATATGTTTAGTTCGAATCTATTCTCAGACTTGTTGAAATGTGAACTAGGAAAGCTGCCTTGCCAACACCCCGCACATGGACTTGTACCTGCGAGGCATCCTTCTCACACTTCGCGATATTCAGAAGTCTGGACAGGTAAAGTTTCCTCCTCTCGATCTCTTCCTTCAGGATCATCTTCTCTTCCCGCACTTCCCTGAGGATCTTTTGAACGAACTTTTGCGGGTGAGCTGGATTGGAAGGATGAAATTCCTCGCCGGTCAAGGTTTTCAGTGGAAGGAGCAAGAGGTCCAGCATCTTTTCCCCACCGCAGAGGCACTCGTTGTCCAAGGCGTCTGTAAGCACCCATATAGATACCGCATGGTGCTATCGTGTGTTCCTTCCAGCGAGAGAAAGTAAATGAATAATCGGAAAGCATCTATGGGCTCACCCAATCCCTCCTCTTCTTCGCCGAGAATCCCCAAGTGTTCTTCCAGTTGGTCGATGTCATCCATCAGATCTTCGGCCGGGGTTTCGTCTCTCAGAATCCCGTCACGAACCGAGTTCAATTGGGTCTGGAACTGATCGGAGGGCCAAGGAACAGGATAAACGGTCCTTTCGTCGCTAGAGATGTCAATCGGGATGGGGAAGAGAAGTGTTTTGTACCATTTTGATGCTTCGATGGAGTCTGACGGAGGTGAGAAGAAGAGTTCTTCGCTTCTCCAGCTGGGAGGCGAAAGTCCGACCCAAAGTCTCCATGTATTCGGCATGGAAAACGAGGTCATCCGGTGGAGCCTCCAGGCTGTCGCACAGGTGCCGAACACGGTATCGAAGTTCTGCATACATCCCGTACTTGTCCTTAAATATTAAAAATAAAAGGAACATCGATTTTATCGTTTTTCCTGGATGACCTTCGGGGTCAGAGTGCAGCAATACGAGGGATCTGGGACGCTCACTTTACACGTCATCTCGAGTTCGTCGTGCTTCTGAAGACGCTCCTGGGCCTCTTCGAGAGTCGTGCCTATGCCGAGAAATTCTTGAAGCAGGGATTCAGCCGGACCTTGGAACCAGGAGACGACGTCTCGCATCGACGCCGACAGACATTCCGCTTCTCTCAGGAATGACACGACGGTCTGGAATCGCCTCCACGAACCTTGAATCCGGGCATGCATGCTCTGAAGTCTTTCGATCACTTTCTGCACCTGTGGAGCCACCAGTTCATATTTCTCAGCTTCCCTCATTTCGAATTAGAAACGCTTCAGCATTTTCGACGTGACTCACGTTCTCGCGAGCTTCCCTCGTGGTCATTGTTTCCGAGGAGCCGTGATCCTCGCTGAGGAGATTCCGGCCTGAGGAGGGAAAAATGCAATTCCGCAAGACTTTCCCTTTTCTGCCGATTTCTTCCTTTCCTAACGAGCCTCACCTTTCCGGATGACTTGTCGAGGTGCATCGATAGAATCTCTATAAAGTTGCAAGGTCCGAATGCCCTCGGTGATTGTTTGAAACCTTTTCCCCGCGAGGTACTCGACGAGACGTTGCTCCAGCCTTTCGCAGTCCGACAGAACTCCAAATCCCTCTTTCATCAAGTCTTCGTAGAGCTGAGAACGGCATGAAAATTGAGGATTAAGATTTCCAGCAGAAAGCTCGAGATGGTCTCGTCGAAATACTTACTAATCTCCATTTGATCCATGCCTCGTGATTGTAGGTCTCGGTTCCGCCCATGTCGCGAGGCAATCGAGAGGGCTCGAGCAATTTCAGGAGTTTTTGCTGCGATACGTGCTCGTGGTCCTTCCGGAAAAATCAGAGAAACTTTTAGCCGAGACTGTTCCTTAGTATCTATCTCGTACCGTCGCGGAAGAAGACTGAAGAAAGGATAACGTACGGACGAATCGGGATGGGTGAAGTGCGGATAACAGTTGTCGATTTTCTTGGTGTCCCAGAAACTGTCTAGTTTTAAGGTATAAATGGCGGAAAAGCGCCGAGTCATGATGCTTCGTATGGTTCGAAGACAGAGACGCACGGGTCGACTTCCCACGTTCCGACCGTCCAAGATGAACGTGAATTTCTCCTCATCCCTGCCGGAGTCAATAACAATTTGCTGCATCTCACGGTCCCACGCATCACTTTCCTGCCTCGTGAAATTCGAAATGCATTCCGCGGGGATTCAAGCGATGCACTCTATTTACGAGGTGTGGCTATTATGTTTCCAGACTGGTTTTATTGCTGAACTTTGAGAGATGGGAGGGGAGTGGGGCTATGGCAGTAACATGGAGGGGAGTCTTAGCTTATAGCTGGGCAAGTTTCAGTGTGGTCTGACCAGCGCTCTGCGAGCTGCGGCCAGTTAAGATAGACCGTATTTGTTTGCGCTTAGTCTCATTTAGCCTGTCAAATTTCAAAGGCTTGGCAACATGTGGCTAATGGAAAGCGAAGTTACGTCGTCGTTTCGTAGTTTCGTTGTGTTTTCTGGTCGCGGCCGAAATGTTCCCAGCTGGAGTCTGAACACACAAAAAAGGGAAATTCTTTTCAGAAACGCAAATGAAAAGCTCTAAAGCAAGCAGACCCCTGCTGCGGCATTCCACTCTTCTCGTTTCGTGGTTCCAAAAGTTGGCGTTTAAAGAGTTCCCTCGATTTTAGGCTATGTTTGTACTCCATTCTAACAGTTACGCGAGCTAGCTCGAATACGAGCATGCAAGCATGCGTCGCTTGCACGTCGAGCTCGCTTTTGCCATAATAAACGTGAGAAGAGGGATGGGAGCGAAGTGCTCAGCAGACCAAGAAATGGAGCACATGTTCCTCGTTTGAAAATAGGAATCGGCGGCTAGCATGTGGCGACACATGCAGTCCCGCGTGGAAGCAACCCGTCTGGGATGAGACGTGAAGACGCGAATGCCTCCTTTTGCTCCCAGATGAGTCAGCATCGATCGATGGAAGCCAAAGAAATCGTGGAAGTCCTGGAGCGAAAGCGAGCCTACATATGTGGGAGTGCAGACGCGAACGGCCATCACTCCCTGATCGTCGTCCCCCTCCCTTCGGATTCTCTCACCTGGCTCCACGAATTGGAGATCACGCTCAAGTATTTCCTCGCCGTTTCCAGGTATGCAAACCGCGCCCGTCGTTCGTGGCCGCGTTTCTCTCTCGTCGGATGCGTGCGAGGATCCAGGAAAATCGATCTTTCCGTGGTTTCCTTTCACGCTGACCGGCCCGATCGGCAGCAGATGGTGCGTGACCGTTATTTCAATTACGATGCGAACGTATAAATCTCACGGGGAATTATGCCTAATCGCTGGAAATGCATGCACTGGATGATTTATTAGAGTTGCTGTTTCTTTCATCTATTCTAGAGAAGCAGACGACAGGCTAAAATTAAAAATCCTGGCTAATGATGCCTGAACCGGTGACGATTACCAGCACTGTTATCTTCCCACATCTCTTTTCACTTGCAACTCACCCTCATTATGAGGTCCTCCCAGCCCACGCAGTGCGAAGAAATTCGCACTGTGAGGAAATGACTTTAACTGAAGCAAAGGGGCATTCCACGGGAATTTCAAGCGATCCCATAAGACGCCGCCCAGCATGGAATATAAAAATTGTTCAGGCCTTCTAGATTGCTTTTCCTTGGAAGGTGAATTGGCCTCACTCCGATTCTGATTTATTTACGTATTTAATTACGTAGTACAGTCTAAAAGTGCCTCGAATAAAATTGTCGTTCGTTCTAAATTAAATACATGTTCTTTATTTTATGTCGTATTCACTCACATAGTAATAGAATAATGTTAGCATTAAATATTTTGCGCATTTTCAAGAAGATCCTTCGAACACAGGTATTAATACCTGCATTCGAAGCCTCACATCACTGCATGGTAATTACCATTACCATGCAGTCATGTGACGCTTTGTTGCGAAATGCTCATTTGCAGATGAGAATGAGCGGTTCTTGTACCTTGTCTGGAGGCAGGCATCCTTCGCCAGTACTGCGAAAAAAACCTGTGACCTCGAGAAGTGTACGGTTGAGTAAACCAGGAGGAGGAAAAGCGAAATTAAATGTTGCTCCAGGGGAATTTTCGAGGCGTCATGAATTATGCCCTCTCGGTTTTGAGTTCAATGCTACCTTATATATGTATTTTTTATTATTATGAAAAGTGCATCCCAAGATCCTGTGCGACGATGCGAGTGCTGGATTCGACTCGACAGGTCCTGCATTCGCATTGCGCGTCTCTCGAATGGCTTTTGCTTCTCATTCCTTGTGTTTATGGGCGCATGAGATTCGAGTCTCTCGGGTATTTGTCGATAAGTCGCTTCGAATTGGAACACTTCGTTGCGGTTAGGTTACTGGATGTGGACCGAAGTGTATCGCCAATCCACCGCGCGATTTCACGAATCTTAAAATGCATTCGCCAGTCCAACTAACCAACTAACACATAGAGAGGATGTGACAGCTGCACACGAATCGGCACGAACGTGACGTGAACGTGCTCACGAACACGTCTGAGAACGTTTCGATTGTTTTCTTTTTCAGGCCGACATGCATCCGCAACAGAATGCGATCCGCGAAATCCGAATATGATATATACCATGTACAGAGACTGCAAAACGCTTGTCGACCCAAAGGCGCTGGGTGGGCCGAGGCGACCCGCGACGGGGGAAAACAAGGCTCGTCCTCACTTTTACTCGTCCGGCCTTGTCACATCAGTCACCTCGCAGCGTGACGCATGTACATGTACTCGAGCCCGTCGAGACCGGGCAACAATGCCTCGCCACTCCGCTTTCGTCATGGGTACTCTTGTGCAAGACGTCTCTCTCCACAACGGAAGGATTGTAAACCGGAACTCCCACAAGAAGTTTTGAAGATCGTCGGACGCCGCAGAAACCAGACATCGACAGACACAGCAGCGAACCGACAGCGCCGGCCGGATGGAACCGTTTCCTGTCCTCGTCGCAGTGTCGCCCTCTCGAGAATTCGCGTCCAAGGCTTAAAAAAACTTCCGGTGGACATGTATTAAGAGGAGCATCTTGGAGTCGACTAATTAATCAGCGAACACAATGAAAAATACCGCCATCTCCTATTACATCGGGGGTCATTCTTCACGAGAAGATGATGAGGCCATGCCAGTCACGTCATGGGAGAGGATGAATTAGCAAATATAAAAGGTATACCGAAAGCATTAGAAGCTACGTCACCCGTTGATGCCTCCGAGGGCCTCCGAGAGCCTCCGAGGGCCTCTTTTCAATTTCGACGCTTCCTTATTCATGAAAAAAGATGAGAAGACTCGCGTGCGAATGCAGGCTTTTCGCAACGAGTAGAGCCCTGCTCGTCCCATTGCATACCATGAGCCCCAAATTCGTTTTTATAAGAAATATCTGCATTATCGATCTTGAGAAACGCAACTCAAGGGAATTGATTGATAATATTTCACTGGGTTTGTTCAAAGGATACTCTGATCGTCAATAAACACGAAAATAAAGGAGGTCCGGGACGAAGATATTTGGACGCTAATGGGTTAAAATAACATACTTCGTCGCTTGTATGAGTTTTTATGGCAAAGGAAGGGTCGAAGCCTCCGCGGTATTTCTTAACATCTTTCCAAATTCCTTCGGAATACCCTTTGGAACTCCTCCCATCGCCGCTCGATCGAACCGACGATCATTTACGTGCAGGAGTGGGTGGCCGCATTCGACTCCGCCTCTGCTCTGGCAATAAGGCAAGAAGGCAAGAAGGCAAGAAGGCAAGAAGGCAAGAAGGCAAGAAGGCAAGACGGCAAGAAGGCAAGAAGGCAATAAGGCAAGAAGGCAAGAAGGCAAGAAGGCTTGCGCCGTCCAAGCCGGTCGTTGGTTCCATCCTCTCGCCTTTCCGATTTCTCTCACTTGGGTCTGGACCGGAGAAATGCTCTCTTCAGAGACGTATTGAATTTTCTCAACCTTTCTGCTTTCCGTCTCTCGGTAGGAATATCTGGAGCGGTTCGAATGAGGGTCCGTGGAATAAATGCGAACGAAATTCCAGTCGCTCGACCTTTCATCTACCCCATTCGTGTTCCATCTGCCTCTTTCATGTTCCGTCTACTCCATTCATGTTCCATCTACTCCATTCATGTTCCATCTACTCCATTCGGGAATCGGATGGCCGAGGTGAAACCCCTGAGGTCATCTGCGCGATTTCTCTTCCGCATTGCTGTTGCCCACCCCGATACCACAATGTGGACTCTAAAATAACGCCGGCGAAACGAGGGACGATCCATCACCATTACCGTAAGAAAAGACGAGCAGAATTTCCAAAAAGGTCAATTCTGAAGTGATTTTCCTTATTTGTGGCTGCTCTGCGTGACCGTAAGCGCCACGCAGAGACGGAGACGAACGTTCCACTCCAAATCTTTCGAATTCTTCTTCGCCGATATTAAAAATCGGATCCGACAGCAAGAAGAACATAAGACCCGATCGGGCGAAATTTTCGTCGAGTGATGCCAGCTTGCATGTAATCTGATCGCAAAGGTCACGGCGTGCCCTTGATTTGTCCTCTTCGTTTCGTGTTTTTTTCCCGTCAGTGTACAAATTTATCATGAATTTTCTCTTCCCTGTTCTTTTCCCCCTCGTCGCTCCTGTTAAGAGCTCTCAGCGGGAATCCTGAATAAATTTCTTCTTAATGTCATTCCCCTCATTTTTTCTTCGCTCGTAACGAGGATCACGCATTGCGTGAATCTACACAGCTCCACCTAGAATTCCATCGCTGATTATTATTGTAAAAAAAAAAGAGAAGCGGCGGCTGGAGAGTTTATTGGCGTTCCTTCGTTGCGTCTCGAAGGAATTTCCCCTATTTGATACAGCCATCCGGCGTTAATGTAAGGGCCGTAGGCCTAATGAGTCATATATCAGTTGAACAATCTGTCATGATAAGTTAGGAAATCCGACCCCACGATTTGAATCGTCCATCACGATCGAAAGGGATCATAGCCTCCCTGTGAACTAAACGTCTCAAGGAGCTGAGACCCCTTCACGCGCATGTGACGGATATATCCGTCAGGACCAAATGTCCTCGATGCGCTACGTCTGTTTTTCTTTTTTTAAATATTATTTTTAAGTTGCAATGTATTATGCTCTGCGCTGTATATATACATATTAAGATAAAATGAAGGAGTTCATGTTCAGTTTTTTTTTAATGCTTAAAACACCGTAGATCCACAACTATTGCTGCGGTTCTTTAACCCCTTCAGACCTGGCGTCCATTCCAATGGACATTGCATTTTCATTGAGTCTACGGTAATTTCTTGGGATTCTTCAGTTATGTAATTATATATATAATATATTATATATGGTATAATATGGTAAATTTATACAAAATGTAAAAACGATACATAAAACATAAAAATGTAAAATACGATAGGAAAAAAGTTCTAAAATGTGAAAAAATGACATTATTCCGATAGTGGTCTTAATTCAGGTCTGAAAGGATTAATATTTAGTCTGGATTCAACCTTGCTCAGGAAATTACACGTATGACGGGTTTATAAGCGGACTAAATCACAAAGTTGATGCGGAATTTGCTTTGCGATGTACTGCTATGAACAAGATGTTCCCGAAAAACATAAGTAGTCGACAGGAAGCTCAGAGAATTCATTACAGCTCATTACAAGAAGCTCATTACAGACACGACACTCCGCTACATTCCCAAGTTAAAAATACAAATACCGATCGGTGAAACCAACTATTAAAACCCAGTTCGACAAATGCGCCGAAAAAGGCAAGACAGAAAAAACATCGGACGGCTCACCTGTCATGACTGGAGATCCAGCAGGAAGCGAAGTACGCCGAAGGAAGCAAGCCCGAGACGCAGACTGAAGGGAGAGGGAGGAAGAACGGACCGAGATCGCATCCTCCCCATCCCCTTTGGCCGTACGGAAGAGCCCATGAACGCACGTGCACGCATGCACTTGCACATGCACGGGCACGCTGCCTTATTGCATGCGACTGGACTCCGGGTCGGAAACCCATAACTGGAGACGCCGATCGCGGCTTCGATCGTGTAATAAAAGAAAAGGAGCCCAAACATTCGCATGCAAATGGCTCGTAACTACAAGGGTAATAACCCCGGTGAGGAGGCACGATTCCTGTTGCAGGTCTACGCTTTCCGTGACGAGAATATCAAGGATTTCCGTCGAAAAAGCTTCCAAGTTTTACATCCGGGGGACACGTGTTTCGGGCCGGGTCGGAACCAGGAGGTCGTTATCACCATCGATCATGATCACCAGTTGATTGCAGTTCATCGTTATCATCGGCTATGCATTCTTTCCCGGATCTCACCGCAGACCCCCTATTTACCCGTGTGAATGCACCGCGGTCCTCACCGAAGAGAGAAGATAATAAATACATTTTGTTTTTGCGAGAAGGATTGAATGCATGGCCCAGGGGATGAGAGGAGCGGAATGAGAGGTTATTCACATCCTGCTGCTGCCGTCTGTACCGTCTGGTTGTGGCCCCCAAGGCTCGGGCTTGAATTTCTCCCAGTCCCAGTATAGGCCAGGCCCGCGATAATGTCAAGCTTCAGCTGGAAGTGACCGTTACGTGAAGGAGAGGAGAGGGGGGAGAGGGGGGGGAGGAGAGGGGGGGAGAGAGGGAGGAATGGAACGCCAGGAGGCTGACCTGCATACATTCCCACATAACTGTTACGTTTAACCTTCTCACCCAATACGATAGTAGAATAACATAGATACAGGGTGCTCTCTCTCTCTCTCTCTCTCTCTCTCTTTCTCTCTCACACGGGCCGAGTGCAGTATGTCACTTTCATGGTGGCCGGAGGGTGCAGGTGTGTCGAGTCATTCATTATTCCTTTCCCCTGTGCCTACTTCCGAGGCGGGAGGACCTCAATTGAGGAAGGAGTGAATAAGCAAAAAGTCAGCTGCAATAATAATCATGCAAATCCCCCTACTACGACTGTAGCTGCTATGGAACCGTACGACATCTAAGTCCATTCCACTTAATACAAATTAATAAAGGGCACAGTGAAGGAAGATCAATTTTTTTTAAAAAACTAGTTCATCCAAAAATGTAATAGAGAGATGGCGCTACTCCATGAAGACACGGCGCCGATGTATGTACACTAGCGCGGTCTCTCTTGAGGATTTTCGCGAAATTTAAATGTGCCACTCCGACTGTCCCGCAGTTGCCAAGCGGACATCGTAAACCCACTTCCATTTTTTCCATTTCCTAAAGCAACATGAGAACTTCCCTCGCATGCGAAGCAGATCGTCTTTTCCAGACGACCTCACGACTTTTCCCATGCCGAGATCATGACGTTCCTGTAACATTCTCGCGTTCTATAATGAGCCTTGTGCATGAGCTTTGGGG
Organism: Darwinula stevensoni; assembly: GCA_905338385.1. NCBI lineage: Eukaryota > Metazoa > Arthropoda > Ostracoda > Podocopida > Darwinulidae > Darwinula > Darwinula stevensoni. The sequence goes on along the minus strand of CAJPEV010000011.1, from coordinate 73,820 downwards.
ATATTTCACAAACGACTGGAGGAAAAGTCATGCATGTTTCAGGTGTGGAAACGTTTCATCGTTTTTCCGTGACACCGCAAGAAGACGATTATTTCGTTTGGCCTCTGGCTAGAAAACATTTTTCGTAGCGCTCAAGAAAAAGTTCCAAATGAGAGAAATGACAGTTTCCTATCCGCGGGCGAGTCTCATGCGATGATAGATTCCTTAAAAGATTCTTAAAGAATTTCAACGAATTTAAAATAAGTAATTCTTTTAAGCAGTTTTATATTTTTTCACAGATATTTCATGAAGATAGAGCTTCTTTAATAAAGTTAAAAGTTAGCGGCAACCACGTGAGACATTCGGTGGAGAATAATTAATGAATTTAACGATGATGAGTCCTTGTGCTCGTACAAGCACATACAGAGCATTTCAGCGTTCAGCAATCAACAGCATTTAAAGGAGAAGCCGTCCCCGTCGGTCGCCGCTGCGGGTTCAGCGGCCCAACCCCCCCCCCCCCCCCGGGGGGGGGGGGGGGGGTTGGGCGGGTTTGAACCCGGTTCTGGGGGGGAAGGGTCGCCCGCGGATAGGAAACTGTCATTTCTCTCATTTGGAACTTTTTCTTGAGCGCTACGAAAAATGTTTTCTAGCCAGAGGCCAAACGAAATAATCGTCTTCTTGCGGTGTCACGGAAAAACGATGAAGGGAAGTGTGGATTCGGGCTTCGAGGTGCTGGTGCATCAGGTTTCGCCGAATTTTGAGCACTTGGGTCGTCGTTGAGTTCGAGAGAGAAAAAAAATTACGAGATTCTGAGGTTCTCCTGACGAGCTCGCAAATATTTTTAGCCGAGAAATTTTGAAGATAAAAAAAACTCTGGGAGCCTGCGAGGCAATTTTGCATGGTAAAGAAAGAGCAGCCACGTTGAAACAAAGGAGCAGATCTGATTCTCGAGCATGTCCGTCTGGCAACCGAAACCGCAACCGAATCAACTGTCTTTATTGCGCGAACGATTGCGACGACAAAAGAAGGATCCGCGGCGAAATCGCTTTCAATTTCGTTGACGACTACGATGACGCGAAATAAAAGGCATCGATTTGAGGCGACGAACATGACTACGAGGGAAATGAAAAGGGATTTGAGGGACGAGATGAAAAGAAAAGCAACACGCCCTCGACCCTTTTCATCGTAAGGGATGAAATGCAACTTTTCCTCTTCATTCAATCCGATAACTTTGTGCACGGAGTTAGCATGCTAACCGAGACTGAATGAATGCGAGGTTCATCCGATCACGGATGAAATAGAGCTTATTGCTGCTTCAGTGATGCATGGAAGAGACTGACTCGTTGGCTTTTTTTTTAATTCTCAATATGCGAAAAAAATTATTAAATATTAAATTCACGGGCATGATTAAAATATGACTGAAATGGCCAGATAGCAACGTGTGCTATACTGGTACTACAATAAAATAGAATTACCACTGGATGACAAAAATGCGACCTGACTGCATACAAATTGCTGCAGATGACTAAAATTGACTTGATGAAGGGAACACGATCGAATGTCAAAAGTATGATGAACTAAAATGGAATTCTGCTGACTGACTAAGACTGCAAGCCAACTAGGTCCACTACCTGTCCAGAACCAGACCGTCACGGAATGGGATTTCACGGCAACATTCTTGAGTCAGCCCGCGAAACAGCGTCTTTAGAAACGGGAGGCTAAGAGGCGACTGATGATAAGCCAACCTCTATAAATAAGGCTCGTCGGTCTCGGCGAGTAAGAATGACCGCGGTCTCTGAGCGGACTCAAAGCGGGTCTTCGTGGGAGAACGCCACGTCATCTGCCGCCCATGGCAAGGGTTCGACTATGGGTACGTTTGCGAACTCCGTGAATGCTCGGACGTAAGCTCCAGTGTAATCCAGGGTAAGCCGTAAGCATTCCATCGCTAAGTTTTTCGACGTCATGGCTGCAGCCGACGAAGCGGAGGCTCACTCGTCGACGAATGTCAGCCGCGATTACAGAATAGGCAACAGAACGGACCGGTCCAGTAAGCTGCTGTGCGGCCGCTCGATACGCTCCCAAAGCTTTATTCGCCGGCATTTGTGCCGATAACAGACTTGTCATGGCCGAAAGAGGCTCCCACTCGTGTGAGGTGACGCGTGTTGCGTGTTATAGAACCGTGTATTAGGACTACCGTATTTTTAAAATGTCCAAGAGCTGCTTTTGAACTTTCTGTTTTCCATCAAACTTTATTTTGAACCCTACATGGCATCTTCAGTAACTTACACGAGTGAATGTATCGAAGTTGCAGTATACCAAGTCGAGATTGGGAATGGCTCCGTGGGTTCCATAGTGTCGTTGGTATCTTTCAGTTAACATGAACATGTCATGTTTTGGCATCTTGGCACTGCCTTACAGTTAGACTCTCAACAACGGCCCTTATACTGTAGCGAAGTGGATTGAGGGAAAGAGAAGAGGAAACCGGGGCCTTCAATGGCGCCGAAAATTCTCATCCTCATTGCTCAGGCATTTGGCAAGTTTGTTTGCATTGCCTCATCTAGCGACCTCAAAATTTCGCTTGGTTTTTTCTGCACGTCTTTAAGAGTTTTCCTGCCTCGTTAAATCAGTGAAAACATTCTAATGACCGTTTCGGGCGATTAGTATGGCCGCTATTGAAATCAGATTGTTTTGCAAGTATTCTCCGTGAATTCTCCTATTCCCCACACATTTGAAACGCTAATCGATTTCCTGGTACGGGCTTGTGTACCAAATTTTATCAAGATTGCCCAAAACCTTCTTGGTCGTGTTTTTTTTTTCCCCACTGCGATGAGTATACATTACGATTCCTGGTGACACATTCGGTAACGGTTCTGGTTGGCATGAGGTCTTTCTGACCCCAACGTGAAACGATTACGATATTACATACGAAAAAAAAAAATTTTTTTTCCCTAGTGCAGATGTGGTACTCAATTGGGAAGGCCTACTTAAGCATTACCCTGAATCCCATGAAATTAAAAAATCTTATAGGCCCAAAGATCAGCGAAAAAGGCAGTCAGGAGTCTTTTGGACCCGACCTGCAGCTTCGGTTATTCCAGTTGTTATGCAGTTATTTCATCCAATTTACAGGTAAAAGCATCAGCGCTTACAACTACCGATTATTTGGAGCAGAGAGAAGCCCTTCATGTAACTTACTGAAAAGCATGACGGAAGAGGAAAGCAACTTTATATGCTTTTTCCTTAACGGATAACTCTGTATGAACTGAGGACCGAGGGCAAACTTACTTTATCACTGTCACGAGGAAAAAATGAGTTTCGAGAAATAATCGCTCCCCGGGGAGGGTATGGTGTCGCACGTTTTCGAATGCCTAACGGATTCTCGCAGGCGACTCCAACGCGACTCGAGTCTTGGTTATTCGCTTTTTGGGGGTTCGATCCCACGCGATTCTTACCGCGATGGGGTTTGGAGGTCTGGTTTCTGATTTCGATGACATGGCGCCGCAAACAGATGTCTGACTTTAATTATGGTTAACCGAAGTCCTAAAAAGGGATTCATGAGAAAGAGGGAAGACTGCAGTGAAAATAATGAAAATTGCGTGCTTCCCATCGAAGGTAAAAAAATATAAATAAAAATAAGAAACATTGTAGGACGAACACGTTTCATTCAGATCCTTTATCAACAACTAAGAAACACGTTATCACATCACTCTGGTCCCTAAAATAACAGAAAAGTCGACCGCCCCATTTATTCAGGACCATAAAAAAATTCAGTCATGAATGGACTATGAGATTCAGGTTTTCCCTTTACCGTGATAGTCTGAAAATATATATAGGAATTTAAAAAACATGGAATCGATACTGAAAGCGATACGAGTCCCGGATCCCCAGAAGCCATTTTTGAAATGAAGAGGAAGCAGGGGCGGCTCTTCCGTTCAATCTTCTCCCTTGTCACTCGGTCTGGAAAACACAACTAAGCACTCTATAAAGAATAAAATCATGGTAAAATGGAGGGTTCCGGTAAGAAAGTGGAAATTCGTGTCGCGATTTGTGCAAATCTTGATGATCGCGTCAATATTTGATAACATGTGCAGTGCAACGAAACGGATGAGGGAGCTGCTCTTTCGTGCTGAGAACTCCAAGAAGAGGAAAGCTCCTTAGGTATCAATATCACCACTTTGGCACAGTGGACAAAAGGAAGATGCTGCTGGAATACTGTCCCTGTTTAAGCGTCATACTTCTAATTTTCTTCGTCATTCCCCTTCTTCATCGGTGCCAGTGCCGAAACACGGGCACAAGTGGATGTCGCCTGGGTCTCAGATGTACTCTTTAATCGGTAGGTCAAAGCACTCGGCCCAGAACTCCTGCATGGAATGATAGAAGTGCTTCCTCACGCTGGTCAGAGAGTGATCTTCGTCCGGGTAGCTCTGAAAGTGAAAGACGGCGGGGGGGGGGGGGGGAAGTTAATTAGCTGTTGAGGCACTGAAGGGACGGAAGAGCGAAACTGGATTTTCGGACGGGTTACCTGCTGCCTGAAAAGGACATCCCCTTTCTCCAGGGCTTTGGAAAGCATCATGGACTGCTGGTAATGGACATTGTCGTCGGCATTGCCGTGAATGAGATAGAAAAACTTCCCTTGAAAGTCTTTCACTCTTCGCGTGAGGTCCGTTTGCTCATAACCCTCCTCGTTCCCGGCCGGCACCCCCATGAATCGCTCCGTATACGTTGAGTCTACATGGCGAAAAGATACCAAAAATTATCTAAACGTGGAAGAATATAATGAAGTTGAAGGAATCTTGTTACAATTGGTCGAAAACTCATAGACAGTGACATAACCTCCACTTCGCAGTTGGATACGAAAGGGTCAAAGAAGAAACCGCACTTACTATGTAGTAAGCAGCTCTGCTGCTTACTACGAAGTCTCGCTTAAGGTACGAGTTCGGGAAGAATCATCGAAAAAGAGAACAGTAATTAAAAGCTTTCCGCAAGTACACCGAGTAAAAAAAATAATTGTGGAAGTTCTGCTACAACAACTGCCCCGTTTTTTCCTGATCCACTTCTGGGGCCCAGCCAGGATCTCTTCATCGACAAGAAGGGGGAAAGGGGGGAGAGGAGAGGGAAAAGGAGGGAGAGGAGAGGGAAAAGGAGGGAGAAGTGGAGGAGAAGAGCAAGAAGGTGGAATGGAGGGGGGTTATATTTTCCGCGGCTTCCACCCACCGCCCCAACTACGTTGCGGTACAGGGCAAATCTCGATATTTGACTTTCTTCGCGGTGAGGGATAGACAAGCCAAAAAGTATTTCAACAGTCAATTCCAGCAGAAGAGATCATGGACAGAAACTACAACTTTTTAAATCAAGTTAAAATCAGGTTATGGTACGCTGTTTCCCTCGTCGCTGAAATATATTTTCTGAAGAGTATTGGGCCGAGCCGCGGGACTTCACATGCAACGCGTGTGAAACCTATACAGGCTGTCTCTTAGGACTTAGGAAAGTTTTGTCTGCCATGAGTGATCATAATTTGCCGATAGAACACGGTCCCTCCTTTTCCTGCGATTTGCCTGCAAGGGCCAGTGATGTCTCTGCCTAATCGCTTTAAAGGTTTCTACCATAGAGGAGCCAGTTTGTGACAGGGGCGACAGAGATGCCGCATTTGAAGGTGTTCTCGTCGTCGTCGACGAGGCTTTTGGCAGCCACGAATCCCCCGTAACTCCAGCCCCAGATCCCAACCCGAGACGCGTCGATGAACCCCAGTTGCTTCACCAGCTTCCTGTGGTAGAATGGTTTCACTTGAGATCCAAAGGGGGAAAGGCGGAAGGAAGGAAGAGAACGGGAGGCGTCCTTGCCTGGTCACGTCGATTTGATCTTCCACTTCCACGGTTCCCAAGGCTCGATTCAGGGTGAACAGGAAGTCGTTGCCCTTGAACCCAGAGCCCCTGCCGTCGATGGTGGCCACGACGATACCCAGTCGAGAGGCCAGATACTTCTCCCACGTGATGCCGGGGAATTTCTCGTCCACTGCCCGAGTGTTCGGGCCTGCATACCTGAAGGGAAAAAAGCGAGTCCAAGCATCTCTTCGGAGCGAGAGGAAGCCGATCGAGCGGAAAGAAAGTCGAGAGAACTGACGTGTAGACGATCATGGGGAACTTGTTCGTGGAGTTGAGGGCAGCCCTCGGAAGTAAAAGGCGGACATTGGCCGAGAATCCACCCTCGACTGGCATCACAAGATTCCTCACCAATGGCAAATCTTTCTCGGCCATCTCTTCCCGAATTTCACTGGACATTTAAAAGAGAAAACAAGGCTTGCCTTGTTAACACTTCCTGCTGGAGAAAAAAAAATGAAAGGAGAAAAATGAAAGCTGTGGGGAAAAAGGGGAGGGGGGGGGGGGTTATCAAAAAGATATTAAATCTAGACCTCTTCATTTCCTGGCTTTAATGCCATCGCGATCATGTGAAGGAAACCCCTATAATTTCTTGGATAATTGCCCAAAGCTTTCTTGGGTTCGGAAATGAAAAACGAACTCACTCGTTGTCCAGCCATTTCATTACAAGCTGGTGATTGTGGCTGAGGAAGACGTTTGTTTCGGGTGGAGCCTGATAACTCATACAGTCGAGGGCATAATAAGAACCTTCTTTGCTCATTTCCACGTTCACGAACTTGCAAGGTTCCCCGTATTTATTCTTCATGCGACAGGACACGCAAACGTATCCATTCTCCGAGCCCGGTTTCTTCGCGTCCGCCTCGTAGAAATGATATTCCTCTGCCGCCCTCGCCTCCGTTCCCACAAAATACCTGCCAACATCACATAGATGGCTACCAATCGATCTATCGCAAAATGTAATGCAATCGGGGATGGTTTACGTACACTTTTCCGTCTTTCTCGTTCCAGTGAAGGATTTTGTCCACCGTTAAGGCTCCCGAAGTGATAGGCACATTTTGTCCCGTGTTTGCATCGCCGAGCACGATGTGCGGGAACGACCCGATTCCCGGCTGATCGACCGATCGAATGGCAAGGTATTTCGCAGGATTCAACTTGGAGAACGAGAGGGGTTGGAAGTTCTCCAACCACCCGTTCGGGACGATCGTTGTATGAATCTAGAATCAAACGCAGTTCCCATTTCATCCACTCCGCGAAAATTGGAGTCTCGAGGGGACAAGAGGGGAAAAGCGCTGTACCTGCTTGCATTGCCAAGTGGAAGCGTGGCAGATGACGTCGATGGAGACGTTTTGTCGTCGATTCATCCAAGTGATGGCCACCGTCTCTGGATCCGCCCAAGTCACCCGGGAGAAGTAGTGGTCCCTGCCAGATGCGAACTCATTTTCAAATCATCATCCAAGTCAGAGTGGGGAAGTGAAATCATCCGAACGGATGTTTAAGAATCTCCTTACACCGACTGGAACTCCCGTGGGGGAAGAAGACGGAAACTCTTGGCCGGACCGGTTTCGGACAAATCCACGACCCAAAGCTCCACCGTCGGATTCAGCCTGCCAGGCTGGAGGGATAAAGCGAGACGGGTGAGTTGCAGAAAACGCACAGCGCAGACATTATGTAAGGAAGGAGCGAAACCTTTGGATAATGGATGCTCTGGATGTCGGGATATTGCCAATGAGCTTTCAAAGGCCCGTAGATGGGATACTGGATCTCCGGGACGTCGGTGTCGTTGAAGGAGGCATATGCGAGGAATTTCCCGGTCGGGGACCACCAAGCTGCCTTATGGTCTGACAGGATCTCCTCTGCGTTCACAACACGAAAGCTCACAGAGAGGGGTAGTATGCCGTAACGCCAGGCTCAGACGCACATCCATAATGAAATTTTAATATTAGGACTCGAGCTCGCAATCCACCAGGCATTTTTTTAATTATACCAGAAAGTCAGAAAAGGATTATTGGAAACCTGGATTAGGGAAACAACGTTTCCATTCCCCTCTTGCAGATGGCAGCATTGCATACTTTAAAATTGAAATCGAAATTTTTTCTACATCTTTAAAATTCAAATGCCTATTTTCTGGAAGTAAATTTGAAGAAAGCAGTGTTTTCCGTTCACCACTCAAATCAACTGTTACTGAGGGTATAGCACAAATTTTACAATTCTGGAACTCAAGAATGTTTTCGCCAAGAAGTCCCGAGTCCAAAGAATCTAGTACCTGTACTTTCTCTGAATCCTCATTCGGCTGCATACTGTGACCTCAGCTGAAAGAGTCCTAGTTAGACGGAAGTGAGCTGGGAATCGAAGGGAAGGGAGGAGGGGGGAGGGAAGGGAAGGGAAGGGAGGAGGGGGGAGGGAAGGGAAGGGAAGGGAGGAGGGGGGAGGGGAGGGACGGGAAGGGAGGGAAAAAGAGGGACGAAAAGGATGATCTGGCTCCACAGGGGCCACCTTTGTGAAATTCTGGGTCCACTCCTACTTACAATGGTGGAATTATCTTCAACTGACCGATTCCTGCTTCAGTAGTACTCTGGATATTCAGGACATGAATAATTCGTGAAAACCGTTGGCGGAAAACCTGTATTTCCTGCCTCTCATCGGGGAGTTCAGAGACAGGACTTCTCCATTTTCCTCCATGGCATCGTTGACGACTGACGATAGGGAATTCTTGCTTCGAGTCTCTTCGTTATTTGACAGGAGAATGGGCGGGAATGTACCTTGGGGACCGCATACTGATCCCATCTCGGGATTTTTATAGCGGCTCAAATGTCAAGAACGGCACTTTGCAAAGCTCGGGATCGTTGGATCAGAAATTCGTAAACAACTTTATGGGCCGGAAAATACCTCTCCCTTCGCCCAGTCGACGCTGGCTATCACCAGGCTCTCAATGAGTGCAGGGTCGACATCAACGTCGTGGGCCAACAGGACGGCGTGCATACTCAATATCCAGAATGGTAGTGGACTCAGAAAAAAGGTCAGCTCATAACGATGGGGTACAATAGAAGGAATTTAAGCCTTCCTCCAAGGGTATATTCAACGAGATATTTGGTGGGAAGAGATTCCGAAGGCAATGATTGAAGCTCTTTTTGCCACATCGTCCAGCACCTTCTCTTGATTGAATCAACTGTATTGCGGCAATAAAGTCTCTGAGAGGATCATGTGCCGAGTGATTATAACTAAGTGATAACGGAGTCCAGACGACGTTCAATTTCTTTCTGTACCAGTGTTTAGTCTCAAAAGGTAAAACCATTATTCGTGCTTGGATGGGAGAAAAGAAAGCTCTGCAGAAGCAGAAGAAGCTCTGCAATATCAGACTTGAATTGGGCTGAAGGATACAGTACTTCTGTCGGTGGAGAGAGAGAGGTACTAACAATTTCCTGGGGTTAAACAGGACAAATCTGCGCGATGATCGCGCAGATTTGTCCTGTTTAACATAATTTGACCGCCTTGCACGTCATCAGTGGAACGGGACTGAAGGCATACCTTCGTAAACCCAGTCGGCGACTCCATTGAAGACCATTCCGGGTATTCCCGTGACGGTCAGCTTGAAGACCTTGTTTGCCTCCGGGTGGGGAACGTAGTAGAGGTTGTTGTCATAGACGAAATACAAGGAGGCTCCAACTGGGGCCCATTCAAGGGATTGAAGGAGGTCGGGAGATGAACTGTCCTCATTACCTTGTTCTTGGACTACCAAGGGAATCACGGCTCTGTCGAGAACACCACATACAAATCAGTCTCTTCGGGGTTTGTATGCTATACGAACAACACGGCTTTACGCATGGTTTTACGATTGCATTGTCATCGGCGTAGGCCTGCAATTGTACATTAAAGCCCGCCGCACAGGAGGCAATTTTTGTTGCTCTACCGTCGCACGACCGTCGCAGATGAGAACCCGCACACGGAGCAATCTGCAAGCTATTGGATGGGCAATGCGAACCTAAATTTAAGGAAGCTACCATATTGAGATTTTAGGTCGCAATGTGATTTGTCGATGCTAGAATTTCAGCGGGCCTACATCGCAGGACCCCCGCACACGTAGCAATATCACGTGGAGCGACGGTCGCGCGACGTGGAACAACAAAAATTGCCTCGTGGGCGGCGGGCTAAGACCGCTTCTCCCTCGTTATACTGTGTCTCTCAGCTCTTCAACCGACTCTTCTTTTTTTTTCGCTGATTCTGATTGCTTATTTTTCCTCAATGAGGTAGGGCACGTAAAAAGAGAACAATGAGATGAAAAGCAGCGGTTCCCAAACTTTTTACGCTGCGCCCCCCCCCCCCCCCCCCCCCCCCCCCCCCCCCCCCCCCGCCCC